>ML779310.1:479165-590218 GCA_009831015.1 Picea engelmannii | reverse complement strand
TTATTAAATAAGGCCCACTATGGTAGTTATATATAATAAATGGGTAATTAGATATAATAAATGTAAGAGGACTTCTTAGAAGGTTCTACTTCTAGAAGATTCCTCCTCTAGAATGTTCTTATGTGATGGTAGCACTATATAAATGGATTCAAGAAATGTAATGAGACATGAAGAGAAGTATTGTATTTGGAGCGGTAACTCAATAGGAGGATGCCCCCTCGAAGAGGCAAGTGAACAAGAGAGGATCCCTTCCATAATAGGATCCATTGTATGGTGTTGCCCTACCTCAAGGGTTTTGATATAATAAAGTTGTGTTTTTCTACATTGTTCTTCTATATCTGTTGTGGTGATTTTGTATTCAGTCTTTGATTCTTAACATAAGTCCTCTAATGAAACCCTAAAGGCATATAATTCATTTTCTCATGTATTCTTGAGTGATTGTGTTTCAATCTATAGTGCGAGTGTGAACAAGGAAACTTGTTTTAGTGGGGTTTGCTATAATACCTTCAATCTCATGCTTTGATATCTCCTAAAATACATTCACACTCTCATGCTTCAAGATCAAATGAAGGAAACAAATTAAATGATACTCAAGATTGGAGACATTGTCTATTTTGAGTTTATGATTATGTCATGATTTATGTAGTACAATAGTTGAATTGTTGAACTTGTTATTATTTGATGGATTCCAAGCTATTTGAAATTTTGATTTATGGTTCAGTTTTTGAACACATTTCAAGTGTCAAATTTTATATTATCATATTTGATGAGATGAATTGATGGATAAACTGTTGTTTTATAGATTTATGGATGAAAATGTCATATTATTTTTTTGCATAAAATTTCTTGTATTTTGAGAGTTTTTTTTAATTAAATTTGATTTTAATTTTCAATTTAGAGTTTTGTCAAGTCTTGCCGAGCTGTCAAGTTTTTCCCAGTCCCAAGTTGGCCAAGTTTTTGTTGAGTCTGAGTCTCACAACCTTGGTTTGAAGCAATGTTGTGAAACATGCCAAAGGTTTGTGAGTTTGTTGGGTCAACACTGAAATGAATAACCAGTGAAAACTTGTTGTGAAACTTTCCTATAAATTAAACTTTCCAAAACCTATTGACCCTAACTCGAACTTGTTAGACTTGTTGAAACCTAAAAAAACTCGCCCATTAAGAAAAAGTGGATCCCACATGGAATTGTCTTGGAGAAAAGGCCAAAATGTGTTTTTTGGAGGGAGAAATATGAGAAGGAACACATCAAAGGAAAACCTAAAGGCATATAACCCAAAAACAAGATGCATTTCACTCATTTGGTAATTTTATCTTCATTGATTTGAGTTTTCAGTTGGACTGTGAACACTGAATTTTTTTTCAGCAGGTTGTGTTATTCTTGTTTGGGGTTTAGTTGGAGTCTTGAGAACACTTGTATTTGTGGGCTGGAGACCGAATAGGAGGTGGAGAGCCAAGATATCTACATGTTATATGTTCAGTCTCAATTGCATTCCGATTTTGAGGAAAGTATTCTGATTTTCAACAAAATTGATTTTATATATTTCATCTTCATTTTTAATTCAGGGATCAACCTATAGTGATATACTCTTCTCTTCTTTGTATTGAATCTTGAATAACCATGGCTCCTAAGTCCAAAAGGTGGTTTGATCAAGCATGAGAACATGCCTTCAAACTTGAATTGAATGATGACAAGAAGCTCAAGTGCAAACACTATAACCACAGTATGAAAGGGGGGGCACAAACAACCTAAAACACCACCTATAATGAATTCGTTGCAAAGATGTCATAGTCCCATGCAAGATATTTGATTTATGTTTAAGTTTTTGAGGCTAATTTTAAGTGCCAAATTTTTTGTTATCATATTTGATGAGATGAATTGATGGAAAACCTATCGTTTTATAGATTTTAAGGATGGAAATGTCATTAAGATTTTTTCTGCACAAAATTTTCTATATTCTGCGTGTTGTTTCTATTTGAAGAGTTTTGAATTGATTTTTTCCAAGTTGCCAATTTTTTCCATATCCCAAAATCGCTAACTTTTCATCAATCCCAAGTCTCACAACCTTGGTTTGATGTGAGTTTAAGTTGGGTGGTTGGTGTGCATTGTAGTCAAAGCATGGAAA
Organism: Picea engelmannii; assembly: GCA_009831015.1. Classification (NCBI taxonomy): domain Eukaryota; kingdom Viridiplantae; phylum Streptophyta; class Pinopsida; order Pinales; family Pinaceae; genus Picea; species Picea engelmannii. The sequence goes on along the minus strand of ML779310.1, from coordinate 588,095 downwards.
CAATATAATGGGCATTGCATATATTGGTCTTAGGGATAAAGAAATATTAGGAACATAAACTACCACTCTCCAAAATGAATGAAATCATCTCCATACAAGCTTGGCTATTAAGCAAAGATCATTCATATTATAATCAAAATAAGATTTATTAAAAATGAAACCTTCTTTTAGAGAAAAATGCACAATGACTTCAAGATGACCAAATAAAGAGGATGGCAACACTTTAACAAGATAATGCTTGTCAAGAAAAATATTKTTTGAACTAACAAKAAAMTTGAMAATTATAGAATTGATTTCAGTTTTTGTTGATTACACCWTGTAAACCAATTTCCCTTAGYATATATCTASAAGGMAAATCCATGGGGTAAGTAAGAGTTATTGTCCAAATACTCAAAATAACACGCTCAATCAATATACACAGTGTACACCAAATGTGAGTGTGGAGCACAACTTCCTTATAGTTAGGAACAAATTCCTCCAAATAACCCAAGTACATCCATATATCCAAATCATGTGTTCAAATGTTTCCCGATAATGACTATATTGATCTCTATATATACATATTCTCACTCATTGCACATGTGGCCCCTCTATTAGATTGCCCCCTATTTAATATACATTTAACATCATTACATATGCATTCAACCCCATATATACCCCCCATTGGGTCATAACATAAGTACCCCCATTCGAAAAACTATACTAAAAGCTTTGTGGCTAAATCTTTTGCATGTGATGAAACCAAGTAATCGAGTTACTTATATTTATGCTCTCATACAATATGATTATTCATCCATCCATATTTAGTTATTTTCAGTGTCATTCTTTGATAGCTTCCTTTCCTTTGATTTCTTAAATATTTGATAATATCTTGTCGCGTAATTGTTCCTTGATTCCCTATTCCATTAATATCTTTGACTTTACCATATTCTTCTTTGGTAACATTGATGTGGAACCAAATCTCATGGAGTAAAAGAGTAAAATCTCTCTTTAACTCTTCTATCAAAAACAATTTTCATCTTATTTTGATATTCTTGGAATTTCTCATTCACTTGTTCTTTGGTCTGTTGCACCTTAATTATCTGATAAACTCTTCTAATAAGATCATTAAGCTCTTCATTTGCATCATGTATTAATATTAATATTAAAATGGTAATATTAAATCAAATAAATTTTTAATTTTTTTTTAAATAAATATTTTTCATCGCACTTGCGACAACACGACAACTTAAATAGTTGTGACAGTTTTTCAATATAAACAACAAAAGTTGTCGTCACAAGTGCGATGATAAATTAAATAGATGCGACGGTTTTGCAATATAAACAACAAAAGTTGTCGTCACACATGCGACGAAAAATTAAATAGTTGCGACAATTTTGCTATGTAAACAAAAAAAAGTTGTCATCACAAGTGCGATGACAACTTAAATAGTTGTGACAGTTTTGATATGTAAACAACGAAATGTTGTCGTCGCCATTGCGATGATAACTTAAATAGTTGCGACAGTTTTGCAATTTAAACAACAAAAAGTTGTCGTCGCAAGTGCGACAACAACTTAAATAGTTGTGACAGTTTTGTCAGGTAAACAATGAAAGTTGTCATCGCAAAGGTCATCGCAATTGAGATGAAATGTTGGTTTCACATTTTTACCTAAATTTTCATATTGGCGACAATATTTCTTTTTTGTCACAATTGTGATAAGTTCCCTAGGGGCGTCGCTCTTGCGATGTTTAATCAATTTCATTGTAATTTCCATGTGACACAAAATGACGTTTCAAAGAGTCTAGATTCATCACAAATTCCATGACATAATGTCGCAAGAGCGTCAAAATAGTCGTCGCAAAATGACCCAAATTTACTAGTGACTCTCATGCTTCCTTTTTTGGAATGGGACCCCAACACCTTATTTTATAAGCCAAAAAGATAGTAACAGTTGGGGTGACCGACCATGGGCAATCAAATGGTTAGGTAATGGCCCGAAAACCTGTATCCATTTGAAATTTTTATTTTTTGCACTTTTTGTGAGTGTACGTGGGATGTAATGGTGCAACTAGTGTATGTACGCGGGCAGTTATGGTGCAGGGGGTGCACATATTCAAATAAATGGTTTTTCAGAAGAGTTGTCCAATGATGGCTTGGAAAAAATAGCAAGTAAGATGGCCTGATGCCAGGTAGGCATGTCTGGTGCAATTTAAGGTTATAACACCGACCCAAATGGTAACCAACAACCAGGCGAGAATAAGAAGAAAGGATGTAATAATAATCGTAAGGGTGGGAAGAATAGTAATAAACCCAAGGATAATGGTAATAATGAGAAGATGAATAATAATGTTGGTGAGGGTAAGAAAGAAAGGCATAAGGTGAAATTTCCCTGTAAGCATTGTACAGATGATAATCTTACTCATTTATGCCCCAAACTTGAGGGGGCTGCGAGGCTCTTATCTCTATCGCCCGCCGTGTTGATGAGTCCTTTCCCACATAACCAACACATGGCCTCGAGCTCTTCAAATGTGGAAAATGTGGCCAGTGGAAGTAAAAACACACTGAAACAAGACAATGATCGTTTGTGCATCAATATGGTCAATTCTCAGGTTAATGTAGCCACCCAGTCTTGCAATTACAGTTCTTCACAGACTGTATGTGGTCTCGAATCTCCTCCTCCTCCTTTGGAGATGCCTTTATAGATCAAAAAACTAGAGCCATTGCCTCGTATTATGAAAGGAGTACTCAATCGCTCTACCCACAATCCAAATGCTAGAGCCTCCCATAATTACTCTATTGTTGAGGACCTAGGTTAAACCCCTTGTGAGATGTCATCCATGGAGTTACTCCAAACGTGTCCTTCACAAAGGAATTACTTGTTATCTGTGTTAGGAGCTCTAGACCCTAGTGGCTCGAAAGTTATCAAGTTTGAAGTCACAGATGTGAAGCCTCCCTTTCCTTACCATGTGGCATTCCAAATCCACGTGGGTTACTCAAAGTATACCATCAAACATGCGCTTGTTGATGAAGGAATTGCTACATGTGTGATGTCCCTGATCTGTTGGAAAGCTCTTGGCTCTCTGAATCTCTATCAATATACGACCATGTTGAAGGATTTTGACAGTCGTTCTTTCTGCACTCACGATATCTTCCTATCTTTCCAGTCCAGTTAGGTGGGAAGACAGTAGAGGTGGATGTTGAGGTGGTTAATGCACCCCTCGATTTAAACTTGTTACTAGGACACAATTGGACTTATGCTATGAATGTTGGTGTATCATCTGTCTTTCGCACTCTTTGTTTTCCTCGCAATGGGAAGATCACGATGGTTGACCAATTATCCTTTGCATATGCTATCCCAATCCATCTATTGGACCATCAATCCCCATGGCCGACAATTCTTAATCAAAAACTGAGAATATCAATGTCAAAATGTATTCATCCCTTATGGGTACCTTCGACTTCATGGCACTGATTCACCATGTTTACGCCATGTATAGTAGGCATGTTTTGTTAAACAGATCCATTCCTTTCCACACTTCCTATTTTAACAATCCTTGGACCCTACCTTCCTCAAATTCATCTTGTGAAGGTCAGTCGCATGCTAGAATGACCATGCCACTATCGAAAGCGGAGATAGTGTATCAAGTTGTTCTTGACTCTTCTGTCGATCCTGATCCTATTACCTCGACGAAGGATGAGGATGATCTTGTTCTTAAGCCCATGTGGGACACTTCATTGTCGTGTTCACATGACTGCCTTGATGAGACTTTTCCCTCAGATGAAGCTATCATTGAAGCCATGAATGGTTCTGACAAACCTTGGGATGATATGCATCATAGCTCTTATTTTCTCCTAGAGCTTGCTAGAATCGAATAATATGACTTTTGATCTACTTTGAGCGATATAGTTGGTCATGTCGTAGTTCCACTTGATACGCACAACATTTATGCCAAAGGAAATATGGCGAGTATCTCTCCTATCATCATGATCAATATCTCTCATACCCCTGGCAATATTGAAAATGTACACATCAGTGCGGATTATTCTCCAGAAGAAATCTTGATCTACACTGATCTCTTCAAGGAATTATGAGATGTATTTTCTTGGTCATATGAAGAGATGCCAAGAATCGACCCTCGAATTCTTGAACATGAGATTAGAACTTATCCGGATGTTAAGCATGTTCAACAACGTCTTAGAGATGTCAATCCTCGGAAGGCCCTTGCTATTAAGGCAGGGGTAGAGAAACTACTTAATGTTGGATTTATCTACCTGATTCCCTTGAATGAATGGGTATCCAATCCCATTCCATTGAATAAGAAGAAAGTAATCATCTGTGTATGCATGGAATTTCGTGACCCAAACAAATCTTGTCCTAAAGACAACTTCCTGACACCTTTCACCAATCAGATCCTTGACGAGTGTGTGGGTAGTGAAGTGTTTTCTTTCATGGACGTATTTTTAGGGTATAACCAAATTCAAATTAAACCCAAGGATCAAGACAAGACGACATTTATTTGTCCTTGGGGTACTTTCTCATACCGAAAGATGCCTTTCATCCTTAAAAACGTTGGAGCAACCTTCCAACGTGTTATGACCTTCGCATTCCATGATCTTAAGCATATAGTCGAGGCTTATCTTGACGATCATCTTGCGCACTCTCGTAAGAGAGTGGATCACTCTAAGCACCTTCGGCTAGTTTTTTAAAGATGTCGTCATTGTAGAATATGGTTGAACCCTCATAAATGCATCTTTTGCATTAGGTCTGGACGTCTTTTGGGATTTTTAGTCTTTGAGACCGGGATAATGGTAGATTTGTTAAAGGTTGAGGCAATACATTGATTGCCTCCCCCACGCACTATTTGACAACTTCAAGGTTTACAGGGGAAAGATAACTTTTTACATCAGTTTATAGTAAACTATGCCAATATTACTAAGGGTTTCATGCATCTTTTGAAGGACACCCCTTTTATCTAGGATGAGTGAGCCCAGGAATCCTTCAATGCTTTGAAGAAATCCTTGGTATCGACACCTCTGTTGAAGTCTCCCAACTACAATAGGGATTACTTGATTTAAGTCACCACGTCTCAAGAGATGATTGGTATGGTTTTGGTTCAGGAGGATGATGAGCTCTGCGAGCACGTCATCTACTATATTAGTCAAAATTTAGTTGGTCCTGAGCTCAATTATTCTCACGTTGAAAAGCTATCTTTGGTTGTCATTCACGCATTCCAACGTGTACGCCATTATATATTGCTTTGAAAGACTACTATGGTTATCGATGTCAATCCATTTCAATACATCCTTACCAGGCATATCATAGGGGGAAAATACAATAAATGGATTGTCATTTTACAAGAATTTAATCTCGATTTCGCTTCTGCGAAATCAAAAAAATCACTAGTCTTTTGGGAGTTAATATCTGACTTCCCATGATTGGATGATGATGTTATCCATGTTGATTCATTCACGGATGAAAACATTTTCCTTGTCTCGCTGTCCAACCCCTAGTATGGAGATATTGTTCTCTATCTTCAAACTTTGAAGTTCCCTTAGCATCTCTCGTGAGATGACCGACGGTGTGTACAATACCAAGCCAAGAATCACATTATCATCGGTGACACTCTGTATCGCTAAGGAATAGACAATATCCTACGTCATTGTTTAACTCACAAATAAGCCGAGTCAATTATAAACGATTACCAAAGTGGGGCTTGTGGTGGTCATCTATCCGAGCTTGCGATAGTCGACTAAATTTTGCGAGATGGTTATGTATGGCCATATATCTTTAAATATTGCATTGAAGCAGTTAAGAAGTGTCCCGCCTACCAGGTGTTCACTCAGAAAATGCACTCACATCTATCCCTTCTTCACTTAGTCATTACCTTTGGTCCCTTCACCAAGTGAGGGGTGGACTTCGTGAATTGCAACCAAACATTGGTTGTAGGGAATCAACACATTATCTTGGCCATAGACTACTTTACTAAGTGGGTCGAGGCCATGCCTACAGTTAAATCCGACGGGAATACTACCTCCTTCTTCATATTCAATCAAACTATCTCTAGATTCGGTATCCCGAGTGAGATTGTATTTGATCATGGTAGCCACTTTCAAAATGAAATGATGGAAGATATAACATCCAAGCTAAGGTTTAAGAATGATAATTCTTCCCATTGATACCCCCAGGAAAATGGATAGGTAGAGGCCATCAACAAGTATCTCAATACCATTTTGCAGAAAATTGTTAGCCAGAGTAAATATGACTGACATATTATGTTATATCCCGCACTCTAGGCATACTGAACCTCGGTCAAGACTGCCACTAGATTTTCTATTTTCGATTTAGTACACAGTGTGTAGTCGATATTACCTATTGAATGTGAAATATCTTCTCTTAGATTGGTAGTTAGGCTTCTCCCTGACATTTCCGATCTCGAGCGATGCCTCATACACCTAGAGAGTCTTGACGAGCAGCATTGATATGCCTCTACGACTATCAAGGTGAATAAAATATGTGGCAAGGTCCAATATGATACGTTTGTCTATCCTTGGTTGTACACTGAGGTTGAATTGGTCCTTTTATATGATCAATCCAAATAACCACTAGGGGTAGGCAAGTTCAAACCCATGTGGGACGGTCCCTATATCATGCGACGTGTCTTAGAAGAAGCAGCCTATGAGTTAGAATATTATGAAGGGAACATGATGGTTGAGCCCAGGAATGGGCTCTACTTGAAAAGATATTATGCTTGAGCCCCAAGCTTGGGTGTAACTCTTTGTATACTAATGTAATTTAGTGAATATATATTTTCCCTTTACTTTTTGCATTCAACTTGATTATCGAGTTCTCCCTTGGTTGGAAGATGTCAACGGAGTCTTTGATCTACTTAGGATTCGTAGACAGAGCCAGTCGTCATACACAAAACTTGGCTTCCTCCGCTTGGGTGGTTTACTTTCTCGAGGGTCTACTGGTGTCTTCAGGTGGTGTATGCCTAGGGCCATCCATGAATAATGTGGCCGAATATAGCGCTATTATAGAACTTTTGTGTGATGCTATTTCACATGGTATTCTCTCTTTAGAGGTTCACCTAGATTCCCAGTTAGTAGTATGTCAGTTGAATGACAGTTACTATGTGCACGATCCTACTTTACTCCGACGATTCCTATGTGTACGTCTTTTAGAGCAACAATTTGATTTTATTACTTACATCACATACTTAGGAGTTCTAATTATGTATCTGATGCTTATTCTATTTTCATTTTAGATTGACATTTGTCACACAACTAAAGCAAAGAAAAAAATCTCATCAATGTACACATTATAATATATGTAAAGCCGAAGAACCCTGTTTTATATATATTTCAAAAAATATGGTATTTATAGTACAAAATTGGGGCCAACACCCCCAATACACATATACAACTGATAAATACAAAATCCATGACATCTACACCTATGGCGTCGAATGTGTGTCATGATAACAAACTACAACATTTGTGAGACGCCAAAAGAGTCACACCCAAGCTTTGGGCACACGAACTACTTGTCGTTGCATGGCCTCCGACAGATCCTCTACCTGAACCATCAAAATCCTATGTGTCAAATGAGACAGGTTTCCCTACACATTTTGAAGGATTCTCTCAACTTCTCCTCCCATCGCTTCATCTCCCTGGTGGCTTTGACGATGTCATGGAAGCTTGTCCGGTCGTCATGGACCTATGTCTGCGTCACAAAAGTGTCTAGTTAGTACTTCAACATCATCCAAAAATATTTTTGTTTTACTATACAAAAATACAAAAAAATGAAATATTTAAAAACTTTGACATACCTATGTCCCCGTAGGCGGTCCCTGGTGGTAGTTGCATGTTAGGGTCCCCTATGAAGTTGATCCTTTCATAGGGGTAGTCATCTATATCAATTACCTGTCGCCTCCACAAGTAAAAGAAATCCTTGTTGTAGGGTGTGGGAACCCTACCTCCCCCCTACAGTCTCATTACCTCAGTCCATTGTGCCATGACTAGATCGCAAGGTCCTCAAGGAATGATCTTGACTCTAGGTCCCAAACCTGGAACCCACTCGAAGAAAAATCTACACAAGATATATGCAAACCCAAAGTTCCTCTTGTCACCCTGTTTGCACTCTGTCAACTGACTCTTCAGATTAGTTAGTAGTGAGGTGCACCAATCATACACTATGGGTCTCAAACACTTTACATAATAGAACATGAGTGGCCTTGATGCTTGGTGAAATGAAGCCAATCCTGTGATCCTAGTCAAAACAATGAAAATAATCTTGAGGCTGAGATTGTTTATCGCTCGAATGGGGAGTTGACTCCCAACCTTCTCAGTCCCTTCTATACAGTGAGAGTCTATGTACTCTTCTATATTCATATCACTCCCAGCTCCTTGAGATTTGAGGTTCACCACCTCACCCCAACATGACAACCCAGTCAAGAAATATATATCCTCGACTTCAATCCTCAATGGTTTCCCATCGAGGTTTAAGCTCTCACTGTCTCGATCCCAGTAATCTAGGAGAATATGAAGCAACCTCACTTAGGCCCTCATCCCTTTGAGTGCCCAAAATTTGTACAACCCACATCTTTTCAAGGCCATTTGGGCCCTCAGATCTCTTTCCACAACAACATCTATCTCCTCATGTTCCCTTTTCCTCCATTCTAGCACCATCCTTCCAGAGAAACATCAATTTTTGATTTAGCAACAAAACAAAACTTTGTTTACGGACTTGTACGTGGGCTACAACATTCATAGACACGTATAGGGTTGAGTACACAAAGCTTGTAGTTTACAGAGTCGCGTATAACCTCGCGTATAAGTGACCCGATGAGTGGTAGCTTGCATACACTGAAATACCTAATTTGCGCCTTAATTAACTCTAATTTTGAAATCTAAATGAAAAATGTAATCCAATATAAAGGAAGAGGAATTACCTGGTCTAGATGATCTTTGATTCCATCACTCAACGCTCCCGCAATCACTAGTTGAAGATCAGAGGTAATGTGGTCCAATTTTCACTATTTGGGTAAAAAGTCAAGATGACATAGTAAATTTGGTTTTTGTTACTATTTATAGCAGTTTTTATCCACTTTCTATAGTTTCAGATCATATTTTTTCCTAATGGACTAATGCAATAGTAGATTGAGTTGGTTTTTTTATTTTTCACCGGGGCTTCTTATGGTTTTTAGCGTTATGTTGACCGTTCGTAACTATGGGCAGGTATTTTCGCTACCCAACATATAGGATAGGTATCTATTCCATCATGCACACTTGCATTATCCTATAACTATCACTTGTATTCCTTAGGAACGAACCCATTTTTTATGACACAGAACCCTCCATCTGCTACAAGACGTATTGTTATAAAGTGTTCGAGACTTACCAAACATGGGTACCGTAGGTAGATCCTCTGATCCATTTGGTGCCCATGCCAAATTTGTTTTCATAGGAACTAGAGTCCCTTATAGCTAATACATGAATTTATGTTGAGCCTCATTTCTCACTCATAAACAAGTTGACCTATACCTAGAGGACTCCCAACTGAGTTTGATTTAAGCTTTTTTTCTGACTCGTTTTCAAAAAGAGAAATGATTGTCAAGTGAAATTGTCTCTTTCACACTCATAAATTGGATTTGAAAGGACGTCTATTTGGTACAAGTTTATCCATTTTTCACACCAAGTAGACTAAGGTTATGAAAAATGAATTTTTTTGGCGTTAAGTTGTGATTGCATCTCATGCCCTTGCTTGCAGTATTGAGCCTATAGTTGGTTCTCGCTTTGCATTATAAACCGTTTGCCTCAGTAGTTTTGCATCCTCAACCAAGTAGAGCCTCGTTTATATCCTTCACAATTTGACACCGTATACCCAAGAGGGAACATTCCCCCGAGTGTCCATCCCCCGCTTTCACCTCCTTGCATTGAGCATAGGTATGTTCCACTAATGGAACTAGTTTTTCTTACTTGCGACACTCATTTCCTCCTCTATATCATAACATTCATTTGACTATGAAAAAACAAAAAAAGATGGGCAGGAAGGGAGTATTATCTTATATTGGAAGCAGTCGTTTAGCCTTTGAACAGAGCACAAAGTTATTGAGTCCACTTGTCATCATAATTTTGGGTTTAGCATGGCATTAGGAAGATGAGCTCATTACATAGATTTCCCCCCCCCAACTAGTTACTCTTATAGTCCCTATGGAGAACTTGATTGATGCCTCCTACATCTCATGGTTTCATCATTGATTATATGCTGCCAGAGTCTTCCATATGTCTCATGCTCTTGTTCAAAATATGTCTATCAACCTGTATCAATCATTCCTCATAAATCTCGAATTTGCATGTCGACCATACCCTCAATTTGTCTCAAAATCACATGATGTTGTAGTCCTATTACGCACCCTTCTCCTACTTTCCTCATTGGTAGGTAACCTTGAACCCAACAGTCGACATTTCATCATTGGTCGTTGACTGGGTGGTTTCCCTTGTGTTCGCCGACAAGATATCTATTCACGCATTAGGATTTATGCAGTTTCTTGGATGCCATTAGCTTTATTGGTGGTATCCTCACCTTTGTCAACATGTTTCCTCATTGGATGCTATTCAGAGGGTCTTTTTCATGTACCACTTTCACTTGGAACACATGAAAGATTCACAAGGTCGTTGGTTCATGAACATGTTCTTCATCTGATTTCCTCCAAATCATGAAGCTCGTGCTCTGTACCTTGTGTTGAATGATGAGAGATTCCTTAATGCTCTCCTTTGAGAAGATGTCCTTCCATCGACTTCAATTCATCTATTCTTGAAATGAGACCTAGATTCCTATGAGTACCTTGAGGCTTGTAGTAATTAGTGGCAGGTTCTCTCACCATCGATAGTTGGGAATACATCAATGTCTCCTGATCGATGAATTATTCAAGTGTTCGACCTCGAATCCTTTATTAACACTTTTAAGAATGTACTTGGTGCCTTGATACCTACTTTCATCATCGATAGGTTGTCTCACATTTGTTAACGGTATACCTTAATGATCGGTAATCAAACAAAGTCTCACTATGTTCAACCTCAACTCCTTTATTCACACAATGTAGACTTGCACCTTTGGTGGATTGTGTATAAGACTTGAAGAAATCAGTATGTGGCCACAACTTTCCTGAATTGTTACTTCCTTTTCATTGGACCAGTACCTATGTGACTTCAATGATCATGGGAGATTAGATTTTACTCCATTGTATACAGATATCTTTAGATTGATTTTGGGACTGGTTCTACTGGGCCTTGTTTGTGACTATGACATCCTTTGGCTTGTAACCGCACTTGTATTTTCCTATTCATGGCCACAAATAGTTGTTTGGTATATTTTCACATGGACTTGTAGTGTAATGCAAATTGGAAGCCATGTATGCAAAGTCAGTACAGATTGTAATGAGAAACTAGTTCTTCTAGTTGGTTCCCCATCACTCCACTTCTGAGTTTTTATAATGTATTTTGTCCATCGTAGATACTCCTCTGACCTCACACATTAGGGGGCATCTATTATAGCAAGATTTTCCTCACCCCATGAAATCTTTCATAAAAGGCCTTTTTCCATTTCCCCATGAAGACTTTTAATCCATTTTTGCAAATCCTAGAGCTAAAAAAAACAAATTTTCCACATATATGCACCTTGCCTACTATACAACATGCATATACGTAGGTTGCACCACTATTTCCCACATACATAGGGAAATGTGCCCAAAATTCAAAAATAGTGTCGGGTTTTCATGTCATGACAGGAGATCAATGATCCTTGGCCTTCCATATATTGGAAACATCTTGACTCGGACCTTTAGTTCCACTTGAAGGCTATAAATAGGCCAAATCCAAGCTATGGAAAAAGAAGAGAAAGAATTCAACTTTGAGAGCAAATTTAATCTAGAGGAATTATTCACTTCAAATTGATTCTGCATCCCTTTTTCGTTTAAGTCTGAACGCAGTGTTCAACCCCCAAGCTCTTCCCTTATTGATTGATAACTTCATTGTCTCTCTTATATGAGTTTGCCTTTGGTGGAGTATTGAAGTGGTGGAGGCCCATATGGAAGGAACTTAGTTTCTCGGTTCTGAACCATGTCGACATGGAAGTCTGTAACTTATTCTCTTTTGTTGATTATATCTTAATAGAAATACTCTTTTCTCGTCCAATTGATATCTTGCAAATATTTGAATTATTATTCCATAGGAATATTTGTTATGTATGTTAATGGATTATGCTATTGAATGTGCTAACATCATATATTATCACCATATGCTTGCTTTTCTTGGTTTTTGATGACTAGTTGCAGGTATATTTCTTTGGGTCAAGTACTCAACAATGGACTTCATAGAACATCTGGACGAGGTAGACCTTTTATCTCGTCTTTCTAGCATATAATTTGTTTATATATCATACTTGAGAAAAGAGTTTATTTCTGCAGTCATTTCCATCTATTATGGTTTTCCCCTAGCCATAGAGAGATTTTCCTCGTAACACTTGTAGGCTTGTATGGGCACATCGGGTCCACAAAGGGGGATGAATATTTTTTTGAGTGTGGTTTCATGAGGGGGCATGAAAAAACTAAAAGACATGAAATCTCACATAAGTTACCCTTGGAGTTTCTATAAGAGCAAGGGCTCACAACCAAAGGAAGGAATATAATATTGGCAAGAGATTTGGAGAACAAGTATGAGGCAACAAACTGAGGTAGAGTTTCCAAGATGGAATACAAGTAGCCAAGAGTGGGATGCTCTGGGAGGTTTTGGGTAAGTATGGAAACAGATGTTCATTGGAGGCATGTGTGAGGAAGAACTGAAATATGTGTTAGCTTGGTGAAAGTCTGTGGAAATGAAGGGACATCAAGTTTGTAGTTGTGGGCACATCTGAGGTGCATTGCAGGAGGTTGTAGAGATAGGTGTGACATAAATTATTGGTGTGATGAATTTGTGTATGAGTTTCTTGGTGAGGTGAGGCGAGTCGTGTGAATTTGCCAAAGTTGTAATATGAGTTGATAGTGCTCATATTGTAATTGTTTGGAAATAACAAAGACTTAGCTAGTCAGGTGTTAGGGACAATTTGTGTCACCCACACTATTTCTGTGTTTGTCTTTCATTTTTTCCACAGTTGTTCTCTTGGTTTCTCATGTTCATGGATGTATGCTTAGATATGACTAAGTGTTAAATTCTTAACAATTGTCTAAGTATACAAGAGTTTCACTAAAGTATGAATGTTGTTCACGAGTAGCCTATAATGGAGTATGGGTATGCTCTAGGTGAAGAGGCATAGTTCATATGAAGTATTCCTGGTGTTCCAAGCAACCAAGTAAGAATCGTTGTGGTGTTGCACACCCTCGGGAGGTGAACGATCAAAATATATGAATAGGTGTCATGTGGCATTGTGACTGGTGGTATCCAAAAAAACTTGGATCTTCACCACTACCATAGTCAAAATGATGGTGTTGAGGTGCGTTGTTGTTGGTTTGAAAATTTGTTGTGAAAGCAATTTGGTGGGAGCGTTCACAAACTTGGTGAACAATTTGGTTGGATGAATTGGTTCATCATAGAAGATTTGCATCAATCTCATGATAGAGGTCTCGATTGACAGGTGTGATGGAAGGTTGACCTGGGAACACCCCTTGTGCAGGCCAAGAACAACATTCATGGTAGAAAAAAGTAATTGGAATGGGTGGATGACCACAAGAATCATCATATAACTTGTTGTAGAGGTTACTTTAGATAAAATTGGGCACAAAAATTGGTGAATGATTCAACAAAGTGGGTTGTTTCCTCACAAGTGGTTTGAGAAAAGTCCTATGTGCATACACAGACCAAGGGTGAAATTCGTGAAGGTGAACTGAGCACTTGGATATGTAGATGCCCACAGGACTCATTCCAGACTTGGGATAGTGTAGAGGAGTTGCAAAAAACTCTTGAGAAGACCAAGTGATGAGGGTCAAGGAATGAAATGGGCAGTGCATGTGATAAAGGTTAAGAGAGACAATGTAACTCAATGATTCAAGAAAATACAAGAGGATTTGGAGATGATGGATGAATTCGACGCATAGTTGGAATCCAATATCAACACACTAAAGGCATTGATGAGGAGGAATGAGACAGTGTCATCGACCACATTGAAATAAATCAGGGAGGAGAGCATCCAACATGAAGGAAACACAACAACAAAGAATCAACCTAGACCACTCATGAGGAAAGGCAAGTTGATTGAGTGTTACCTCCATTTTCAAAATCATTTTATGAGGAACTGTCCAATGCAAGGAAGGTTGGATCTGTTGGTTGAGGAGGAGGTTTGACTCACACCAACAATGGAGGAGTCAAAAACCTTGGAAAAGACGGTTCAAGTGCAGAAAATGATAGAAGAGATGAATGAAGTCATGGAGATGTTGGTGGAGAACATGCAAGAGTTCAAGACAGGAGGTCAAGGAAATTTTTCACAAAGTGAAGCAGTTGAAGGACTTTTCTTTGTGGACACAACAACAAGTGGATTGAGAATGACAACTTTGGTTGGAACTGGGGCAATGCACAATTTTGTGAGTGAATGAGCTGCAAAGTCTCTTCATCGCAAATTTGAGAACTATAATGGAACATGTAAAGTGTTGAAGTTAGCAGTGATGCATGTGACATGGATTGTTTATTCAAAACCATTGATAATTGGGTAGTGGTTTGGAAACATGGATATGTTGGTAACTCCATTGGAGGTTCATGCGATGATATTAGACTTGGACTTCATCATACATTCCAAATAAGCTCCACTCGTTCATGAAAGTCTCTTAGTATTATTGGACGAGGCCAAAACACCAAGTGCACACTTGATGATGAAGAGCAAGCTCTAGAGGACGCTTATGATTCATGTGACCAGGTTGGTAGAAGGAGTCAGTGGGAGCACTGACAAGCCTTAAAATGTGACACAACAACAAGAAGTCATCCACACTACAACATCTTTGAGTAGTCTGGGGAAAGAAGAACAACAACTAATAGTGATGAAGACTTCAATGAAGACAACCATGGAGAAGGTTGGTTAGTTGAGGAACCCACAAAACCATGAACATGAGTGTAAGAGGTAGTTGGACTCTCCACTTGCTATGGAGCAGAGGGAACATCACTAAGTGAATAGTTACCACCTACAGGTTATGGAAGTTGTGGAGGATCAGGCAATAGACATACCCAATGTAGAAACTTCAAGAGTGTAGCCAAGACAATACATGGATGCACTTACTCAACCAGATTTGGAGACATATGTGTAGAGGTGGGAGTTAAAGACCGACATCCAACAATGATCGTGAACTTATATGGGAAATCCATGGGGATATACAACTTCCAACTTACTATAGAACGACTTGAGGAATTGAGATGCACATCGAAGAAATTTTGATTGGTCATGTGATACTTGCACACAGAGCACAAGCTAGATAGCCTTGGTGGTGGCTATTGGGTACACTCTACCTTCTAAATAAATAAGACTAAGACATGATACCAGGAGTAAGAAACATGAATGGTGATTCCTAGTGAAGGTGTCATTGAAAGACTTAAGCAAGGAAGTTGTGAAATGACAGATGAGTTGTGTAAGCGACTTACCAAATTGAGACAAGGAGCAGGACCTGGTTCAGAACCGAAGGGGTTCATCTAAGTGAGACAAATAGGTTGAGACTGCAGTGGGAAACTCAACAAAGACCAAGAAGGGTTTGTTGGATGTGGAGACATGCATTCTATAGCAACAAATGCAATAATTGGAATGATCACCCAACCAGTTCAAAAATTGAGAGGATCCAATGTACATGACACACAAATGACAGAGTCAAAGTATTGAGGCCATCATAGGTCAAGAGCATCCAACACTTGGGCACACTGTGCAAAACTTCATAAGGAGTGTTTTCCTTTATGACAATAGTTGAGGAAATAATAGACGTTGACTAGTGACGAGATATGAAGATGAGACATAGATTCCATGGAGATCGAAAAATGTTGTCGGGGATAGAAACAAATTAGAGTGGGGGAGGATGTAAGGTATCCCACAACACCCACTGAGCACATGCACTCCTTGGGCATATTTGGTGACGAAACATATGAAGAGCACAAGGAGGAAATGATCAGGTGGATGAAGAAAGACATGTGGGTGTGAGTAGAGGCACCTTGAGTGCATGCTGGTGACATGTGACACCAACGGAGCACATACCTTACTTTCCTTAGAAAGATTGATAGAGACTTGGGTTGCATTTGGGAAAGGGAGGGGAAACTTGGGAGCATTCCCAAGGAGTGGACCCATATGTGCTCGACAACATGGGTAGACCTGAGAGGTTGGACGACCTCGTAGGCACACCCACAAGGAGTCACAATGATTGACACAAATAACACACAAGGCAAGGCGCGTGCACCCAAGGATGGGGTGCATTGGTATAAGAGACATATTGATTGATGGGTGAGTAGGCTTGGATGGGTGCAACCGGTCCACAGAGGGGCGCGATGAGTCATTTGAGGGTGGGTTCATGAAGTGGCATGACAGACCCAAAAGACGTGACTTTTTTCGCAAGTGACCCTTGGAATTTATATAAGAGAAAGGGCGCACAACCAAAGGAAGGAAGAGAATATTGTAAAGATATTTGGAGAACAAGTCTGAGGCAAGTTTGAGGCAACGATTTGAGGCATAGTTGTAAAGATGGAAGACAAGTAGCCAAGAGTGAGATTCTTTGGGAAATTTTAGGGAATTCTAGAAACATAGGTCTATTGTAGGCAAGTGTGAGGAAAAATCGAAATCTATGTTAGCTTGGTGAAATTTTGCGGAAACGAAGGGATATCAAGTTTTCAATTGTGGGCACATCTGAGGTGCACCGCAAGAGGTTGCAGAGATGGTTGCGACAAAAAGTTTTGGTGTGACAAATCTATGTATGAGTGTCTTGGAGAGGTGAGGTGAGTCATGTGACTCTACCAAAGTTGTAAATTGAGCCCATGTTTCTCTTATTGTAATTGTTTCGCAAAAACAAAGACTTAGTTGAGTGTTAGGCATGTTTTGTGCTTCCCACACTATTTATGTGTTTATGTTTTGTTTGTTCCATAGTTGTTCTCTTGGTTTCTCATGTTCATGGATGCATGCTTATATACGACTAAGTTTTAAATTATTAACAATTGGCTAAGTATACATGAGTTTCACTAGAGTAGGAATGTGGCTCTAGGTGAAAAGGCATAGTTCAGATGAAGTATTATTGGTGTGTCAAGAAACCAAGTAAGAACCATCATGGTGTTGTATGCCCTCAAGAGGTGAACAATCACAAGATCTGAACATGCATCCTGTGGGGTCGCGACATTATTATTATTATTATAAGTAAGAATTTGTATATAAGGAGCCTTCAAAAAACCAAAGTTACAAAGTGTGCAGTAGTGTCATACTGTAATAACTAAACTTCCCTATGGGGAAACCAGTTCATCCAATCGGTGTTGGGATCAAAATGACTACCATTCTTACAAAAACTGAAAAAACAGAGCGAAAAAGTAAACTAAAGTTATAAGTAAAATGCTAATACTGGCCTTCATGAGGCCACATAAGACCCATGTTTTGGTCATACACTTGGCTTGTAAGTTGTCCAGCCAGGCGGAGAGGTGGCATGGGTTGCAAGGTCCCATGGCTCCTCCTTGATAGTTTCCCCTCTCTATTCCATTTTCTCATGCATGTCGACGTCTAAGTCACCCATTTCCAGTCTTTTGTTAGGCCATGTGCCTCCCACTTCCCTAGGTGCATGTAAGTCGAGTCCTGCTACAACGTACGCCCCGTGAGTTTCTCCTTTGGTGGGTGTGTATTCCTCATCCATGTCCACGTGCATGGCTTGCTCAGAGTCACCACCTCCTATGGGAAGCCCCCCCTCACTTGAGTCTCATGTATGCATGTGCTTTTCTGCCCTCGTTGCTTTTGGTGTGAAGTGGAAGGCCCCCTAGAAGGTGGAGAGGATTTGGAGGAGCGTAGAGGTCTTCTCGTCCAGTAGCTCCAATCGAAACTGAAGGTCATCTAGGCCTTATCGAAGCTTGAATACCAGCCGGTAGAGAATGGCCAAGCTATCCTGCAATTGCGAGTCTGGGACTGAATCTGAAAAGGAGTGTGGCCCAGGATGAGATTCCTGTAGAAGAGGTGGTGCTTCCAAGGGTGGGCGAGTGGAGGAGGCCTCTAGTGGAGCTAGTGTGTTGGCTGGTGAATTTGGTGGTACTGTAGGAGGCACCCAAGATGAGGAGGCTATGTCAAGGATGGGTCCTGACAGAAAACTGAGCGAGCTATTAGAGAGTGCCAACCCCTCAAGCCGGGAAGTGGGAGGGGAGGAGGTGGCAAGTGGTGTTTGTTCATACTGCGAGGAATGAGAGGAGTGTGAGGGGGATGACCCAGGGGAGGATCCCGAGGAGGTTGTAGGCACCTGAGCGAGGACCAAATGAGGCCGCAGTGGTTTCTAGGGTGAGCCTCTCCTTGGATTGACTCTCTATCTTGATATTCTAACAGTCCAAGGGGAGAAGGTGAGCATAGGAAAATATCCCAAATGGTTGAGGAGGAGCTGGAGAAAAAGCCTATTGCTGGAGAGCGCAACAAAGGAGGGAGGCTAGAATGAGGCATGGCTTCGTGGATGATGAAGAAGAAGGCGATGTCGCATGCGTAGAGTAATGGTGTGTTCAATGAGCAGATCCATGGAGGGGACATCTTGAGGAGGTCAGGCGCACCAGGCTTAATGGTGTCTGGGATGTCGTATGGGGGAGTTAAATGCATGGGGGTGGCCCTGGTGCATGCCACGCTTCAATCACATGGAAATCGCCATGTTGGCCTCTTCATACCTCCTCCAAGTGCCATGTGTCCCACACTATCACCCCATCCGGGGGTCTATCCACTACTATGGATTTTTCAGCACGTTGTTGGAGCATGTGATGCGTTGGATTGAGGGAAGTTTGGCACAGGAGCTCCAGTCCTTCCCAATTCGTTCCAAGATTTTCCATTTCATCTGCAACTTGATTCTCCTTTCTCCTGATGTGTGAGGGGATGAAGGCTTGATTGGGTTGCAAGAGATTCACAATTGTTCTTAGTCCATAGAAGAGTCTCTAGTAAGGTGAGATTCTCTCTAGGTCAGCTCCATTCAATACTTTCCCAAAGAGATTGGAAATGACTAACGAATCCCCTTCAAATCAACTTGGTGAAGTTGTGCTCAATTACTAATTGCAAGCCTTGGATGAGCCCCCATAACTCAGTAGCGTTGTTTGTAGTGTGGCCTAGGCTTCCTACATTAATTAGAAGAATATGGCTTTGGTGATCACAAAAGACCACTCCAAAACTTGTTGCCCTGGGGTTACCCTTGGAGGCTCCATCGAAGTTGAGTTTGATGAAGCCTTCCATGGGGGGGGTCCAATACGTGTGGCTGATTTGAAGAGGTTGAATGGTGAAGGGGGGGGAGGGGGTACAGATTCTAAACCAAATTGACTTTCCAGTGCTGAAGAATATTTTTCTCAGAAGGAGTGCCATTCAGATCCGTTGCATGCCAATGTTGTAGCCTGATGGTTTCCAAAATGCTGAGGAGGATTTTCTTCCAACAGTGTTTCCAGGGAGTGAATCATTCTTGAATATTATTTTGTTCCTTTCCTTCCAAATTTTCCAAAGTATAAATCCTAGGAGAAGTTTCCAGATACGATTGAGAAGGGGTGATTGAAAATAATTGTCTCTCCATTCTGCTATGTCGTCGATGATACTATCCCGCTTGCGGTCCAAGGTGTGCATGATCAATGCACCTTGATCCCAAACTTGAGTGGTGTAGGGAAAGGTGTTGAGGAGATGGTTCATAGTCTCGGCTTCTTATCCACAAAGAATATAGATGGATGGACCAACAAAACCCCTTTTCAAGAGGTTATCCCATGTGAGGATGCTCGAGTGAGTTACAAGCCAGAGGAAAAGACTGATTTTTGGCCAGTGCTTCAGGGCCTAGATTTTGCTCCACTCCTTCCTTAGGGGTAATGGATCTGATTGAGTCTTAATGGAATAGGATTATTTTATGCTGAAGGTGCCCCTTGAAAAGTATCCCCATCATAGGATGTCCTCCCCTATCAAGATTGGGGATTTTCCTTTTATTGATTTCACTGTGCCAAGGTCGAAGGTCCACGTGTGCCTCTAAATTCAGGTGCTTCTTGTTTGAAATCCAGCCTCTCTAGGTGGGCTCTATTGTATTGTCCTTCCAGTAGTCTGCCACTTTTTTAAGTCCCAACTATGTGTCTAGGATGTTGAAGGTGTCAACCTAGTCTTCATACTCCATAATTGGCCACTGCTGCCACGAATCTTTCCAGAATAAAGTTGTTTTCCCATTTCTAATTTCCCAGAAGATGTGACTTGTGATAAGATGTTGATTCTACCTGGCTTCCATCCAGATTAGGGATCCATGGGTGTCTCCATTCCATCTAATTAGGTTCCTCTCCACCATGTTGGGTGCATATTTCCTTCTCCAGAGATTGGCCCACAGATCTTGAGGTTTTTTTAGCCATCTCCACCAGATCTTAGTGCTTAGAATTTTGTTCATCACCGGGGGATCCCTTAACCCAAGGCCCCCTTGAGCTTTGGGTTTGCAAAGTTTATCCTAGTTGATCAGTGCCATTTTTTTCCTTGTTTTAAGGCGTTTCCAGAGGAAATTCCTTTGCAAGTTTTTGATGGTAGTAAGGACAAAGTTTGGGGCCGTGAGAGAAGAAAAGGTATAGACAGGTAGGTCTTGTAGCATGACTTTAATTAAAATGAGGCGACTGGGGAGATTGAGGGATTTGTAAGTCTAGGAAGAAAGCCTCTTAGCAAAGGAGGAGAGAAGATTCTCCCATGAACTGTTCCTTAGGTCATTTTCCAGCAAGGGGATGTCGAGGTATTTGGATGGAAGGGAGCTTCAGGTGAAACCCAGGATTTTAGAGATATGACGTTGAATCAGAGTTGGTGTATTAAAGAAGAAAATCTAGGATTTGTCTTTGTTGAAGTCTAGTCCTGAGGCATCACAAAATGTTTGAAGGATCGAGAGGAAAGAGTGGGTTTCCTTTACTGTGGGGGAGCCCATCATCAGGGTATCATCAACAAATTGGTTGTGGGAGATTGGAGGAGAGATACCGTGTAGGGGTAGACCAGTCAATGATTTACTTGCTATGGTAGTGTGAATAGAGTGACTGAGACCCTCAGCCATGATGATGAAAAGGAAAGGGGATAAAGGGTCCCCTTGTATGATTCCTCTGGAGGGAGAAAAAGGACGAGAAGGGACCCCATTAACCAGGATAGAAAAGAAAGTAGAGGAGGTAATATTTAGAATCCATTCTGCCCAAATGTGGTTGAAACCAAAGGCTAGGATCATTGTACGCATGTAATCCCAGCTTAAATTGTCAAAGGCTTTGGAAAGGTCCAGTTTTAGGAGAATACCTGGTGTACGAGTCTTCTACAAGGAGTGAATCACTTCATGTCTAGGATGACACTGTCCAAGATTTGTCTTCCTTCCACATAGCTCGACTACTCTGGATAAATGATCCATGGTAGGATGGGCTTGAGTCATTTGGCGACCGCTTTGGTTAGAAGTTTATAGATGATGTTGCATAGAGTGATGGGTTGAAACTGCTTGGGGTGATTGATCTTCCCCTGAATGAGGGTTAGGAAAGTAGCGTTGAGAGCCAGGAGGACTTGCCTTGAAGATCTGGAGTCTTCGATGATTTCCAAACCTCTTCCCTGATCATCTGATATAAATGATGGAAGAAGTCGCTAGTAAATCCATCCAGTCCTAGAGATTTTCCTTTGGGGGTGTCCTGAAGCACTATATATACTTCCTTGAGAGCGATGGGCTTGATAAAAGCTGCATTATGTACCTAAGTGATTAGGGTGGGTATGTGTTGCATAATCTTGGAAATGTCTTGAGATCTGTTCTGTATGGGTTCTGCAAGGAGGTCTTTGTAGTAAGCGACTAGTTCCTTTTCTAGATCCTTGTGAGAATGGATGAGTTGGCCATTGCTAGAGGTTAGCTGTGTGATTCAATTAGTGTGCCACCACTGAAGGGTGGACTTGTGAAAAAATTTGGTGTTTCAGTCACCCTCCTTGAGCCACTGGATGCGAGATTTTTGTTTCCACAGAATCTCTTCTTGGGATTTCCTGTCTTCCATCTATTGGATTAAAGTTGCTTCCTGGATTTTGAGGTCTTCAGTGAGTCCCTGCTCCCAGATTTGTATTTGTACCATGCTCATTTGATCGTTCAGGTGCTTTTGGGAGATGAAAATATTGCAAAAGGTTTACCTATTCCAGAGTTTGAGTTGTTGCTTAAGATTCTTGAGCCTCTGCTGGAATCGGTGCATCTTGGAGATGTGAGGTATCTCTGCCTCCCTCCACCACCCATGGATTTTTTCATGAAAATCTGGGTGGCTGAGACAGAAGTGTTCAAACCTGAAGGGTTTTCGACCTGGGGTGGTCGACACATCCAACCATAGCTGAATGGGCCAGTGATCCGACCCATGATAATCCAAAATGGTTGCCTCAAGATATGTGCCTTTCAACAGTAAGGATTCTGATATTAGGAACTAATCTAGTATGCAAGCTATTTGATGTGTTCTAGTTCTCATGTTTTTCCAGGTGAAGGTGTCATTGGGGGTTTCTAGGTCAATGAGGTCGATGTTATCTATAATATTTTGAAAATCGTTGGATTCCTATTCCAGGCACTGAGTTCCTCCTTTTTTTTCATCCAGGTTGTGTATCAGGTTGAAGTCTCCCCCTACAATCAATTTGTTGTCCTTGGTTAAGGTAGACAAGTACTCCATATTTCGGAGGAAGGCTTGCTTATCCCTGGTACTGGCCGGTCCATAGAAATTGGAGAGGTGGCCAAATTTATTTGATCTGATGAGCCTGTAGGTGGTCGTGATGGACCATTTGGTCGCGATGAAGGTTTCCATAATGGTTGTGCTAGGGTTCCAAAGTATGGCTAGGCCTCCGGCTGTGCCTATGGCCACTTTGGATACTACTTTCCTTTTCTTCCAATAGTAGGGGACAAGCTTATCTATGTCTTAAGTAGCACATTTTGTTTCTTGGAGCAACATTATGTCCGGTTTCTCTGCTAAGATCAAATCTCATAGCAGTTTTTACTTGCTACACCCATTGAGACCTCTTATATTCTAGGAGAGTATTTGCATGAGGAGGAGGGGGAGGGGAGAGGGGGGAAGTTATCCAAGATGAGGTGGATATGCCTGGAGTTCACCATGAAGTGACCTATCTCTTTTATGAGCTTTTTCACCAACTTCCTTCCTCTTCTCTTTTCATCTTTCTGGAGTTTTCTCTGAGCCTTTGGATGGTTCACTTGTATTCCCAAACCCTTACTGGATCTGAATGTGGAGTTAAGGAAGACCTTTTTCACTTTTTGTAGTTGATCTGGAGGTATGGTGTACAGTTTCTGGTGTCATTATGCATGCTCCGGGTCCACACCTGCTAGTTCTTTCTCATCGAGGTCCATCTCGGCATCCCCATCCTCTATTTCTAGGTGATCCTCTATTCAAGTTGTGGGGTCTGTTGATGAAATGTTTGGATTCACCTCCGACATTGATCCCTCTTTCCCTTTGCCTATTTGTTGGGGTATTTTCTCAGTATACACCTCTTTGGGGTTTGAGGGGTTCTTCGATCGATATTGTAGGACCACATATTTGTTGTTGGTGGATGGATCTTTACTTGTCTAGGTTTCCTGCTTTCTTCCTCCTTGTTTGCACTTTCCAGGTGCTTGAGCGAAGCCATCCTTGTATTTGTCAAAAACTAAATTCCCCTCTTTGTTTGTGGAATTGAGCGGGCATTCTCTGAAGAGATGTCCATTCTCATGGAATTTCCTACATCTAAATGGAATATGTTCATAGTCAATGGTTTTTATCTAGTCCTCATCATGGTATTCTAAAATTATGGATCCCGAGAGCGGCTTGCCTATATTCAAGTATACATAGATGCGCACATATGAGGTTGATGCAGGAGCATTGCTCCATGTCAGCAGTGTGCCAAGTAGCTAGCACATCCATCACGCATTTAATGAAGAAAGGGAGAGGCACAACCCTCTCAATTTTGAAATTCAAAATTTCAATAAATATTGTAAGGCTTTTAATGCCAGACCATGCCTTTGTACAAGTAGTGGTTGAGGTTTTCTTTAATGGTTACCTACAGATAAGTCCAGATCAATCAGGTCTATGAAAACCATTTATGTAATGTAGCATAGGAGCTGCTCGGTGATAGTGAGATCTTAGAGATGGTGGTTGAGGATAAGCTCATGGGAGCCGCATTTTGTAAGGAGAGACCAGAACAAAGAGGTATCGACAGAGAGAGCTAAGACTTGTTACAGTCCAACCTTTGTAAACCCATTTGTATAGATATACATATTAATAGAAAAACAATTTTTCATACATATGGTTGTTCATTTATTTATGTTTCATGAATGAATGTTGTAGATGTATGTTAGATTTTCATCTGCAGGGATAGATAGAATTTGTCTATCTGATTGAGTTGTGATTTCTATATGGGTTCTTTAGGCCATGCAAGGAGTGCACAAAAAAACACTGGAAGTTCTGTAGCCAGTGCAAGGAGTAATCATCTGAACTCTACGGAGTCAGAAAGAACGTGCAAGGAGTGCACACCAGGAGGATTCACAGACTCAAAGGAAGCCTCATATTTACTGAATACTCTGGAGGAGGAACTGTGCAAAGGAAGGCACAAAAAAGAAACAAAACTACTGAAGGTTTTGTAAATCTCTATTAGGAGGGCATTGAGCGAGTGCATAGAGTGCACCAAAGCACTCTATTTCGGGTTCTAAGGAGAAAGAGAGATGTCGGAGAGAAGACACTCACAAGGTTGTTGAACACTCTATGGAGAAAGGTTTTGCAAGGTGTGCATCGAGCTAAAGAATGCCAAGAGGGCGTGAAGCATTTATTTGCAAGAAATACTTCAATTTGAGTTATCTGAAGAACTCATCAGCACAAGGAGTGTGTGAATAAGAACTTGTCTGAACTTCTTAAGCTCAGAAGGAATAGCATAAGGAGCGCACTCAAAGTGAACTTGTCTCAAGTTTAGAAGCTCAGGAGGAACTATGCCTTTACGCACCGAGCAATAGTCGAGAGGAGAAGGAAGTCGAGGAACCCTTTGAGGTTTCACAATTGACAAAGCTCAGGAGGGACAACATCCTTAGAATATGGGTGAGAGCCGAGGATATAGGCTTTGCAGCAAAGCAAAGGTTGAGGCCCTTGAAACTTTGGAAATGTTCCAAGGGGAAGAAGAAGTGTGAGCTCAAGGGAGAGAACAACTACCGTTGGATCAAGTAGAGGACGAGATCTGGACCGTTGAATCTACATACAGGCAGTAGGAGGAAAGTATGTAGGAGGAAGAGATCTGGGCACATGGACCAATAGCCATCGGATCCAGGAGAAGCTGCACGAGGTTTAACCCTTGTATGTGAAGAGGGAATGAAAGGCCTATTTCGACATTTCAGCTACTGGGAAATACAAAGGGAAAGAGTCAGAATTTTTGACCCATGAAATCCCGAAAGGATCATGACCATCCAATAGGAGGACACATGGCGAGTGGTCGAGGAAATTCCCGAAAGGAGGATTTTGGCAATTTCGGCTACTAGGAATGCAAAGGGTAAGAGTTCGGAACTCTTGACTCGTGAAATCCCAAAAAGACACAAGTTTTCGGATTATGAGAGGCTATGAGCCATTGATCCCAATTTGGAGCGGAAGATCGACATTTCAGAGTTCGACTATTCGGTAAATCTGATGACAAGGAGATGGGGTGCTTGGTGTTAGAAACCTCAAAGTCGCAAAACGTGATGTGCCGTGGAGAAGGAACTTCGAAGGAGTTTGGCATTTTGGAAGTTTTGGATTCGACATTTCAGCCATCTCGATGACTAGGAGACGGGGCACTTGGTATTGAAGGTCCTGAAGTCACGAAATGAGACGTTCCTTGGGAGTGGGGTTGTGGTCACACATTGAGCCATTTTGGGATTTGACACTTCGACAATCTCGAGGAAAAGGAGTTGGAATGCTTTGTATTGGAAGTCCCAAAGTTTTGAAATGCGACGTGCCTTTGGAATAGGGTTGTGGTCACAGGGAAGGTGGTCACATGGACCAAGGTTTGGCCAGGGGATAACCATCGGTGAAGCCATTTCGGTATTTCGACATTTTGGGTTTTAGGGATTGAAGAGTCAAGAGACTCGCGACATCGGGATTCCCCAAGATGTGAAACTCGAAATCCCTTTTCAAAAAAGGTCGCGGTCATATATGATGGTTGTGTACAGGTGAAGACTCACGCCTGGTGCATTTCTTGTGCCGGTGGAGTTTTTTTGAGGGACTTGTGGATTTGTTCAAAGGGTCACAACAGGAACCCGAAGAGCCATTTAGGCCTAGAATTTGGAATGATCCAAAGACCGAGAGGTCACAGAAGCCTGCTGAGGTAGGGGGTTTGCATAAGAGGTGTATCATCTTTTCTTAGTGGCCTCTGAAGATTTGACATAGATGCCAATGGTGTTACCTATGCCTGCAAGAACCTCCTCCAGCCAGAATTATTGAGGTAGGGAATATAGTCTGATCCACATTGGTGCATGTGTGAAGTCTTCCATTTCAAGGATAAATTTCTCTATCCAGAACCTCAAGAAGAGTCCCGCTAAGTTGAAAAAATACGGCCCTCCATAAAAAATGAAATTTCGGTCCTCGAGGTTGTGCAGGATGATGGTGAAGAAACCCTTGGAGCCCAATTGCATTTCATAATTTCCTTTGGGCTTCCACCAGTGTTGTATCCATTTGACCAGGTCCCGTTTTGAGGGCCAGAACCCTAAAAAATTACCTACTAAGGAATAATCTCTCATATATTGTTTTTTCTCCCCAATGCAGGTAGAACTTACAATGTATTTCGAGGTATCTGGTGCTTGTGGGATACACTTGTCTGGTAGCCATGGCCTTGATGCACTTGTGGGTGCTGGCTCTTTCCTTGAATCAATGTCCATATCCTTGTCTTTGAAGGTTCCTTCGTCCAATAACTTAGATCGTAGATCAGGGGGAGGTTCGAAGGTGGGCCGCTTGGAGCCCTCTCCCATGCTTCCATTCTTCATTACCTGGATGTACGAGGGGAATCTCAACCCTCCCTCCTTTAGAGGCATGCACCCCAATGGGGCGAGTAGTTGCAGTAGAGAAACAAAACCCCTAAACCCTAGCTTAGTGTCGCTTCCTCTTGGATCTAGAGACATTATTATTATTATTATTATTAATGTCTTTACTAAATTAAATTTGATTGTGTTGTTTTTTTATTATTAATAATAATAATAATATTAATATTAATAGTTATGGGTTTTTTTGTTTGTTTATTAGAAATGTCTATCACTTGCGGGCCAACATTTCAACCATTGGCTAAGAAACCACAACCCAGGGGCATCTAAGTTGTCAAAATCACCCAAGGATTGCACCCATCCTGGGACACACCAACCCTTAACATGGTTATATTTTTGGGTGTCTCCTCTCAACTAAACACACCATAAGGTAGTGAACTTGAGTTGCCTAACAAACAAAACCCACACCTTAACCAGATGTGTTAACGAGATTTGAATTTTTAATTTGAAGGACATGGGGGTGGGATTTGATCCACTTATGTGTGCACAGGTCACGATACTATTTGATATAATATCTCTCGGTGCAACCGCACGTTCGACCACTACCTCAAGGTTCCCCCATGGCTCCAGGTTAAACCCTCACGGGAATTGAACCTTGATCAACGGTGAAAAAATCCTCACTTTCCACCATTGGATCCAACCCCTTTAGGCATAGTTATGTATATTATTATTATTAATTAATATCTATCAATGTTATTATTAATAGTTATGAATATTAATTATTAATAGTGTCGTTTAAAACTATTCTTATAATACTTATACAAGTTATTAATGTATTTTGTGATTTTTTGTTTTTTGTTTTTGTTATGTTCTTAAGTTTTCTACTTTTATTCATTTTCAGTGGGTAACTTCTTGAGTTTTGGAGGCTAGTTTATGAATTATTTAGTATTACTATAACTCTATTTTCCTCTTCTTTAATTGACTTGTTGTCTTGATGATGGATCCATATTTGGATTTAAAATGTTGACATAACAATGGATATTGTGGCTCTTCTAGAAAATCTTAGTGCAAAGTATCAATATATTCTTTATCTATATTGTAAAGTAAATGTTGGATTACTGAGAGGGGGGGTGAATCAATAATAGGGAAATTTAATCATTTTTAACCATATAATCCAAGTGTTATATCAATGTAGCATTATCATCCAATAACTGCAGAGTAAATAAGCAATGAACAAATGAAAAATCACACACATACATAGTACACTGGTGTTTTACGTGGAAACCCAAAGAGGGAGAAAACCACCGAATGTTTTTTCTTATATTTCTTGAAGAATTACATTCATTGGAAGCACCAAATTCCTTTTTTTTCTAGCTGCAACTGGAAGGAGGCTCCAACCTCCTTGTTTCTCAGGCTACAACCAGAGGGAAGCTCGAACTCCCCTATTCTTTGGCTACATCTAGAAGGAGTATACAACCCCCTATGTTCTCTAGATACAACTGGAAGGGGGCTACAACCACCTGTCCTTGCCCCGTCCAACCGTCCCAAAGTAGAAGTAGAATGATGGAACCACTATCACACTATCATTGTGAGATATACTACTGTAAACATGTACCAATAAACCTAAACCATTCATCAGCCTGTACCTCAACCTGTAATCAACCTATACCATAAACAAGTGCATCAACCATGCACCAACCTGTACCAAACAACTTGAAATCAACATGTACCATAAACAAGTGCATCTAACCATGTACCAAGTAAGTACCAATCATGTGTCAACTACTCATCAACTATGACTTATCAATATGTACCAACATCGTCAACTATAAACCTCATGTATCTGCCAACTCATCAATTACTTGTCTCAACCATGTACCCAACATGTATCTTAACCAAAATGACTCATCAATTTCATCATCCAAATATGATTTGTAACTCTGTAATGGAACTGGTGTATATGATCACATACCTGCAAACCTTCCTTAACTTTCACAACTGTTATAGAAAGATTTGCCTCACCCTATGCAATCTTGCACAGAGGGCCTTATTCCATTTCCATATGTAGACTTATCTTCTCTATTGATAAAATCCAGAGTCAAAAATTAATATTTTTCCACATATACACGTCTTGCACACTATACAACATGCGTATACGCAGGTTTCTCCACTACAACCTGCATACATCATAATTATTTTCCAGAAAATGAAATTAAATGTTGGGTTTCCATGCCACGATGGGAGATCTATAATCCTTGGACTTCCATATACTGGAAACGTTCTAACTCGGCGCTTCAGTTCCATTTTGAAGGCTATAAATGGGCCAATTTCGAGCTATGGAAAAGGGAGAAAGAATTCAACTTTGAGAGCCAAGTTACTCTGGAGAAATTATTTACTTCATATTGAGTATGCATCCCTTTGTCCTTTAAGTCTGAACATAGTGTTCAACCCCCAAGATATTCCCTTATTGATTGAGAACCTCATTGTTTCTCTCTTATAGGCTTGCCTTTGGTGGAGGCCTAGCTGGAAGGAACTTAGTTTCGCGGTTCCAAACCGTGTCGACACAGAAGTCTGTAATATTTTCACTTTTTCTTATCATTTATTAATAGAAATACTCCTTTCCCATCCAATTGATATCTTGAAAATATATGAGTTATTATCCATGGGTGTATTTGTTATGTTTATTAATGGATTATGCTATCTAATGTGCTAACCTTTTATATTATCACCATATGCTTGATTTTCTAATTTGTTGAGAATTAGTTGCAGGTATATAGCTTTGGGTTTAAGTTCTCAACGATGGACTTCATCGAACATATGGACGAGGTAGGATTATTTCTTATCTCGCTTGCATATTTGTTTATATAGCAAGTTTATGGGATAGAGTTGGTTTCCGTAGTCATTTTCGTCTGTTGTGGTTTACCCTAGCCATAGAGAGATTTTCCTCGTAACATAATTGGCGACCATACAAGGAATTGAATTTTCTTTCTCAGGGTTTGGAGTAATTTTCTCCTTAGATTTCCCTCCTTTCTATTGTGGTTCTTGTTGTATCATTTCTTGACAGTTCCTGTTCACTCTGGGTATGAGTTTTCAAACTTTCTCCCTTTTCTGGCCTTGTTTTGAAGCATAAATGTGCCTTTTTCCTTGATATTCATGTACATACACTTGATGTCTCACTGCAAGATGCGTATATATTCTTTGTTTTCCTGAACAGACGCGTACATCAGTTTGCCTTGCTTGTTTGCTGGGTCTGGTGGTTGTTGGGTGGGATTTGATGTTTTCTTAGTATTCTTAGGTCTCTGTAGTGCATGTTGAGTGCTTGTGGGATGCCATGAAACCCTCTTTTGGTTGAATTTGTAGGTGGAGTGTTTCTCATCATTTTTTCATTTTTTATTGTCCTTGTACATTGGGCTGGGTGTTTTGTTGCTTGGTATCCTACTTGAGTTATCTCTTCTTATACACAGTAGGGTTATATATCAAGTTACTTTCCAGTCCATGCATTTTCAGTTTTTTTATATTGAAAATACAAAAAAAATAGGCATTTTGCATTGCTTGGCATTTTTGTCTTTAGGAGTCTTTTTCATTAGCTTAGTGCATATAGTGAAAGATTGCATTTTACTTCAGAATTGCAGAGTTGAATTTGAAAATTGCATTGGTTTTTAGAAGCATATCAGTCATTGAAAGTTAAAGTTAGGACTTTGCATTATTTTCATATTTACTTTTCTTGCAAATCCATAACACCATGAATTTCACTACCATACCTTTTTGAGTAATCACGACGATAAAAATTAACACTATAATATAAAATTGATTAGTCATAATTTTATTTTCTAGGGTGCACAAACTAGCTTAGGATTTATTGCCTTGGAAAAGGATTTTGTGAGTAAACTTCTCTAAGGCAATTAAATCGACATGTATCTGAGTCAGGGAGTGGAGAAATCCATTGTATAATTGGTAAGATCAGGAGGCCCCACTCACACCGGAGTTAATCACGAGGTCATGTGAATTCAGTTGAAGGGATATCCCCCCGATACCTTCCTAGCATCAGAGATATTTCTGGGGATCTATTCGTATCTGGGGATCTTGCTAGTGCCTTTACCTCTGTGAGAGGTGATACTTTCAAGGTTTCAGGCTTTTCTACCCTACCTATACGGTGGACCTGACTTACGACTACTCGCCTATGCATCGGGTATACAGTGGTTTATTAGTTTCTTGATGTAGGTGTATCATAGGTTACTTACAGGGGTTATTCTGTAGGTACCTTGGGTCAGATAAGGGTTAGAAAAAACACAACCTTTATGGAGAATTACCTCTCTATGGGATCTGACTGACTAGTTTTTAAGCCCACGAGGGCCCTTATAACTAATTATGTTACCTCCAATAGTTAGCAAGGAGTCTTAGGCCCCTCTTGGGTGAGACATACATTCTTTAGGGAGGGAGGCCACTCAACCAGTTTACCCCGTTTGTATGCATATTGGCCATTTGAATTTTGGCATGCTCTTTGATTAGTAGGTGGTCTTAGGACAAATTTTTATCTTTAGAGTCTTAAGTCATTGTGGAGTCGGAGCAGCCTCCTTGTTGGTCTCATCGCTTGTTATATTTACCATCAGATTTCGAGTCTTTTCCTTCTAAAAGGCGTAGAGTTATTAGGCACGATACACACACATCCACTGTTCAGACTTGTGATTCTACAAGGATGAGTACTGAACCTAGTCTTCATAACACTGAGATTCCTTCAACTCCCACACACACTATAGTTAATGGAACCCCTTCGACTCCTGCAACCTCCATGGTTGTAGTGTCGGAGGCACCTATCATTACTATGGCTCAACCTATAGTGAATACACAAGCTACCACCTCAAACCCTTTTGGGTCTATTGGCCACTTGTTGGGCTATAATGTTCAGTCTATCCCTATGGTTTCTAGTTATTTTCCTTATGGTATGCCCAATTTTACATCATAGTTTTCGAATGACATCCCAACTATTGGCCTTAATGTTAGCATTAGGCTTGGGGGAACTCCACCTCCTTACACTCCATTTTCGTTTGGTGGATTCCTTATATGGGAGGCTTTCCTGCTTTTAACCCTGGGTCCAATCCTCCTACTTCTGGGTGGAATAATCAACCTAACAGACAAGCTTCAGCTCAAGTTTCGTCCTATAAATATACCTCCTCAGTCCAGATTCTGAACAATACTTTTGTCATGACGAATCCACCTATATCCTATGGATTCCCACTAGAGGAGGTCAGTTTCATGCTTTGGGAAACCCCCAACCCAGATCCAATCTGGTTGGGGGAAATTTCTATAACCCTCAATAGAAAATTCATGCTGGACTGATGCCCAACCAACCTTTTATGGGTCATCCTAGAGGAGGGACTTATAATCTCGGATAGGGCCATGGTGTTTACCAGAACCCTGGATGGCTTGCAGTTCCTCAAGCACAATAATTCTTGGGAGATTAGGGCCGGATGTCGCAACTCCATCTCCCTTTTCTAGCCACACTTAATCTACCAGACTTGTCTAATTTAATGAACGACCCAGTGATTCATGATCCTACATGGCCCCCCATCCACACCAAGCTTCATTCAGACATCTTGAAGATTGAGGGTAAGAATGAAGAGTATCTTGGTGATCATGTCACTACCTTTCACCTTTGGTGCTCATCTAATTCCCTTAATGACGATTCTATTTGATTAAGATTATTTCAACACACCCTCATCAAAGTTGTTTCAAAATGGTATATTGAGCTACCTAGGGGGGCATATGGGAATTTTAGTTAGTTGGTGTTGGTTTTCCTTAACCACTTCTAGTTGCCCATTCATTATGATGTCGGCCTAGAATTGTTTTCAACTTTACACCAAGATATCACCACTAATATCTTAGACCATATCTAGGAGTGGACTATATGGAAGATGTTGATTAAGACCCCTATACCCCTGACCTTTATTTTAGAATGGTTCCTTAAGTCTTTGCACACTCCTATCTCTAAAGATGTTTCTACATTTGGGGTTACCACTGAGGAAGAGGTGATCTTTAGAGCCCAATAGTTAGACTTGATATATTCTTAGTCTGGGATGTTATACCACCTTCTTCCGGATGCACCGCAATTGACTTACGACTCTAGAAAAAATCCCAGACCTCATGTCGATGACATTGTAGGTGCTTCCAATGTAAATTCTACAGATTCAGTGAAAAGCCATATGAAATATTTTTCTCTTAACCTATTTGCAGGAGGGCCAACTTCGTCTGTGTCTTCCAACCCCACTAAGTCAGTGGATGTGCATTCTATGCAATCGTCGGCCAACCCAAATGGTAACCAACAACCAGGAGGGAATAAGAAGAAAGGACGTAATACTCATAAGGGTGGGAAAAATGGTAATAAAACCAAGGACAACGGTAATAATGAAAAGATGAATGGTAATGTTGGAGAGGAAAAAAAAGAAATATGTAAGGTGAAGTTTCCCTATAAGATTTGAACAGATGATCACGTTACCCATTTATGCCCCAAACTTGTAGAATTTGTGAGGTTATTATCTCTACCGCACATCGTACTGACAAATCCATTCCCACATAATCAACACATGGCCTCGAGCTCCTCAAATGTTGGAAATGCGGCTGGTGGGAGTAAAAAACCGTCATTGCAAGATGGTGACGTTTATGTATCAATATGGTTGATGCAAAAGTTCATGTAGCCACTCAATCTTGAGATTATATCTCTTCACAAGTTATTCCTAGTCTAGAATCTCCTCTTCCTCGTCTGGAGATGAATTTACAAATTAAGAAACCAGAGACACCGCCTCGTATTCCAAAATGAGTACTCAAGCGCTCTACCCATAATCCAAATGCTAGATCTGTCTAAAAATACTCTATTGTTGAGGATTTGGGTCAAACACCTTGTGCGATGTCGGCTTTGGAGGTACTCTAAATGTGTCCTTCATAAAGGAATGCCTTACTCTCTGCTTTAGGAGCTCTAGAACCTAGTGGCTCAAAAGTTATTAAGTTTGACGTCACGGATGTGAAGCCTCGCTTGCCTTGCCATGTGGCTTTCCAAATCCACGTGGAGTACTCAAAGTATACCATCAAACATGTGGTTGTTGATGAAGGCATTGCTACATGTGTGATGTCCCTGATTTGTTGGAAAGCTATCAATTCTCCGACTATTTCCAAGTCATCTAACATGTTGACTGCTTTTGATGGTCATTCCTTCCTCCCTTATGATATTCTTCCTACCTTTCCGATCTAGTTGGGTGGGAAGACGGTAGAGGTGGAGGTAGAGGTAGTTTATGCACCTCTTGATTATAACTTGTTACTAGGATGAAATTGGACCTATTCTATAATCATCGTCGTATCGAGTGTCTTCTATACTCTTTGTTTTCCTCATGAAGGGAAGATCATGATGATTGACTAGTTGTCCTTTACACACTCTAGTCTTGATGCATCTATTGGACTGTCGATCCCTGTGATCGACAATTCTCAGCCGACAATTGAGAATATCAGTGTTGAAATGTATTCTTCCCTTATGGGTACTTTCGACTTCATGACACTGATTCACCACATTTACGCCATGTCTAGTAGGCCCATTCCGACAGGGAGGTCCATTCATTTCCACACTTCCTATTTTAGTGATCCTTGGACCCTACCTTCCTCGACTATGTCTTGTGAGGGCCTGCCACATACTAGAATTATATCGCCAACCTCTGTTAGTCATGTTGGAGATGGGTCAATAGCCTATGCTATTCATGTTGAAGACCAACAACCAGCCGTTGCAAGTCATATTGGGGGTGTTATCACTCCAAAAGTCACCCTAGATTGTAATCAGGTGAGCTTGGTAACATCAAAATATTTGTAAGTGTAAATGAGGTTTTTAAAATGTCAAATGGACAAGACTCAAAATAATAATGTTCCAACTCATAAACATGGCTAGCAATGCACCAACAATCAAGGTCTTGGATAACTTCAATCAGTATTTTGGGAGTAAATATGAATAAAGGGAAGACTTGAATGAAAAGAATGTAAGGGCTACTATCAACATCAGGTCTACATAAGCCTAAGGAAGAAATTTTCTTATCATAAGATCTTCTTGAAATCATAAACTAAGGAAGCTAAATAAACATCATGATAATATAATGATCAAACATCCACCATAACATCACCACAATTATTCATGTGAATCATTCAAAGCATGAACATTTAGCATTAGAAGAAAATAGAATGAAAGAGAATCTGATTTCTATTAGTCAAAAAGTCTTAAGTCCAGTACACAGCCAGATCACAGTGACTTCATCAAAATATTATAGTATGGGAGCCTTAGCTCAACCATTCCAGACCTTTTCCTTCAGTTAGAACATGAATTTATAAAAAAAGGAAAGGCCACAACAAGAGGTGCGTGATGTCCCCTCCTCACATCGGATTATCTAATAACAACTATCAAGCGAACACCTATGCTAACAATTATTAACAAACTAATACAAAAAAGGAGTTGTGTAGGTAACCAATTCAACATGATTTAAATGATGTGGTCTCCCTTTGATATTCATTGGTGTGCCTCCTCTTGCATGCCAAGTGTCCTGTAGAGGTGGTAAGTTGTTATCATGATGCCAACTACTATCTCATCCATCCTCCACATCATCAGCCACGTAAAAGAGTAATGAATTGAAGCTCCTTGATCCCAGGTGACAATAGGTAGTGCCACTCTAGTGTATCTTTGCATATAATTCAGCCTCTGTCAAATATTAGGTAGCACCTGCCAGAAAATTAGGTAGTGCATTGTCATTACAGTGCCTAGGAGATTGGGTAGCGCTCGTGGAATCCGCAGTGCCCAGGATATTGGGTAACACCTAGGAGATTGGGCAATGCCCGTGGAATTCGCAGTGCCCAGGAGAGTTGGCAGCGCCCAAGAAATTTGGCAGCACACTCCCCTCTACATATTCATGCTTTGGCTTTGGGTGTCAACTTAGTTGTTTACCTCATGTTTTGACATGTGAACATGACTCAGGAGTTGATAGATCGATAAGCTTGATTTTAGCATATGAACTTGGCTTTGAGTTTGGGCCTTGTGTGTTGACATGTAGGTTTATTGTGTGGCTAGTGTAAGAAATGAGCACATGGCTTGGGTTTTAGAAAACTTTATGCTTAGAAAATATGCAATAATTCTAAGCAATATGTATTTTAGGCATAGGGAATTAAAAATCATTTGCCTCATATCTTCAGTAATGTGAGATTTATAAAATATATTTGAAGATACAAAGCATATAATAGGGGTTTATCAATTTGTTTCATTTTTGTATTGTAGGTAAAAAAGACAAAGGCCATAGGTTTTTGGAGAAAAATATTTATGAATTAAGACTCTTCTCGACTCAATGAAGAAATTGGAGTTTATGAGCTAGGGAAAATGAGAAAAAAGATTTCAACAGTTTAGCACAAGGATGCTAAAGACATTTAAAAATTCCATAAAAATTTGAGTGCTAACATTTGGCTCCAACTGGGATGGAGACCTCCCTGCGAGGCTCCAAGAACCTAGTTGTTCCAGTCGCCTTATCTATTGGGCTATGGAGTCATCTAGCATGTGAAACTAATCTCTGGAAACTCTCAAGACCTGTGCAACTGATCTCTGCATACCTTCAAAACTAGCATTTATTCACACAAGTTGACTGATATTTCTGTTGCAAACTAAAATAAGAGAAATTCTCAGGAAATGATCATATTTCCTATCCTACTCTACTCTAACCATATCTGCAATTGGTTAGGTAAATGATTCCTTCCATAACAACCATTCAAGCAATTTTAAAATTGAAGAAACCTCATCTCTGTCACTGATCAACAACTGATGTTTTAAATGTAACAACAGTGATAAAAAATCATCCAAGAAACCATACTCACCCAAACATGCTGAATAAAAGATCAATTCTGCATGCTCCAAAGAATTTGAAAAGTGTAACTCTATGTACTCATTGATAGGGTCATGAAACTGAAAGCAATGCCTGATTAATTTATGAAAGGTTACCTTCATTATTTCAAAGTTGCTGACAATTTTTTTGGTGTCTTCTACAGGAACACTTGTTTGAATGACAGACACAGGAATATGTGGGTTGAATAGCTGTTGCATAAATTCAGAACCACCAGTTGGTTGATTGCTGAACATTTTTGCATATATCATGGGGATAGTCTGTTGCTCATACATATGGTTTTTATTAAGACAATATTGTTCATTAGTTGGTGATGGATAAGAGATTAGATTTATATGAAAATCCCTTCCATAAATTTACAAAGATCAGGAGCATAATCATCACATACAGGAATAGTGCCAAGAGGTTTCAAACAAACCATAGAAAATATTTGTTCATCACCATCACTGGTATTTGCATCAAAAATAGGTTGTCCATAACAAACCTTTGACTCTTGACATTTATAATGTCTTGTTTCATGATGATTTTTAATAGCAAAGTATCCATTACCAAAGTGTTTGTCAACAACAAGATTCTCTTGGTCAATGCTTGAGATAGTGACTTCCTCAGAAGCAAGGCTGTCAAAGATACTTGCTTCGAAGACCAAATCATCCACTATATTTTCTTCATAGGGATAAGAAATAAAATCTTCCTCATGTTCAGAGCTAACATGATGCTGACTTTGAATCCTACCACAAGCTCAGAGGTTCTCCTCCACTTCCACAACATCCATGAGTAATTGTGATAAAGATGTAGATTTTCTTTCCCTAAGATACAAAACAAGGTCAAAATATTGAGACATTATGTAATACACCATGGCAACACTCTCAAAAGGTTTAATTTCTAGGGGCAGGCTGCAATACAAGTTGTAAAACCTTCGATTAAAAGAAGACGGAGCTTCATTTTTTCCCCTTCTCAAAGTAGTGAATTCATGTAGGTATTGATCCAATGACTTGTTCTCTTCCCAGTATTTAAAGAAGGTGTCATATAGTTCATCCCATGAACCAATGGAAGCAACTTTCATATTTTTGAACCATAAGGTAGCATCTCCAATCAAAGATTTGGAGAAAATCCTCATGATAATATCTTCATGCAAGATTTCCAGATTATCAATGAAGTCTTGAATGGCTGAAATATGCTCTTCTCCTATAGTATTATCTTTTCCAGAAAAAGTTGGTAGGCAATCGACAAATCTGGGAGGGTAAGGATGAAGAAAGGATGGCATCTTTAGAGGTCCAAACATCTTTCCCCTAACCTTAAACTGGAAGTCAGTGGGTTTTTGAACACTAGAAGGTTGTTGGTAAAGGTCAGAGGAGTTGGCATCCTGAACTGAATCAATTTTATTATCTGCAAAAGGACAATAATCATTTGGTGCATGCTGAAATTCAACAGGCTGGTTATTAACAGCAGAGGGAAAGGTAGTGAGTAATAAATAAACTTTGAAATATAGAGAAAGGAGAGGATCATAAAGTTCAAACTGATTAAAAAAGTGTTTATTAACATCATCTTCTTCAGGTATTTGAGGTGGATGGATATCCTTGACATCGATGACATGGGAAGGGGGTAAATATGCTTATTTGAAAAATGAATATGCAAGAGTAGGCTGGTGGTATTTAGAGTATACAAAGAAGATTATGATTCTCCTAATGTGTGCAGGGAAATCTAAGAAATAATAAAGAATAAAGAGCACAAGTTCTAGAAAGAAATTCAGAACTTGATACCTGAACTTGCCTCTGCATTCCATTTCTGTCCAAGCTTGTTCCCACAGTAGAGTCTTCCAATAGGTTCGTCTTCATGGAGTCACTGGGTAGATGATTACAGTCAATTTTCTGCATCCCTCTCTTGTCTACCATCAAGAGTTGGATCTATGTCGTTCTTCCCAGGGAGCTCTTCAATTTTCTCAAATCCTTCCCCAACAATGGCACCATTTATGTTATCACTCCAAAAATCACCCTAGACTGTAATCAGGTGAGCTTGGTAACATCAAAATATTTTTAAGTGTAAATGAGGTTTTTTAAATTTCAAATGGACAAGACTCAAAATAATAATGTTCCAACTCAGAAACAGGGCTAGCAATGCACCAACAATCAAGGTCTTGGATAACTTCAATCAGTAGTTTGGGAGTAAATATGAATAAAGGGAAGACTTGAATGAAAGGAATGTAAGGGCTACTATCAACATCAGGTCTACAGAAGCCTAAGGAAGAAAGTTTCTTATCACAAGATCTTCTTGAAATCAGAAACTAAGGAAGCTAAATAAACATCATGATAATATAATGATCAAACATCCACCATAACATCACCACAATTATTCATGTGAATCATTCAAAGCATGAACATTTAGCATCGGAAGAAAATAGAATGAAAGAGAAGTTGATTTCTATTAGTCAAAAATTCTTAAGTCCAGTACAAAGCCAGATCACAGTGACTTCATCAAAATATTACAGTATGGGAGCCTCAACTCAACCATTCCAGACCTTTTCCTTCAATTGGAACATGAATTTATAATAAAAAGGAAAGGCCACAACAAGAGGTGCATGTTGGCCCCTCCTCACATCGAATTCTCCAATAACAACTATCAATCGAACACCTATGCTAATAGTTATTAACAAACTGCTACAGAAAAGGAGTTGTGTAGGTAACCAATTCAACATGATTTAAATGATGTGGTCTCCCTTTGATCTTCATTGGTGCGCCTCCTCTTGCATGCCAAGTGTCCTGTAGAGGTGGTAAGTTGTTATCATGCTGCCAGCTACTATCTCATCCATCCTTCACATCATCAGCCACCTAAAAGAGTAATGAATTGAAACTCCTTGATCCCAGGTGCCAATAGGTAGCGCCACTCTAGTGTATCTCTACGTAGAATTTGGACTCTGTCAAATATTAGGTAGCGCCTGCCAAAAAATTAGATAGCATATTGTTATTAAAGTGCCTAGGAGATTGGGTAGCACCCATGGAATCCGCAACACCCAAGAGATTGGGTAGCGCCCAGGATATTGGGCAGCACCCGTGGAATTCGTAGCACCCAGGAGAGTTGGCAGTGCCCAAGAAATTTTGCAGCGCACTCCCCTCTGCATAT
Source organism: Picea engelmannii (assembly GCA_009831015.1). Lineage (NCBI taxonomy): Eukaryota > Viridiplantae > Streptophyta > Pinopsida > Pinales > Pinaceae > Picea > Picea engelmannii. Next base: position 547,980 of record ML779310.1, on the reverse strand, counting down.
TCATGCCTTGTATTTGGGTCTCGACTTAGTTGTTTGCCTCATATTTTGACATGTGAACATGATGCAAGAGTTGACAGATCGATAATCTTGATTTTAGCATATGAACCCAGCTTTGAGTTTGGGCCTTGTGTGTTGACATGTAGGTTTATTGTGTGGCTAGTGTAAGAAATGATCACGTGGCTTGGGTTTTAGAAAACTCTATGCTTAAACAATATGCAATAATTCTAAGCAATATGTATTTTAGGCATAACTTAGACATAGGAAATTAAAAAGAATTTACCTCATATCTTCAGTAATGTGAGATTTATAAAATATATTTGAAGATACAAAGCATAGAATAAGGGTTTATAAATTTGTTGCATTTTTGTATTGTAGGTAAAAAAGACAAAGGCCATAGGTTTTTGGAGAAAAATATTTATGAATTAAGACTCTTCCCAACTCAATGAGGAAATTGGAGTTTATGAGCTAGGGAAAATGAGCAAAAATATTTCAACAGTTTAGCACAAGGATGCTAAAGACATTTAAAAATTCCATAAAAAATTGAGTGCTAATAGGGGGCACAAGTCTAGTCATCACTAGTCACACTACACATACATCACCAACCTCTGTTAGTCATGTTGAGGATCCATCACCAACCTCTTCCAGTCATGTTGGGGATTTTCTACTAGCCTCTGCAATTCATGTTGGGAGCATGTCACCAACCACTGCAAGTCATGCTGGGGGAATTCATACGATTGAGAATCCTAGACGTGTAATATGTAAGACCAAGTTCCTTTGTAGGCTTTGCAAAGGAGATAACCCTAGTCATTTTTGCCCTGCTACTGCTGTGGTACAAGAAGCATGGTCCTTTCCTAGGGGCCCTTTGGGTTCTGAGTCGTATTTGGCTTCCCAACCTTCTTTAGTTGATATAACAGTCATGTTGATGAAAACTTTGGCTAACACCCCTCTTCCTTTAGGGGCTGATGCATTCTTTGACCATGTGGTCTCGCATAGTTTTCAACCAGCATTCGTTTCAATGCAATATTTGACCGACACCACTCCTATTTTTGGGGGTGATGCGTCTCTTGACCTTGTTTTATTGCATCCTATTCAACCAACGGTTGAAGAAGTGGTCATGCTTATGCAATCTTCGGTTGATCACACTCTTCTCTTGGGGAGTGACAAGCCTAAGGAAGTGAAATTGTCGATGCAATCTTCGGTCAATCCCACTTTTCTTTTAGAGGGTGATGCTTCCTTCGACCATGTCCTTAGCATTTATATTTGTGTACCTTCTTCACTAGGGAGCATTCCACTCTCTTCGAGTATGCTCCCTCTAAGTCCTAGAGTGGTTTCCTTTGATTGGAATAATATTGTAGAGCCTCGACTTCCTTCTTCTACACCCTTCCATATAAGGGGCATTATTTGATATATTGTAGATAAGGTAACCTCTGCAAGTATTTTATCCTCCTCGACTTGGAAAGTTTTTTTTTCCCAAGATTTTGTCAGCTCTTCGTAAGCTTATGGATTTCCAAAAAAGTCTTGCATGGTAGTCGTGGACTCCCCCATTACATGTTGCTTATAACAACATCCATGAGTCTAATTTAAGCTCTTTTCTGACTCGTCTAAAAAGAGAAAAGATTGTCGAGTGAATTGGTCCCTTTCACACTTGTTAAATTTGACTTCAAAGGCCATGAGTCTTAGTTAAACTCTTTTGTGACTCGTTCAAAAAGAGAAAATATTGCCGAGTGATTTGTCCCTTTCACACTCATTACTTTAGACTTGAAAGGTCATGAGTCTTAGTTAAGCTCTTTTCCAACTCATTCAAAAAGAGAAAATATTGTCGAGTGAACTTGTCTCTTGCACACTCGTAAATTGGATTAGAAAGGACGTCTATTTGGGACAAGTTTATCCCTTTTTTACACCAAGTAGACTAAAATACATAAAAAAGGACATTTTTTGGCATTAAGTTGTGATTGCATCTCATGCCCTTCCTTGCAGTATTGAGCCTGTAGTTGGTTCTCGCTTTGCTTTATAAAACATTTTCCTCAACAGTTTTTCATCCTCAACCAAGCAGAGCCTTTTTTATATCGTTTGCAATTTGACACCCTATACCTAGGAGGGAACATTGCCCCGCATTTCCATCTTTCACATGCATCTCCTTACATTGAGCATAGGTATGTTCCACTTCTAGAATTAGTTTTGCTTACTTGCGACACTCGTTTCCTCCTATGTATCATAACATTCATTTGTCTATGAAAAAACAAAAAAGACGGGCGGGAAGGGATTATTATCTTATGTTGGAAACAATCATGTCACCTTTGAACAAAGAAAAAATTTATTGAGTCCATTCATTATCATAATTTTGGGATTAGCATGGCCTTAGGAAGTTGAGCTCGTTACAGAGGCTTCTCTACCATCTGGTTACTCTTCTAGTCCCTATAAAGAATTTCTTTGATGCCTCCTGTATCTCATGGTTTCATCATTGGGTCTATGTTGTCGGAGTCCTCCATATGTCTCATGCTCTTGTTCAAAGGAATTCTATCAACCTGTGTCATCCACTCCTTATAACTCTTGAATTTCCATGTTGGCCATACCCTTAATTTGTCTCAGAATCACATGATACTATAAGTCATATCATGCACCCTGGCCCTACTTTCATCATTGGTAGGTAACCTTGAACCCAACAGTCGACACTTCATCATTGGTCATTGACTGGGTGGTTTCCCTTGTGTTCGACGACAAGACATATATTCACACACTGGGATTCGTGTAGTGTCTTGGATGCCATTATCCTTATTGGTGGTTTCCTCACCTTTGTCAGCAGTTTTCATCATTGGTTGTTATTCATAGGGAATTTTTTGTGTACCGCTTGCACTTGTCACATGCGAAAGATGCATAGGGTTGTTGGTTCGTGAACATGTTCTTCATCTGATTTCCACCAAATCATGAAGCTCCTGCTTTGTACCTCATGCCGACTAATGAGAGATGCCTTAATGCTCTCCTTTTAGCGGGTCTCTTTCCATCGAGTTCAAATCATTTATTCTGGAAATGAGACCTACAGTCTTATGAGTACCTTGAGACTTGCATTCATCAGTGGCAGGCTCGCTCGCCATCAACAGTTGGGAATACATCAATGTCTCCTAATCGATGGATTATTCAAGTGTTCGACACCGACTACTCTATTCACACTTGTAAGAATGTACTCGGTGCCTTGATACCTACTTTCATTATCGGTAGTTTGTCTCACATTTGTTAACGGTATACCTCAATTATCGGTAATCAAATGATGTCTCATTGTTTTCTATCTTAACTCCTTTATTCAAATGATGTAGAATTGCACCCTTGTCAGATTACATAGAAGACTTGAAGACATCACTATGTGGCCACAACTTTCCTAAGTTGTTGCTTCTTTTTCATTGGACCAGTACCTATATGACTTTAGTGATCATGGGAGATCATATTGTACTCTATGGTATATAGATATCTCCAGATTGGTTTTGATACTTGTTCTACTAGGACTTATTTGTGACTATGACAACTATTGGCATGTAACTACATTTTTATTTTCATATTCATGGCCACAGACACTTGTTTGGTATATTTTTCACATGGATCTGCAATGTAATTTTATTGGCATCCATGTATGCAAAGTCAATACAAAATGTAATGAGAAACACGTTCATCTGGCTCATCCGATACCACTCCACTTCTGGGTTATTTATAATGTATTTCGGCCATCACAGATACTCCTCTGACCTCACATAATAGGGGGCATCTGTTATAGAAATATTTTCCTCACCCTATGTAATCTTTCACAGAGGGACTTATTCCATTTCCCTATGTAGACTTATCTTCCTTGTTGATAAAATCCAGAGTCAAAAATTAATATTTTTCCACATATACGCATCTTTCACATTATAAAACATGCGTATACGCAGGCTTCTCCACTACAACCCACGTACACCAGGATTTGTTCCAGAAAATGAAATTAAATGTCAGGTTTCCATGTCACGACAAGAGATATTTGATCCTTGGCCTTCCATATAATGGAAACATTTTGAATCAGCCTTTCAATTCCATTTTTAAGGCTATAAATCGGCTAATTCCGAGCTATGGAAAAGGGAGAAAGAATTCAACTTTGAGAGCAAAGTTACTCTGGAGAAATTATTTACTTCATATTGAGTCTACATCCCTTTGTCCTTTAAGCCTGAAAATAGTGTTCATCCCCCAATCTCTTCCTTATTTATTGAGAACCTCATTGTTTATCTCTTATGAGATTGCCTTTGGTGGAGGATTGAAGTGGTGGAGGCCTAGCTAGAAGGAACTTAGTTTCTCAGTTTTAAACCATGCCGACACAGAAGTCTATAATATTTTCTCTTCTACTGATCATTTATTAATAGAAATACTCCTTTATCGTCCAATTGATATCTTGCAAATATATGAGTTATTATCCATGGGAATATTTGTTATGTTTATTAATGTATTATGCTATCTAATGTGTTAACCTTTTATATTATCACCATATGCTTGATTTGGTTTTTTTTAGAACTAGTTGCAGGTATATAGCTTTGGGTTTAAGTGTTCAACGATGGAATTCATCGAACATTTGGATGAGTGTAACGACCCCACGGTTACGACTACAAGTGATGCAAGCCGAAAAAAAAATGATTTTTTTTTGCATGGAAGAAACAACGACCCCATTTAAACAACACAACTTGATAATGAACACAATGCACGTAGATTAGGAAACAAACAGAAAATATTAATAATACTAGCACATCAGGCAATTGGGTGAAACATACGAAAATCAATACAGATAGAAACGATTACCCACTTGACACAAGAAAGACAATGCCTACAAGATAAAGGACAAAATCAACAACCCGACACATTGGATTCGACAACCAGGAACTATAACCCTACGTCGCACAAACCTAGTGCCTTAAGGCGTTACAAAACCAAGTTCCCATAACCGTTACAACGAACAATGACCACATCAGGAAGCACAGACTCTGGACAAGTTATCATTCGCCTCTTTCCATGAGGGCGCGAAATGATCCCCTCATCAGGAATGATTCTGTCACCAGGTGGTAGGCATGACAATAAACTTGGCGTAGCATAACCTTCCTAGGCCCAAGACTCAAGAAAAACAAATGCGCTAGGAGACTGAATTAACTGACAAGAAGACGATATCCATAAACCCAAGAAACACGTCGACAAGATGCAAGGTGACACCACTCAAACCAAATTGTGCAACTGACCAAAGGATTCTTGATTCCTGCGAGGCAACCCAAGTGGTGAAACGAATGGGACCAACCACCCCTTACAGTTCAATTTCAGGCACAAGGCGCATAGTAGCCAATTATTGTTAAACTATTAAATGTTTAGTAAAAAATACTAATCCCTTTTCCATTAATCTCGCACAAGATATTAAACTAATATGCCAATAACCACTTTGTCTAACAATCCTATTAATTTTAAAAATCGAAATCTTAAACTTTTACATCATTTAACATTTAAAGAAAATTGTAAATTCTATAACAATCTACTACTATTTTCCTTCAAGGTTCTCTTTAATTAAAAGGTAAAAGTTTAAGGTATTTGAGTGTAAGTAAAGATTGGATTAAAACTTCCACTAGAAGAAGGTTTAGGTGAAGAAGTTCTTAATGAGGAAACAATATAATTCACTGGCCAATAGTTTATGCTATTGTTGGCTACCAAAATAGTTGTCTAGATCACGGGGATGCGCTGCCACAGGATGTGTAAAATCGATTACCCACATATTAAGAATACCGCCAGTGTAATAAAATCAGCCAAGGTGCATGTGATACACAGATTAAATTCAAGGATGAGGCAGGAAGGTAATATATAGGTGAATTGCAGAGCTAAAATATAATGTAGAGATCATTAAAACTCTTGGATATGTTGTCAATAAAAACTGTCATAAAAACTCTATCAAAATAAAAGGAACTCTGTCTAAGCCAACAATCATTGTCTAATTGCTGGAAACGCAGAGTGAACTTATGGGTTGTTGGAGTGCAAAAATAAATGGGCACAAAGATAAAAGGAATGCATAAATCCCTGCTATTAAAGACGCTACCTAGGATTCGTTGTCAAAAAAACAAAACACAACTGACCAAGATATCAATTCTCTAGAGAACGCCAAGAATGTCACTGGTATAACACCACAGAATTCGTTGGTATATTATAGGTATTACAAGGGAATTGCTTGGTAAAAATGAAGGTATAAAATACAATTTAGAAATACACCTCTTAACAGATGCATATTTTTCTACAAATTATGGTCAGATAATTGTTTTTCGGAAGTTACAATTCTTGAAAAATAAGGTAATGGAAACCCACTCGTATCTCTAAAAAAAAATTTAAGGTTTCTATCAATTGCGTAATTAATAACTCTACATATTTAAACTAGAATTCCTCGATTATCCATAGGCTTTGAGAAGATCTGTAAATCAAATGATAGAAATACGGAGCAAGTATGATTACATACTAACGCTTAAATTCTCATCGACCTCAATGGTGTATGAGCTACATGATATTATCAAAGAGAAAAACTGTAAGTAAATAACTATTTCACCTTGGGTCAAAACACGAAGATACACCTTACCTCTCAGACGGATTTTCACCCATAACAGAACATGAAAATTTATGAAACTATTTATTTCGAGTTCTCTAGAGTTGAAGACTTATATCAATACAAACCTAAAATCGAAATACTATAAACAACAAAACCAAAGGGAAGTTTGGAGTTGATATTTGATTTGTGAAAAATATATAGACAACATATTGTTTTTATTAAACAACTACTCCATACTTTCTAACAAGTGAAATAAAAGTGAATTTTAATCACAACAACCATGATAAAATGAACTAAATGCGCTTCAAAATAAATATATGTCGAACTAAACATGGCAGATTGAAACCTCGATTTCCCACATAACAACTTTATTCAACAACCATTAAAATGAAATGAAAAATATTCAATGTCAAGTTCTTCTCTTCTTGCTATAGATCGGACGGGATGTGCACAATTTGCAGAGGTAACTGGTCGATTCATGGATAAACGCCCCTGAACTTAATTTGTTTCCTAGATAGATAATTACTCAACCAGTGAATATCGCCCAAATATGACGACGTTTAGGCTAGAATTCAAATAAAATAAGCAAGGCAAGGATTCGATGCCCAGGTCATAATTTGCATCCACAAAACCATCTAGGACCTTCATAAAAATCATACGAGCAGAGGTAAGTTTGTTGAACGCAAATATTTAGGGAAAACAATATGGTTGGAATGCTTAGATGAGTTGAACACAGATGTAAGTTGGATGCAGAGATCAGTTTGTTAAGGTACAGAGACAAAAACACAGAGGTAAATAAAACATTGAGATAAAAGCACAAAGATAATCATTCAAGTGAAACACAATAAAATCAACCACCAGGAAATACATACGTAATCAATATCCAAAAGACATAGAGAAATGGGCATACAAGACTCATAGGTTCAACAAAGTTTAAGAAATTAAAAATGAAGAGAAATTTGGAGATGTAGTCAATCAAAACGTAGATAAATCGATCACATGAAAGCACACGACAATCATTCAACCAGGAACAATCAACAGGGGTAGACAACTGGGAAAACTTTATCCATTGCTTAGGTCACTGGGAAAATAGAAAATTAGGGCATTAGAATCTATAGGTCGCTATGCACCGAAGTGATGACCATTCATTCGACTCCTGGACGACTGCTCAGGCGTGGACTGATGATCTAGGGATGAGGATGAAAGATAAATCACAAACTCTTCAAATAATCAATAAAACAAACAAATAGTCATAGAAATCAAGGATTGGTGGCCAAGGAGATCAAATTGATGCAGTGAGTGTAAATCTATGATGATTTTAAGTTCTCTATTAAAAACTATAATTAAAACACTTTTCTTTTCACAATAAAAGTACATAAATGAAAGCGCAAGATCAATAGTAATCTACCATGCAAAATAAAATCATGCATGTTGTAGCCCAAGGTGACAGATATGAGTCATTGTCCCGTGTGCTCTGTGCGGCTCCTGCTTTTCGATCGATGTGACTTCACCGGTACCTCCCAGCCAATGCTAGGGGTACTCTTCTTCCCCCTTATCCCCCCAAGATGCAAAGGGGCCACACACTCTAAACCAAAGAACAACTAGCAACCAACTCGCCTTGAAAGGTCGAGTTACCACTCATACTCGAGCTAGGTATCCCAAATCCCACAAGATAAGTCAATCAAGTCAAAAATTCTGCAGCATGACGTTATGCATAAATCTAGACATCCATCCTCCTTCTCCTCCCTCCTTTATATAGAGTTTCTACATGATTTCTTTCCCAAATTCTCTTTTAATTTATTTTTCAATAATTTAATTCAGAAAAATCATCCCCCGTACACATGTCACCCATCCCCTTCGTTGCACTAGAAATTAATTTCATTAATTATTTAATTACTCTTATTTCCCTCACCGGCCTAAAATCATTCCTATAATTGCTCCTAGGTGCCCCCATATTCCCTTACACATTTTAATGACTTACGCCCTTACTAAATTCCTAGTTGAGTTCAATTTAGAATGTTCTTAAAGGAAAGATTCCTTACTAAGTCTGGCATTCTACTTTTTCTTTATGTTTCCCCCTTTTTCCCTTAGTTTCCTAATTCTTTTAATTTCCCTCCTTTCCCTTTTTATCTAAGACTCAAATTAGCAAGTGTAGAAAATTACCCTTTTCCCCTTTTTCTTTTTAATTAATCAATTTTAATTAACATATGTAACAAATAATCATTTCCCCCTTTTTAAGAATTTAATCCCCCAAAGTAATTTGATTTTAATAAATTAATTGAATTTCTTACCCCCTTCTCATCCCATGTTTAAATATGAATAATTATTTTTTTACCACAAGTATCACTTCGACCTAGATTTTAATTTCCTAGGATGGGCGACATTTTTATTAGGGAATTTGTTTTTAAATCTTTCTTATCAAATCATTAATTCTAAGTCCATCTAGGTTTATTCACTTATTAGTTAACAACGCAACGTTCCCTTCAGGATGCACTAGGTTCTCCAAGGGTGCCACTCGCCTCATTTTGTTTCTCTTGCACGACGTGCCCTTTAGGTCGCACTACGTGCTCCAAGGGTATGACTCGACTCTTTTTGTTTCTCTTGCACGACATGCCCATAAGGATGCACTACATGCTCCAAGGGTGCCACTTGCCTCTTGACTAACTTGGTAGACATCAAAAACCCCTGGAGTAAATACTCCGCCAAGTGATCTTGTGGGAGACTAAGGGCCTCTAAAGAATAAGGCCCCTACCTTATTGAACACCCCTTAGAATCATCGTGAGCGACTGTCATAATCTTCCCTCGTGACATCGTGGGTCTTCTCGAACTAGGTAATCGTTAACCTATAGTTTGAGCCACGACGAGAGTGCTAGTAGGTTGTGGCAGGGTTGTTGTCCACACTGTTGGGCTCTAAAGTTGTCTAAAAACAACCTTAGTTTAACATTAATTTATCAACTCGAGGATTCATCTTTTATCTCAAAGAATATCGACAAAGTCTATGTAGATAACTTATAGAGGCTAAAATCGTGTAGTGAAAGCAGATCTGAGTTTATCAACAATCAAGTTCCTCAAACATTCATTAGATATTCTAGGGATTGAAATCTAAAGCTGTGAAAAAGGAAAGGAACTAACTAATCTATTGAATCCATTCTAAGAGAAGTAATTGAATCTAGATAAAGACTTGTAGAAATTACTATCATTATGAATCAAAATTGCTAGAAACAAAAAGATGAATTACTCCATCTATGGAAAGGAACAGAAACTATAATCTAACTGAAAAGAGACAACAATCGTGTTTCTATTGAAAGGGACAACAACTATATTCTAATGGAAAGGAACATCAAATGTAAACTAAGTAAAAGGAACGACAAATGTGAACTTATTAAAGGAACAACAAATGTGAACTTATGAGGAACTTTTACGTATCAAATCTCAGTAATAGGAATTGGAACAACAATCATTTAATGCTTCAAGGAATATATATTTCTTGCAATTGACATGAAATCATCAACACACTTATGCGTTCGTTAACTACTATAAAAGAGAGTCAAATCACAAGATGGAATTTAAGTTGATACAATTACAGATCTAACAGTAGCTCCTTCAAACTGGGCCCTCGGTCCTTAGAAGCACTACTACTTGAAACTCAATATATAAAAATGGAAAAACTGCTCGAGGCTTCTATTAATTTCATAGCTGGTACAACATTTTACAAAAACTGCTAACACATAGCAATTCTATATTCTCTATTCTTGAGTGCAGTTCTCCCTCCTTCTTCAAGATCTATTTATCCCTTATATGTTACAATAATTTGGGTAAAATAATTTATCCCGAGGATCGAGAGATCCTCAGGATTTCTTTACTATTACAATAAGTAACTCAATTATTATTAAAACTATGTGCCGTAAAGTCTTCAACCTCCAATAGCTTGCGCATCTTCAAGATTCCCCGTGCTATCTTGGGTTCGACAATATTTAACCAATCCTACAATAAAACCAGACAATTCCAATCATATTTAAGATCTATGTAATCTAATATCCAACAATCAATGCTAAAGGGTATATTATTCATTTTCTATTCTATTTTCTTCTAAATAACCGAAAATTCAATCAAGATGATATCATGAAATGTGGGAAAAAGGAAGATATTTATACCTTTTTCATAACCTAACATACCCCCCATCTTACCTTCTTGCATGTCCTCATGCAAGCTGAGATTTTACATGTAAAGCAGTAATGTTGTAAGAGGGAAAGGTTGGTTCACCAGGCCTTCTGAACCCATTGCTTCTTTTGAGTTCTCCAAAAGCAACATCCTCCCTCTTCTTGTTAATTTGATAATATTTTTGGTAACTTTCTGGAGGGAACTAGATGATAGGGAGATTATATTTGCACCCAATCCAAGCAGGCCCTTCCTCTTGGAGAAATCTAGAATACCTCTCTATTCTGAAGGTAGCTGCAAAGAAATTCCTATACCCAAAGGGCTCCCTACTTTTTACTTCACAGGAGGAGGCATCCCATCTCAGTTTAGAAGTAGCAATATCTTCCTCCTTAAGCTCCCTAAAGCGAGTGATACCTGAACATATGATCTGTAGATGGATGGTGGCCAAGGAGTCTACGACCCCTTTCCTTTTCATAAAGGTTTTATGTCGAATAATGGCTAGAAAGGACTTTGGAGGCTCCCCCCTAACCCAGAGATCCAACCCAACTTCCCTTTTTAGGAAAGGTTTGTGAGCCTTACCCCATCTGACTTGATTCTGAGTAAATGACAGAAATGCCTGAAATTGTATATCACCTATGAATGGGCTAGGGTTATCTTCCCTTTTTTCTTCCAGAATGAAATTATGAAAGTACAATTCACACAAAAAGTATTGTACCTTTTCATCATTCTCTCTGAAACATGAAATAAACTCAGGTACAATGGAAAAATAAATATGTTTTCCTTCTCTAATGGCCTTCACTCGCAATAACAAATATCGTTCAAGCAAGAATAACATGTAATTGGTGTAGGATCTCTGTAATTACACATCACAGATTTCCTTGATTTTCTCCAAAGATTTTTCCAATTGGGTTTGCACCTTTTTTATCTTCTCTTGGGCTCTGGTGAGTGCAACATAGGTCTTACCCTCTATTGTTTTCATGTCCTTCAATTCTTTAACAATCTTTTGATATTCAGTCCTAGTTACCATTCCATCTTGGTGTTGAGCCAATGCTTATTGGGCTTGTCCCAACTCTGCCTTTAGTCTATCAATGGTGACACTATGTGCTTGAGATTGATATGCTTGGTATTATCCATAGCGCTCATCTCTTCCCTAGATTGATTTAATGCTTGTTGGACTTGTGTAATATTTTCTTCCAACCTGTCCACAATAATACTTTGTTTCCAAGACTGGAGTGCTTGGTGCTCTGCCATAGTTAACAACTCACTTCTATTTTGAACCAGGGTTTGTTGAGACTGCATCAATTCTTCCTCCAATATCCTGAAGGTAGCATTCTTCTCAAGGAGTTGAGTTGTTTGCACCTCAACATCAATTGATTATGTAGCTATCATATTTTCCTATGTCTCTAAAGGAGGTGCTTCCTCATTTTGGGCTATTGTTTCTTCCACTACTACTTCTTCAGGGTCTATCTGTATCCCTACAGAATTTGTATTGACTGCTTCTTTAGGAAGAGGGTTTCTTCCTTGTACTCTGGCCCTTTTGTTCTTATTTCTTCTATGGGATTTATCTTCCTGTTCTAACTGTTTCCTCAATTCCTTAATAATTTCCTTGAGTTTAACTACCTTCTGCTTTAATACTTCATCCTTCTTAGCCTTTTTCTTCAATAGTTTTTTTTTTTTTTTTTTTNCTTATGGCTTTTGGATGATTTTTGTTTATGGGAGGCCACAAGGCCTTCTTCATTCTGGCCAGTAGATGGTTGTTCCTCTGTTACTTCCAATTGTTCTGTCTGTCCAAGAGGGCTTGTTTCAAAATGGGGTTCTTCCTGTGCTCTATCCTCAGGAAAAGACATTTCAATATCAGGAAAATATTCAACTGGTTTTGAAGAGGAGGGTTGTTCTGGGTATATTTCTGGATTATTTGCACCTTTGTCAATTGAGGTTCCCAAGCTTCCCAAAACCTGAGCTATTTCTACTCATAGCTCTTCATGAATTGTTTTGCCAGATGTGCTAATGTTGGTTGGGTGTCTTCCTAATCATTCCTTTGTAAGGTCTGTTCTTCTTTCCTAATTCCTTGAGAATTCTCAGGTGGAGACTGTTCTGTAGAGTTTTGAAGTTCTTCAGGTCGTTTTGTTGTATCCTGAATTGCTTCAGTTGTTTCCTGGATTCATTTGCTTCTTCTCCTTGTATGAATAATGGTTGTAGGGGAAGTTGTTGCTCTCTTCCTCTTTTTTGTTAATGCATGTGTTTGTGAGGTATGGGTCTCTATGATTTGGGCAAGATATACCTCAACTTCAGTTTGAGGAGATGGAATTTCTCTTTGGGTAGTAGTCTCCTCTGCCTGTCTATCTTCGATTTCTTGTGGTGGTTCTTCATGGCATAATTCAGGTTGCTCTAGTTGTGGAGGTCTATTGGCCTCAATCAGGTTATCCCAGGTCAATTGAGTTTGACTCAGTGCTTTAATTGTTATCAGTTTAACTAATCTATGGTGGTTGATAACAGTAACAAGGTCCTTGGATTTTTGTGTTCTCAGAGAAACCTCATGTAATATGGCATTCAGAAAGAAAGGTAGATTAAGTACTAACCGTTGTTTTAAAGATTCTAGAAATTTTAGGTGGCGAGGTTGAATTATGTCATATCATCCATCACAAGTGATGTACCATTGAATTACCTCTGCAAGTTCCTTCCATGGTTCTCTAAGGGTATTGGGGTTGAGTCCCTTTCCTTTCTTATCCAATTATTCCCCTGGGTCTATGAAGGTTTCCACGGCTTCCTTCAATGTTGTGTATCGTCTTGTCCACTGAATGCCCGTATTAGGGAGGCATGTGACCTCTGCTAAGATTTCTAGGGTGACTGAGATTTGTATGCCTTGCACCATAGAGTTTTCCCTGCATATTCTGAAAGAATTCAAGCGTGACATTTGTGTCATATCCTTGCAGTCAATTGAAGTACTCCATCCACCCTAGCTGATGCAGGATGTCTCTCGCTTGCTCTGTAAGCTTTAGTAAAGTAGGTTACTTGCGCACACCTCTGCCACCCATTTTGTGAGAAAATATGGACGACTATCATTCCTAGTAGCAGACGTGGTTAGACCATCTTTGGAGGAAAAATTATCGAGAATCAAAAATATCAGAGACAACAAATGTATCTAAATGAAGGTATTTATTACAATCATTACTATCTGCATTGAGAAATGTGTCGAGCGTCCACTCCCCTCTTTAATAGAAAGGTCGACCTCGATCATCAGTGTAGGGAAGAGTAATGATTGTAAGTATTGGTGGTGAAAAGTAATGATTGTACGATGATCGCCAATGGGGATTAATGATTTATGTTTGAACATCATATTTAACGGTAATTATTAAATGTTAATCCACTTTTGTGGAATTGAAAATACCTATACTCAAAAGAATGCTTTAAGAATACATGTGCCGAATAAATTAAATATGTTCAGTTAAATAATATCCCACATATCATAATGTTGTTACTTTTCCATGTTATTGAATACAACTGAAATGATAACCTCGTTATTGAGTGAAGGAAATCTAGAGAGACGCAGAAACTTGGCGTTTAAGGTAACTTCCATACCACAGGTAGAGCCACTGTTTCCAGCAGGCGTCCATAGCCTTGAAAGGGTTGCCTTTTAACCCTAAGATGAGTCTGTATCCTTAATACTTGTTTGAATCGTCTTTTCCAAAATGACCATTATCCTGGTTTGGTAGCCATAGTGATAATGCCACTCACTAGATTGTAACCTAGGTGAACAAGCCGGCTCGTGATGAGACCTCTTGTCCTTTGACAAAAGAGAATGTCAAAGTCCATTTCCCTGGTGTGGTAGCCATAGTGGGAATGTCACTTAGGTTATTATCCTATGATCGTGGTAGGTTGGTTCATGATGAGACCCCCTATTCTTTGTGGGAAAAGAAAGAAATTTTGTTGAAATTTTTTGTTTTTATTTTTTTTCTTTTTTTTTGAAAGTTTTTAAGTTTTTTCGAAAAAGACCATTATCTTGGTTTGGTGTCCAGATGATGATAATTCCACTCACTAGACTATAACTTAAATGAACAAGTCAGCTCGTGATGAGACCTCTTTTCCTTTGACAAAAGAGAATGTCAAAGGCCATTGCCCTGGTGTGGTAGCCATAGTGGGAATGTCACTTAGGTTATTATCCTATGATCATGGTAGGCTAGCTCATGATGAGACCCCCTATTTTTTGTGGGAAAAGAAATAAATTTTATTGATTTATTATACTATTGTATGAAGGGAGGCTCATCTACTCCTTAAGAGTAAGGGATGGCGTAAAGAAGTGTAAGGATGCCAAGTAAAAGTGTGTCGCATATTCCTTATTAGTTATAAACGTGAGGTGTCATTTAAGTGTAATGTATAAGGGAAAAGAAACAAATTATGGTGGTTACATATTATGAACAAGGTTTAAGATATTTCGAAGGAAGTGATCCAAAAAGCAATTTGATAAGGTATGGGAGATAGTCCACAAAATAATGATGGATCATTAGAAATAATGCTGATGAAAATTATTTTGGTGAAAGTTGTACCCCAAAGGAAAGGTTTAGTGTTTTATCAGCAAGGAAGGAATGACAAAATGAACAATAGGTGTGCAAAATTCAAAGGAACAACAGGCGCGCAAAAGGAACAACAATTGTTCCGTTCAAAGGAATAGCAGGCATGCAAAAGGAACAACAATTGTTTCGTTCAAAGGAACAACAGACATGCAAAAGGAACAACAATTGTTCCGTTCAAAGGAACAACAGGCGCGCAAAAGGAACAACAATTGTTCCATTCAAAGGAACAGTAGGCGCGCAAAAGGAACAACAATTGTTCCGTTCAAAGGAACAACAATTGTTCCGTTCAAAGGAACAATATGCGCAAAAGGAACAACAATTGTTCCGTTCAAAGGAACAGCAGGCGTGCAAAAGGAACAACAATTGTTCTGTTCAAAGGAACAACAGGCGCACAAAAGGAACAACAATTGTTTCGTTCAAAGGAACAACAGGCATGCAAAAGGAACAACAATTGTTTCATTCAAAGGAACAACAAGCGCGCAAAAGGAACAACAATTGTTCCATTCAAAGGAACAACAGGCGCACAAAAGGAACAACAATTGTTTCGTTCAAAGTAACAACAAGCACGCAAAAGGAACAACAATTGTTTCGTTCAAAGGAACAACAAGCGCGCAAAAGGAACAACAATTATTCCGTTCAAACCATCTGAATTTGTAGAAACTTGGTAATGTATTTTGCTTGAATTCAAGGTTGATTCCTCATCAACTAAATTCATTTATGAGTTGGTTTATTTCAAAATTAAGTAATGGATGGTTTTTTAATGTTATAAATTTCATTATAGTTGCCCAATTGTTGCTTCTGAATCATGACACATTAATTTCTCTACGGAAGACAGGGTATGGGTAATGAGACGAAGTGGGAGTTCGGAACAGAAAAGAGTGCTAATTGAGTTCATCATGGTTATCCTCCCTAGTTTTGATTTTCTCGAATGATTGTCGAAAATAAAAAAACTAAATAAAATATACAGAAAACAAAATTATATACAGTATGTTCGGTGTCGATAGATTTCAATATTTATGGATTTGGGGTGGCTAGATTACCTTCCCATCTAGCCAAAATTTGAATGGTAGGGTCCTTACTTACCTCCTGGTAGAAATATTCTTTTGAGGACGACCGATGATAGAGTCATAGGCGGTGTCCATTGACCCGAAATGGAGATCTGGACCCATCGATGGTGCTTAACGTAACTGTGTCATTATCATGGACTTCACTAATTTCGTATGGTCCTAGCCACCGTGTCTGTAATTTTCCCAGAAAATCCTGAAATCTGGAATCATAGAGGAGCGCCCAGTCTCCTTTTTTAAATAATTTTTTCTTTATATGCTTATCGTACTAGGTCGATCTCTGTTTCTAAATAACGGTTGTGCGCTCTACAACAGACAGGTGTGCTTCATCCAATTCATTGAGTTATTGAAGGCATTGTTTATGTGCTTTTGTAAGATCCAGTCTGATTTCCTGGGCCATCCTTAGAGTCTTGATTTCAAACTCGATTGGGAAGATGGGTTCTTTTCCATAGACTAAATGGTAAGGAGAGTAGCCAGTGGTATTACGCCATGTTGTGTGGTAAGCCCATAAGGAATTTGGGAGCTCAGAAGCCCAATTCTGTCTGTTTGTTGAGACAGTCTTTGTCAAGATTGCCTCCAGGACTTTGTTGGTGCTTTCCACTTGCCCATTTTCTTGTGGATGATACGGAGAAGTAATTGTGTGTTTGATATGATAATTATCTAGGGTGGTGGTGATTCTATGAGCTGTAAATTTTGACCCCCCATCAGTAATTACCTCTCTTGGTAGTCCATAGCATACGAATAATTTGAAAATAAAATTGATGACTACTTCTTCTGTTGCATTTGGCAAAGCTTCTGCCTCTACCCATTTAGTCATGTAGTTTGTTGCAACTAGAATACAAGCCTTCTAATTTGACTTTGGGTTGAAGGGGCCAACGAAGTCTAGTGCCCATCTCTCAAATGGTTCAACGAATATTTGTGCTTTCAAAGGCATTTCATCAGCCTGACCTAGTTTTCCCATTCGTTGACAACTATCGCAGGTTTGGATGTATTTCTTTGCATCTCTGAATATTGAGGGCCAATAATAGCCCATCTGCAGAATTTTGTGTCCAATCCTACAGTTTTTTAAATGCCCACCACAGGGCTCATCATGTCTAGCTTTTAATATGTCATAGATTTTGTCATCTCGTACGCATATGTGGATCTGGAGATCAGCTCCTGTATGGAAGATATATATGTTGATCCAGGAGAATCATGCACTACGTTGGATGATTAGTTTTCTTTCCTTTGATGAAAGATGTGTCAGTAATCTTCCTGCTTCCAGGTAATTTGCCACGTTAGTGTACCAAGGTGGCTTTGTAGTAACGACAAACAGATGATCATCTAGAAATGGGTCTTCGACTGTTAAGGAGTCATATGTTTTGGGTATGCGGGATAGGAAGTCTGCAACAAGGTTTTCTCTCCTGGGTCGATCTTTGATGGCGATATCAAATTCCTGCAATAATAAAAACCATCGGGTGACCCGTCCATTAGTAATTGGTTTATTAGCCAGATATCTGATAACAGAATGATCAGTATACAGAATGACCAGACAACCTTTTATATAATGACAAAATTTATTGATGGCATGTATAACAACTAAAAACTCTTTCTCTATTACTGTATAATTAAGTTCAGCTGGATTAAGATTTTTTCTAATAAAATAAATGGCGTAAGGTTTCTTCTCCTCCTCCTATCCGAGGACAGTGCCTATGGCAATATCTGATGCATCAATGGAGATGTGGAATGGTATTTTCCAATTTGGCCACCTCAACACCAGTGCTATTGAGATCAACTTTTTTAGTCTTGAAAATGCCACATCACACTTGTCAGACCACTGAAATTCTACATTACCAGTCAAAGCATGTAAAGGTGCAGCGGTTCTTGCAAAATTTTCCATAAATCTACGATAGTATCCTGAAGCGCCAAGGAAACTACGTACCTCAGTTTGTGTGTGTGGTGTAGGTACATTAAGGATTACCTCTATCTTTGTTGGGTATACCCTAATTCCATCTGCAGAGATATAATTCCCTAGTACCACACCTTCTGTCATCATCATGTGACACTTTTCATGGCTTAGACATAACCTGGTCGCAATACATCGTTATAATATTTTCTCCAGGTTATTCAGTGCTTGATCGAAGTCGTCTCCATAAGGAGTGAAATAATCCATATAGACTTCAAGTCCTTCGTTGATCAGATCATTGAATATGCTCAAAATGGCCCTTTGAAAGGTGGTTGGAGTGTTACAAAGTCCAAAGGGTAATACTCTGTATGAAAAAGTGACCTAGGGGCATGCAAATGTAGTTTTATGTTGATCTTCTAGGGTGATCTGAATTTGATTGTACCCACTAAAACCGTCTAGGAAAGAAAAAAATTTATTCTGTGCCAAAGTATCCAGGACCTGGTCAATGAAAGGCAAAGGGAAGTGGTCTTTTTGAGTGGCTTTGTTAAGTTCCTTGTAGTCGACATAGATGCGCCATTTCCCATTTTTCTTTGGGACAATCACTAATGGGGAAACCCATTGACTATCTGAGATGGGATATATAAAATTTGCGTCCAATAGTTTTTGTAATTCTTCTTTAACGATATCCCTGAGGTGAGGATTTAATATTCTCTATGGTTGTTGGATAGGCCAGGCATCGTTTTCAACATAAATGTGGTGTGTACAGAGTTGTGGATCAATACCTTTCATATCAGAATATTCCCATGTGAAAGATTGTTGGTATTTGGAGAGGAAATGAATTATCTTTTGTTGTTGTTGTTCATCTAAATTGGCATTGATGTTTAGAGGCCTCATGGCTACAATCTCGACGGTTTTGTTGTTATGAATGGATGTAGTTGGAATTTGTTGTTCCATTAAATCTTCCAGTAGGTCCCCCTGTGCTTCACAGTCTAGAATAGCTTGGAGCATCTGGAAGGTCGGGTTGCTCATGGTGGCCGTATTATTGATAAACCTACTTATTACATCATCCTCTAGCTAGTTTTTAAGTTTGAGGGCTTTGTCCTGTGTAAGAGGGGCTCGTAAATCCCTCTTTGGGTATCGTGGTGGTGTCAATTGTGGATATATGAAAGTTGGACTAGGTTTAGTAGGGGGATATAAAATGAGGTTCTTCGTGATACTCCCTCTAGTGATTTTCATATTTCTTGTTCGACATCCTATGTACGCATATGTTGTTGCAAGCCATGGTCTACCTAGTATCAATGGATGCCCTTCAAGTCCACCTTTTGGATTGATGATGAGGAAGTTCGCTGGATATTCCCAAGAGTCGACGGAGATGGCTATATCATGTAATGTGCCAACTGGTCGAACTATCAATCGATCTGCCAACTGCAACATTATTGTTGTGGGTTCAAAGGAGTTAAAACTCGGGGTATTGCAAGTTTCCATAGTCAAGATGTTGATGGTTGCTCCCAAATCAACTAGTGTATTGGGAAAAGAGCAGCCCTAGATCTGAATTGTTACTATGGGATTCCTCAGATCTTCATATTTAACCAGTTCTTGTCTACCTAAAATTAGATCAGATAAGGCTCCTACCACACAGACTGTTGATGATGGATTTTTAATTTTTCTGATGGGTTTTCTCCCACATAGCTTCTTGATTGTTTTTGCATAGATGGGGATGTCCTGAAGAGCTTGTAGGAGTGGAATCTTAATATATAAATTCTTGAGTTCCCCTACAAGGTCGAAGTTGGGATATACAGTCGGTTTTTCTATCATCAATCTTTTGGGGAATGGAGGGGAGGGTGTTGCACCCTTATCAGGATCTTGTGATTCGAATGTGTTTCCCCCCTACTCGATTTCTTATGTTATTACCACATTTGAAGGTGTTATTGCTAGTTGTTTCTCCTACCCTTGAAAAACATCATTTTCTTCAAGAGAGATTATTCATCTTGACCTTAATCATAGTTCGCTACACCCTACTGAGTTGATCTCTCCTTCTCCATTTTCCATAATATGGATGAGCTGATCCGGTCTGTTATTTGGATTTGGGTGCGATTGGGTTGGTAGTTGAGGGCGCAATTGGGATTATGGATTTTGGGACAATTGAAGTGGGGCTTGTAATGTAGGCTGAGTTTGAGGGGCCATCCCCATGGGTTGATTGTTTATCCCCCATGGGGCGCTGCCAATTCTGATTCCAATTTGGGTTTTGGGCAATTATGTTGGGCCACTGTGAAGGGTAAATGTTGTTATTGGAGTTTTTCCATGATGAGGTGGGATATTGTGAGTTAGGCCAAGTAGAAGTTGTAGTTAGCTGATTCTGCCAAGCAGGGATTACAGTGGGCTGGTTTTGCCAAGTGGGATTTGCAGGTGGACATTGTTGGGGTTGTCAGTTTTGATTAGTAAATGGCTGACCCTGCCATGTGCTACCAGGAGCTTGCTGGTTATACTGTCTGGAGAAGAAAGAGGAAGGGTCCTGTAATGTATTTGGGGGTCGATTCTTCCATTGACGACGTTGAGCCATCAGATACAATGGTTATGTTTCTTCTTCTGCTTCCCTAAAGACATATTTCATTCTAGGAAGCAATGGGCATTTTTTTGTGTCGTGATTCTTGGCGTAGATAGCGCAAAATCGGACCACATCCAAAGGGCAATCCCTTAGACCATGTTTTCTTCTACACCTCTGGCAAAATATGGCTAATGCTTGTTCTACTTCTATTTTTTTCTGTTTGGCCTGCAACACATCCAATTGCGTAGTCATAGTGCTTAGAATGTCTGTTTTAAAGTTTTCTAAGAGATTACAAACTTCAGCTATAGTAACACCCCCGTTGGTAATGTTGTTATTTTTGGTGAGGGGGGTACGCATCCCTGATCTGGTCCATGAACTTCCTCTTGAGAAATTGATTCATAATAGGACAATGTCATCATAAGTTTCTTGATAAATATCACCTTTCCCCATTAAATTCAACATTTCTACCCAGTCATCTTTCATACCTTTAATCAGAGTTGCCTTAAGTACTTCCCCTGGTAGCATGCCATAGGGTGATCTTTGTAAATTATATTGAAATCTCTCTACATATTCTTCTAATGATTCATTTTCTTTTGCAATCATTTGAAAGATTTCATCTTTTAAGTCTCTAGTTCTACAATAATCCTGATATTTTTTCAAGAAGGCTTGTTTCATTTCATCCCATGAGTTTATAGTTCCTCCCCCTAATCCCATGAACCAGCGTAGAGCTGCTCCTTTCAAGGTGGAGGGGAAAAATTTTAATTTTTTGGGTTCAGAGGTGTAATCATACCCTCTACATAGGACATCAAATTCAAATAAGAATGCGTCCGGGTCTTCTGAGATTAATCCATGAAAGGTCGACAGGTTTTGTAAGGGAATAGCCTTCATGGGGGCATTGGCAATTGGATCAACTATCATATATTCCAAAGTGGAAGTCTGGGCACGTTGTGGATTTGGTTGTGCCATTTGATTGAAAATATGCCAGAAATCTTTAGGGATTTCTTGATCCGGATATTTTATTTGAATTGATTGATTATATGATCCTCTAGGGGATTTGATTGCACTCCCTCTATCTAGGATTTCAGGTATGTCTTCTTCTTTCACAAGAGATTCAAGATTGGGTGGTGGGTCTATCTTAGTTATCCCACTAGTTTCTCCTTCTCCTTCCTCAAGATTACAAGAGTTTCCCTCTCCTAAAGGGTTGAGGGATGGAAGATCTGTTCTCTGAAAGATTATCTCAGTCCCTTCAGTTTTTCTATGAATCTCGGCGTGGGATGCAGTTGGTGAAGCTGCCACCTAAGGGATTCGGGTGGATCCTTTTCTAGGTCTAACCGAAGCTTGAGATTCTTCTTTTCGGATGATGTTGTCTATGAAAGTACTTCTTCCAGGGAGCACCGAGCCCTGGGGTTTGGTAATTTTTGGTGGAGGTTTTGGTTTTTCAAGATCTTTCTTCTTAGTCATACACACTTCACACAAAAAAAGAAAAAAAAAAGAAAAAAAAGGAAAAAAACACCTATGAAACTTATTAATGCATCAACTAGAGGTAGGTGCTGGTATAAGCATCTTACTTATTTCCTGCGTAGGTTCTTACCTTTTGTATTCAATACCTCATCCTCCAGAGGCACAATCTATGCTACCTTTGACATTCTTCCCCGGCAATGGCACCAAAATGTTGGGCTCTAAAGATGTCTAGAAACAACCTTAGTTTAACATTAATTTATCAACCCAAGGATTCATCTTTTATCTCAAACAATATCGACAAAGTCTATGCAGATAGCCTATAGAGGCTAAAATCATGTAGTGAAAGTAGATATGAGTTTATCAACAATCAAGTTCCTCAAACATTCATTAGAGATTCTAGGGATTGAAATCTAAAGCTGCGTAAAAGGAAAGGAACTAGCTAATCTATTGAATCCATTCTAAGAGCAGTAATTGAATTTAGATAAAGACTTGCAGAAATTACTATCATTATGAATCAAAATTGTTGAAAAGAAAAAAGATGAATTACTCCATCTATGGAAAGGAACAGAAATTGTAATCTAACTGAAAAGAGACAACAATCATATTTCTATTGAAAGGGACAACAACTATATTCTAACGGAAAGGAACAACAAATGTAAACTAAGTAAAAGGAATGAAAAATGTGAACTTATGAAAGGAACAACAAATGTGAACTTATGAAAGGAACAACAAATGTGAACTTCTAAGGAACTTTCACATATCAAATCTCAGTAATAAGAATTGGAACAACAATCATTTTATGCTTCATGGAATATCTATTTCTTGCAATTGACATGAAATCATCAACACACTTATGCGTTCGTTAACTACTATAAAAGAGAATCAAATCACAAGATAACATTTAAGCTGATACAATTACAGATCTAACAGTAGCTCCTTCAGACTGGTCCCCCATTCCTTAGAATCATTACTACTTGAAACTTAGTATATAAAAATGGAAAAATTTCTCGAGGCTTCTATTAATTTCATAGCCGGTACAACATTTTACAAAAACTACTAACGCATAGCAATTCTATATTCTCTATTCTTTAGTGCAATTCTCCCTCCTTCTTCAAGATCTATTTATCCCTTATATGTTACAATAATCTGGGTAAATTAAGTTATCCTGAGGATCGAGAGATCCTTAGGATTGATTTACTATTACAATAAGTAACTCAATTATCTTTAAAACTGCTTTGTGCCATAAAGTCTTCAACCTCCAATAGCTTGCGTATCTTCAAGATTCCCCGTGCTATCTTGGGTTCGACAATATTTAACCAATCCTACAATAAAACCAGTCAATAACAATCATATTTAAGATCTATGTAATCTAATCTCCAACAATCAATGCTAAAGTGTATATTATTCATTTTCTATTCTATTTTCTTCTAAATAACCGAAAATTCAATCAAGATGATATCATGAAATGTGGGAAAAAGAAAGATATGTATACCTTTTTCATAACCTAACACACACCTCTCCCTCAACATCTCTAGTTGTCGTGCGTGACCAATCTACTCCACATGTGAGTATGGTCGACAAGCTATCATCAGCTTGCATCATCAACGAATAATGTCATAAATAAAATCCATAATCATAACATCTAATCAGATGCACATATGTCATATATACAACAATCAAACCCCAATAGTCCACTCCTTGACTCGATCCAGAGTCCAAGGGTTTCATCGATGCCTCTGCATCCTCGAGGTCCAAAATCCTACAAACTTGGGAGAACCGAGTCAATAGCAATTGTATATGTCAATACAACAGAATAATATGTCATCATATCCATAATGCGTCATAATCATAATCAAATGCCCAATAGTATAATAATATGGATCACTTGCAAGAAAGTTTCATCAAAGATTAAGTTCGCTCAGTGCGTGCAAGAGCGGGATGTTACAACAAGGTAGGCTTCTTTCGTATCTCACTTGCATATTGGTTTATATAGAATTTTTTGGGATAGATTTGATTTCTGCAGTCATTTCCATCTGTTGTGGTTTACCCTAGCCATAGAGATATTTTCCTCGTAACAACAACAAGAGACTAGCATTTTCATCAAACTTTTCTTTAGTCTCACATGACTAGTTTGGGATTAGTCAACAACCCTAACTTGAAATAATCATAACTATGTACCTGTAATGAATAAAGATTTGAAAATAGTACAAAATTTTCTTTAGTTTTTTTTATGCAATTCCTCCAGGTTTCACTACTTTGAACCTCTTAGAAAAGGAGTTATAGCAAAAATGGCATACCTTGCCGAATTCTAGCTTATTCTAGAGAGAAACCTTGTAGAGAGTGCCCCGCACATAATATTTGTTGAATGGATCTAAAAATGTTACGCAGAATACTAAATATTGTACTCTAACCAAAACATTTGGTATTACTGAATTTGGATCCGTTATGAAGAAGTTATGACGTTTTTACCTGAAACACTTGTTTTAGACTAGTTTTAGGACTAGCCACAAACCCTATTTTCCATGGAGTGTAACTCCAAAAATACAATGATCCACAAGAAAAAAAATTTAACACAGATACTTGGATATGTTTCCTCAATTTCCTATCAATTTCATGGTCTGAATCATTCTAGAAAAAAATTATTTCAAAAATGATAAGATGACCTGTAAATAACATACCTTAGAAAGCATCATCAAAAGAATTTATCCTCCCTTGAATTCCGGCCTTCTTTTTTTCACATTCCCTCTGAAATTCGGCTTATATATCCTTTGGTTACCTCAATCACCTATAGATATTCAATATTCTCAAGTGTGGTATTAAATGAGAGAGCCTTGCCTCTTATTTATACTCTCCAAGTAGCTTCCTTAGAAGCATATTCTAAGTCACTTTGTCCACTTTCCTTATTTTAGGGTTAACCCACTTCTAATTTCTCCATTAAATTTATTATTTAAACAATTTCTTTTGTATTCAATTTGAATTATAGTACACTCATAAATTCAATTTCTTATTTACCTTCTAAAATCTCTTAAACCACTAGACTACTTTGACATTTTGGGACTTCTAGATGACATATGAGGGTCCTCCAACTTCGTAAGGCCATAACTCTCAAACCGTGAGGAGTTATGTGACGTTCTACATACCACCAGAAATGGAATGACATATAATATCCATATATAATAGTATTACCTGCAAATATATCAAAACTCATACCATTATCCATCAAAAAAACTTGGTTCCATTACCCAAACCCGGGTTCTCCAACTTCTCATGGCCATAACTCTCTAACCGTGAGGAGTTATGTGACGTTCCACATACCATCAGAAATGGAATGACATGTAGTATCCATATAGAATAGTATTACCTTAAAATATATTAAAACTCATACCATTGTACATGAAACAACCTTGGTTCCATTACCCAAACCTTTGTTCTATCGGAATTCGCTACCAGACTTTCTTCAAGGGTTGACATCAATGAAAACCAACCAGATTCTATTATTAATAGTTATGAATATTAATTATTAATAGTGTCATTTAATACTATTCTTATAATACCTATATAATTTATTAATGTATTTTGCGATTTTTATTTTTTGTTTTTGTTATGTTCTTAGGTTTTCTACTTTTATTCATTTTCAGTGGCTAACTTCTTGAGTTTTGGAGGCTAGTTTATGAATTATTTAGTATTACTATAGTTCTATTTCCTTCTTATTTAATTGAATTGTTGTCCTGATGATGGATCCATATTTTGATTCAAAATGTTGACATAACAATGGATATTGTGGCTCTTCTAGAAAATCTTAGTGCAAAGTATCAATAAATTCTTTATCTATATTGTAAAGTAACATGGATGGAAGTGAATGCTCACAAGTCCTTAATCATTTTTAATGGATTGGAGGATAATTTAGAAAGGATATTTTCTCAAATACTACCCTACTCTCCTATACCTTTTGATAATGGGATTAAATACTTTGGTTTCATATAAAACTAAATGATTACATGCTCAAATACTGATATTGACTATATGAGAAAATAAAAGGAAGGGTGGAAAACTTGTGTCATATTAGAATTTCCATAGGGGAAGGTTGAAATTAGTTATATATATCTTACAAGGGATCCATATTTATTGGTTATCCTTAGTATATATCCCTAAGGAATATTGGTAAAGATTAGACAAATGTGTTCTAGTCATATATAGGCCAGGAAAATAGAGAAGGAAGGGATACCCTTGATCTTGAATAACATCCATGTATTCAACTAAGCATTGAAAACTAAAAGGCTATGGAGAATGATGCAACATGAAGGACCATGGGGAAATGTGATGGTGGTTAAATACATAGCTCCAGGGTTTGTAGAGAACTAGATTAGAAGGGAAGTGAAGTTGTATGGTGGATCATTAGTAATATGGAAGATTTGGTAAAATCCTTTCAATTTCTAGAAAAATGGTTGGCCTAGAAAGTTGGAAAAAGAAATAGAGTGAGGATTGGGAAGTCCAATGCATGTATTTTTATAGTAATTTTAGGTTCCCAAAACCTTTAAAAAATGATCTTAACAATTTGGGAATTTATCATTTAGCATATGTAGTAGATCCAAAATCTAGTACTATTTGGAACCAAGGTTGGAATTTTTCTTTACAATTAGAACTCTCGTGACTCAATATAGAAGAAGAATGGAACAAGTTCATTTTTAGCTTAAAACAAAATACTATCATACTCAAGGATGATGAAGATGAAATAATTTGGTCTAAGAACACGGCTAAAGGAAACTAAATAACAAAGGTAGGTTATGAGGCCAAGATGGAGGAGGAAGTAGTAAGTGATAAGAAAAGGAGGTGGAAATCTATATGCAATCTGAACAATCCATTCAAAACTATAATTTTTTGTTGGTTGGCTTTATCAAATAAAATACTTACTTGGGACAATTGTCAGAAGAGTTCATGGAAAGGTATAGGTAGGAGTATAATGTGTTATATTAATGATGAATATATAGAACACTTATTAGCTCTTGTCTATTTACAAGATAAGTATGAAGTGAGACATTGAAGTTGGTAGAAGGCAAAGGAAAATAGGAAGGGGAGTCAATTTCAACATGCTTTGAGGGATGGTACAAGGATAGTTTAGTGGTAGATCATAAGGCATTTCCATGCATAGTGGTTTGGGAAATATGGATTGAAACAAATTAGACGATGTTTCAAGGTAAGGAAATTATTACAATTCAATTCTATCATCAAATTAGATTTTCCCATGGAGGAATCTGGAAACATTTTTTTCCCAAGAAAAATGCAAGTAATTTTATTGCAAAAAGAAAAAAAATTACATAAGTATATGCTTGAGGCATTCTTGTAGTTGACAGCTCAAAATTTTCCATAATTGATAGGAACCATAAGTAGAAATATGTATCAGTCTAAGATCTATTACTGTCATTTAACCGTCTGGGTTGTGAGAGGAAGCCATTAAAGTTCCATTGTTATACAAAATTCAAAAAAACCGAGGAATCATATGAGATTCCTTACATTATCAGAAAGGAACATTATACAAGTTATAATTAGCTGAGATAATAAAAAATTTGAGAAACCCGCAGAGTTGTCCCTTAATTAGATATGTAACCAAGTGTTTAGAAGAAATTTTGAAGCTCCCTTTGAGGTCTTTTCAAAGACCTTCCACGTGCCCCTGTCTAGAACCGGTATAGCTTTTGAGAGTCGAACGACCTCTTCATTCCTATTCTTGTACACATGTTTGAAATATATATGAGAGAAGAGTGATGCAGATCTTTTAACATTCTAAAATAGTGACAGACGAGTGTAGTTGTGAAGAGTGGAAATCCCATTCATGCATATGATAGTCAACAAAGAGCCTCCATATATATTCATTTGAGTTATCCCTTTTTCATTGGATAAAATGAGAGTGAGTTTGAGGGCCATTAATTCACTATAACTGTTTGTTTGGTTGAGAAAATATGAGAAAGAGACAAACTAATCCTCTGAGAAAAAAAATATCACTTTTACTCCTCTGAGGGATGGATTCCTTTAAGTGGCTCCATCAAAAAAATCCCAAGGGATATAATTTATGATTTGTGTCCCCATGAAGGGGATGAGGATTGGGTCCCCATGAAGGGGATGAGGAGGGATGATTCTAGCTTTGGGGATATGATGATTAAATAGCCAGGTTGCTTAAAACACAACAATAGGGAAAAGGGTCTCCACCTTCAATGAGGGACTGGTTCCAGGCAAGCCATATGCCCCAAGAAACGATCAAGGGTACTAATTTGCACAATTTGGTATGAGAAATTTCCATCCAATATTTGAGGGTATATTATATATGGTCCCATTACCATATACATTGAGGCCCTATATCCTGTTGAATCTTTTTCCATACAGATGCAGAGGAGGAGAAGTACAAAACAATATCAGAATTTGTTTCATAATATTGCTTATAGAGGATGCCTCTACCCGGACCTATGAAGTTCCTCCACTGCAAATTGTCCCAAGTGGGGGATTTATTTAATAACAAAATCCATATAATTGTTTTTCATTTACAAGACATTTTGATTTCCATAGCAGCTTCCCCCACCAGGGTGGAAGGTCTTCTTGGATTTCTTGAGCCAAAGAAGAGTATCCTACCCTGGGAACATATCCTCTTGAAGGGTTGAGAGACCAAATCAATTAATATTCTTGATTCTAAGTGTATACAAAATATTTTTGAAGAGATTTGATATCACTGGTCCATATGTGGCCATGTTCTTCTCTTGGCCCAAATTCTTGCCAATTTAACCAACATGTTTGTCCTGATACTAAATATCTTTTCTAGATTTGATTCAGAAAGGAAAACCTCCTTTGTTTAAAACATTAAGTAAGTTATCTATAATAATGTGATTGTTATTGCAATCGATCCAGGGTCTTTAACTAGATGAAATATTGCTCCATTTCCAAATTTCCAAATCAACTAATTGTCGATAAGAGGGAAATAATTGAGAATGGTTTTCCAAAATATTGACCAATTTTACATCCTTTTGATTGGATTTTGAATCCATTCCACAATATATTCACATGGAAATTATTTTTCCTAGAAAACTTGGGCCCATGGACCCAAGCCTTCAATTAAGCCCCACACATTCTTTGCTACCAATGCTTTGGAAAAGAGGAACGTATGTTTTAGGCCCCATCCTCCAAGTTTTTTTGGAGTAGCTAACCTTTTCCAGGAGGCCAACACAAGGTTTTTTTTTTTCTTTATAGCATGAATAGAGAAATTTGTATGAGAGATCTCTTATTTTTCCCAAAATTCCTATTGGGATTCAAGCTAAAGTGTCCTAGTATAATGGAGTGGCTTCTAACCCTGTCTTTACCAAGACTAATTTGCCAACTCTTAAGATCCATCAATTGCACCATGCATGCATGTTTTTAGCCACTTTGATGAGAATCCATAACCAATTTTTTTTGCAATAACCATTTTTTAGAGTAAATCCAAGATATTTCAATTGAGCACCAACATCTTTGATCTGAATATTTAAAATTAGGGAGATATATAAAATTTATTGTTCTGTTAGTCCCCAGGTGGAAAGAGATGATTTATCCAAATTAATGTGCATCTTAACTGCTCTACAGAAGGTGGAGAGAATATTTTTCAAGTGTTCCATGTACTGATATTCCCCTTCACAAAATATTAATATATCATCCATAAAAATAAGGTGAGAGAGAGAAAATCTAGTGCTAATAGAAATACCTTTGGTATGACTAGTCGAGACAACATTGTGAATTAATCTACTAATACCTTCTACTACCAAGAGGAAGAGAAGGGGAGAGAGAGGGAAACCCTGTCTGATTCGTCGTTCTACTTTGAAGAATGAGGTGGTTGATCCATTAATAAAAATGGAAAAGGGATATGAACTAATATCAACATAACCATGGCTAACATCAAATTATGACTTCATGGTATATGTTGGATTACTCAGAGGGGGGGTGAATCAGTAATAGAGAAATTTTAATCCTTTTTAACCATATAATTCAAGTGTTATATCAATGTAGAATTATCATCCAATAATTGTAGATTAAATAAGCAATGAACAAATGAACAATCATACACATACACAATACACAAGTGTTTTACATGGAAACCCAAAGTGGGAGAAAACCACATAATGATTTTTCTTATATGTCTTGAAGAATTAAATTTTTTGGAAGAACCAACTTCCTTTGTTTTCTAGCTACAATTGGAAGGAGACTCCAACCCCCTTGTTTCTCAGGCTACAACCAGAGGGAAGCTCCAAATCCCCTATTCTCTGGATACAACTAGAAGGAGGATACAACCCCCTATGTCCGCTGGCTACAACCAGAAGGTGGCTACAACCACATGTCATTGCCCCATCCAACTTCCCTGAAGTAGAAGTAGAATGATGGAACCATTGTCACACTATCACTGTGAGATATACTGCTATAAATATGTACCAATAAACCTAAAGCATACATCAACATGTACCTCAACCTGTAATTAAACAAGTGTAACAACCATGCACCAACCTATATCAAACAACCTGTAATCAACATGTACCATAAAAAAGTGCATCCAACCATGTACCAAGTATGTACCAATCATGTGTCAACTAATCATCAACTATGACTCATCAATATGTACCAACATCATCAACTATACACCTCATCTGTGTGCCAACTCATCAACTACTTGTCTCAACCATGTACCTTAACCAAAAGCCCTCATCAATTTCATAATAAAAATATGATTTGTAACTCTGTAATAGACCTGGTGTATATGATCACATACCTGCAAACCTTCCTTAAATTTCACAACAAGACACTAGCATTTTCATCAAACTTTTCTTTAGTCTCACATGACTAGTTTGGGATTAGTCAACAACCCTAACTTGAAATAATCATAACTATGTACCTGTAATGAATAAATATCTAAACATAGTACACAAGGTTTTTCATTTTGTTTTATGAAATTCCTCAAGGTGTCACTACTTGGAACCTCTCAAAAAATGAGTTATAGAAAAAATAGCATACCTTGTTGAATTCTGGCTTATTCTAGAGAGCGACCTTGTAGAGCGTGACTCACACGGAATATTTGTTGAATCGATTTGAAAATGTTACACAAAATACTACAGACTGTAATATAACAAAAAAAAATACTTACGGAATTTGGATCTGTTATGAATAAGTTATGATGTTTTTACACGAAACACTTGTTTTAGACTAGTTTCGGGACTAGCCACAAACCATATTTTCCACGGACTGTAACTCCAAAAATACAATGACCCACAAGCTAAAATTTTTATCACATATATTTGGATATGTTTCCTCAATGTATTATCAATTTCACGTTCTGAATAATTCTAGAAAAACAATTATTGCGAAAATGGTGAGATGACCTGTAAATAACATACCTTAGAAAGCATCATCAAAAGAATGTATCCTCCCTTGACTTTCGGCCTTCTTTTCTTCACCTTCCCTATGAAATTCGACTTAGATATCCTTTGGTTACCT
This sequence comes from Picea engelmannii, assembly GCA_009831015.1. Taxonomy (NCBI): domain Eukaryota; kingdom Viridiplantae; phylum Streptophyta; class Pinopsida; order Pinales; family Pinaceae; genus Picea; species Picea engelmannii. Next base: position 516,224 of record ML779310.1, on the reverse strand, counting down.
CATTCACCTATAGATATTCAGTATTCTCAAGTTTTATATAAAATGAGAGAGCCTTGCCTCTTATTTATACTCTCCAAGTAGCTTCCTTAGAAGCATCTTCTAGGTCACTTTGTCCACTTTCCTTATTTTAGGGTTAACCCACTTCTAATATCTCAATTAAATTTATTATTTAAATAATGTGTTTTGTATTCACTTTGAATTATATTAAACTTATCACTTCATTTTATTATTTACCTTCTAAAATCTCTTAAACCGCTTTGACTACTTTGACCTTTTGGGGATTCTAGATGACATATGAGGGTCCTCCAACTTTGTAAGGCCATAACTCTCAAACCATAAGGATTTATGTGACATTCCACATACCACCGAAAATGGCATGTAATATCCATATAGAATATATTTACCTGCAAATATATCAACACTCATACCATTATCCATCAAACAAACTTGGGTCCAATACCCAAACCTGGGTTCTCCAACTTCTCATGGCCATAACTCTCTAACCGTGAGGAGTTATGTGATGTTACACATACCACCAGAAATGAAATGACATGTAATATCCATATAGAATAGTATTACCTTCAAATATTTTTAAACTCATACCATTATACATGAAACAACCTTGGGTCCATTACCCAAACCTTTGTAGTATCGGAATTCGCTATCGGACTTTCTTCAAGGGTTAACATCAATGAAAACCAACCTTAATCAACAATATCCTCCTTTGGCATTGATGAAAACACTCTGATCCAATACTAAAGTCATATCACTCATGTTCCCCCTGGAACCATGCCTCTGTCCTTTGCATCTATGTGGCCATTGCTCCCCCTAGAATCATGCCTCTATCCTCTGCATCTGATAAATCTCTCCCCCTTTGTCATCAATAGCAAAGTTATCTTTCCATCCGAGGTTTCTCCCCCTAACTAAACTATCTTCTTTATGGTGCTTTCTCGTGTACATATAAGAGATATAAGATAAGCATTCAAAAGCATTCATTTTGGAGTAGAAATAACTCTGAGTCTCTGGAAAAGATACTCAAAGGATTCCCATTGAAGTGGTTTTGTAAATATGTTTGTCACTTGTTCGTTTTTGCCCACATACTAAACTCTGATGTTCTTTTCTGCAACTTGTTCTTGTAGAAAGTGATACTTGATTGGAATGTGCTTCGTCTTGGAGTGCATCACTGGTTTCTTTGAGATACTAAGGGTGCTTGTATTATCACAATATATTGGAATGGGCTCATCATACTCAACCTGTATATCTGTCAGAGTTTGTTTCATCCAAATAACCTATGTACAACATGTTGTTGTTGCAATATACACTGCCTCAGTTGTAGATAGAGATATTGGTGATTGTTTCTTGCTTATCCATGATACTAAACACTCACCCAAGTAGAATGTTGATCCACTGGTGCTTTGTTGGTCATCAATACAACCTGCCCAATCTGTATCTGTGTAAGAAATAAGAGATAGATCCTTTCCTTTTGGATACCATAATCCAAACTCTTATGTTCCTTTGAGATATCTGAAAATCCTCTTCACTACTAACACATGTGATTCCTTTGGTGCTTCTTGAAATCGTGCCACCTTTCCAACTACCTGCATTACATCTAGTCCAGATGTTATCACATATATTCAACTACCAATCATTGACCTGTATTGCCTATGATCTGTAGACTTTGAATCATCATCTTTGCTCAACTTGCAACTGGTTTGCATGGGAGTGATAACTAGTTTGCAATCTCCCATTCTGAACCTCTTTAACATTTCTCTGATATACTTGGTTTGAGAAATAAAAATTCCTTGATTTATTTGACGTATCTGAAGTCCCATAAAGAAGAATAATTCTCCAAGTAATGACATTTCAAATTCATTCTGCATATCCTTTGCAAATTTCTAGCTTAACCTATCATCATCACTACCAAAAGTAATATCATCAACATAAACTTCAATTAATAAAATACTATCTTGACTTACCTTGATGTATAGGTTGTTGTCTATGCTTCCTTTTCTGAACCCTACCTATTGTAGATATTTATCTAGTCTAGACTACCATGCTCAAGGAGTCTATTTTAGACCATACAAGACCTTCTTTAATTTACACACACAATATGCATTCTCTGACAACTGAAATCCTTATGGTTGTTCAATGTAGACTTCTTCTTCGAGTTCTCCATTCAGAAAAGATGATTTTATGTCCATATAATACACTTTAATATTTTTGGAGCATGCATAAGCTAAAAGAAATCAGATTTCTTCCATTCTGGAAATTGGGGAAAATGTCTCTTCAAAGTCGATTCCTTCAACCTATGCATATCCTTTACATATCAATCTAGATGTGTTCCTTATAACATGTCCATCTTCATTCAAATTATTCTTGTATACCCACTTTGTGTCGATCACATTCTTATCCTTTGGTCTTGGAACCAATTCCAAAGTGTCATTTTTCTCTATTTGATCTAATTCTTCATCCATGGCCTTGTTCTAAAATTTATCCTTGCTGGCCTCTTCAAAATAGGTTGGTTCAATTGTATATGTGAGTGATAGGTGCGTTGCTTTCTGGTGAACGGATTCTTCTTCTAGTCTCAACTCCTACGTATTTGTTTCTGATAATATGATCTAAAGGATGATTCTTCTCTACTCGTCTGCTAGGTGTTTTTGGAGTTACTTGTTGAACTTGCTCTTGTGTTTCTATCATATCCTCTTCATATTCCCCTTCTTTTTCATCTTTTGTTTCTTCTTCGTAAAGTTGTTCCATTGATCCATTTTCTTCTTCCTTTAATTCTTGTCTACCTATTTCACCAATTGTTACGTTGATTCTTTCCACCACTTTGTTCAATATCAGGTTGTAACACTTGTATGATTTTCTTATACTTGAGTAACCAACAAGTACTCCTTTGTCTGCACGAGAGTCAAACTTTTCCATTCTGACATCTTCTCTTTTGATGTAGCATTTGCTTCCAAAAACTATGAAGTGATTTACATTTGTTGGTCTTCCTTTCCATAGCTCGTAAGGATTTTTGTTAGTTTTTTTTCTGAGCATTACTCTTGAGCATGTCTTAGAGGAAGACAAAATCAGAATCAGAACACCTCATCTACAGGTTGGTCATTGGCTTCAAATCTAAACCAGAATTTTCAGAACTCTGGTTTAGATCTGGTGGTTGCTCCATTTGTGCCATGGAAATCAAATGTTCTTCTAATTCGTTGTCAGGGTCCCCAACCCCAGCCACCTCCTCCTCCTCATAACAAAGGGAATCATATGTAAGTAGAAAAAGACATTTATATTGGCTACCTATTGTAAATCCATTTTCTTATTTGTTGCATATTTTAGGCAATATGATTTCTTCTTAGTTAGATTGTCGGATTAGCAATAACTCTATCCACAATCTGTCTTATGTCCATTTGTCTTATAAACAAATTAAGTTTCTTGGTCTCGAGCATAAGTAAATTCCTTGTCCTCCTCCAATGTCCAAATCAGATATTCTGAAAGAATATGGTGCTTTTTCTAGATCATGCAGATTGAGAAGATATTTTAGACTCTATAATGAGGATTCTTATGATTCGTTTAGATTGACTAACCCCCTCTGGGAGACACCTCTTCATGCACCTGAATTAGATCATGCCCTTAATTCAAGTTTAAGCACTCTGCATGAAAAACTTGATGTAACTGAATTCAGAAGTAAACCTCGCTTCACCAAATCTGAGATTGTTGCACTCTGAAGGCTTCGCAGACTTCCTATTGTAATAAAGTCAGCTGACAAAAACTTGGGCTTGGTGGTACTTGATAGAGATAAGTATATTGTTGAAGGTATCCAATAGTTGTTTGATCGTAATGTTTACTCTCTAGTTGCTTCAGTTCCATGGGTTTATATGTGAGATTCTCTATGTCAGCTTCATGCCAAATACAAACATCTCCTTCCTGTCAACCATTGGAAATATATTTTGTAGGTCGACATTCAACACTCTCAGTCTTGTATGCTTTACTTCATCTAGAAAGTACAGAAGAACCCCTCGATTGGTCATCCTATTTGTTTTTACAATGGTTACATGCTTGAACCCTTGTCAAAATTTTTGCACCATAATATTTTAGACACTCTCTTGGCTGAGCCTAACCATCTTCTAGACTCTCTCTCTCTCTCTCTCTCTCTCTCTCTCTCTCTTCTGTAAGTTATTGAATCTGAATGGTTTCCAGCCGACTCCATTTTGGTAAATTTTGATGTGGAATAACTGTACACTAGCATCCCCATTCAGGAAGGTCTCTTGGCTCTCCGAGATATGTTAAGTCAAAGTACAGTTCAATTATTCACTCCTGAAGAGGTGGATTTTTTGGTTAGTGTTGTTGAGCTTGTTCTTCGATGGAACTTTTTGGAATTCAATGGTAGTTATTATCAATAGATCATAGGTATTTCAATGGGTAGCAACTTTGTAGTAGTGTATTCTTGTTTGTTCCTCTGTCATTTGGAATGGGAAGTTAATTGAAGGATGTCATCACCAGAATTGTAATTCTTCAAGAGCTTCATTGATGATGCTTTTTTGGTATGGTCAGGTTCAAGAGTCAGATTGTAGGATTATCTCGATTTTTATCAGTCCGTCTACCCTGATAATATTTGTATTACCACTTGCATCTCTAATACAAGTGTTAACCTTCTTGATGTCGTGTTATTCAAAGGGCTCGATTTTGAGCTCTCTAGAAAGATATCCACCAAATGCTATCATAAAACATTGAATTTTTATCAATACATTCCTTTTTCCACATGGCATCCTCGACATCAGAAGACTGCTTTTGTGCTTAATAAATTAAAGAGATATTTTCTTCGAGAAAGTTATGAGTCTGGTTTTCTCAAGCTGAGGAGGTTATTTTATCTTCGAATTAGAGCTAGAGGATACCCACCAGATTTTATTCAAGCGTGCTTCTCCAAAGTCAGTTGGAATCAAAGGGATGCTTTGTTGTAGCAGGTTTGTGTGCATGGCCCCATTCAACACTCTGGGGTGAAGAGGGCCCCCCTGGTGTTGAAGTTGGATTTTTTTGAATCTACCAGAGCTTTGAACCTTAGGGGCACTCTAAACCCTAAACTCCATGGATTCTTCCATGTCACCCTCTACTACAACACATTATGAAACCTTTGATCTGTTGGAGGAATCCGTGAAAGTTGGGAACCTTCATAATGAGCAGCACGTTGCGGGACCCTCTGGTGTATTACTCAAGTTTTCTCTAAAGTTCGATTATGCAAAACACAGTTTTAGCCCCCCCCGGCGCTTGAGGCCCGAGGGGGACAATTTTTTTTGTAATTTTTGGACTGTTTTTCCTTAAAATCTGTGCCATTTCCGATCACCGACTTGAGTTTTGGACTGATTCAGCGTCAGCGATTTTTTCGTCTTTTTGTTCAATTTTCGCGCCTGTTTTTGGGAATTTTGTTATGTCATTTATTTTCTAACCATTTCAATTGGTTAGGGTTCCTAAATATTTGGATTCCCCTTTGTATGTGCTTGATCACATTCCTTAAAAGGACCTCATTATAAATATTTATTTTTGTACCACTGATGAAACGTGTTGGTCAAAACTAGTTTGGTTAATACAAAATATTTTCTTTCTTATATTCTGTTCTCAATTCTTATATATTTCACATAATATTCGTTGTGTCCTTTTATATTCTAAGTCTTATGCATTCCCATATCTTATTTAGATTACTTTATTTCTTTGGTATCACTATCCTATTACACATTTTCTTTAACCTTATCAACTAGAAGAATTACACAGATAGGCCTCAGGAAGAAGAAGAATTCATAAGAGTACCTCCTTTCAGAAGATCTTCAACTCCCAGGTATCAAACTATATTTTTTGGTTTATGTTATGCATGTAATAATTTTGGACATGAAGTTGTGAATTGTAGAGCTAACAACAGGAACAAAAACAACTTTGAAAGTCATACACAAAGGGGTTATCCAAGAAGGCCTAGTGAAACACAGAGAAGAAGTTACAACATGTTTGAATCTTTGAGAACTGAAGTGGAATGTTACAAATGTAAAAAATTTGGACACATGGCCAAAGATTGCAGAATGGCAGTCCCTCCTAGAGAACCACACCAGAATAACAACAATCACAGACAGGAACCTCAAAAAAGGACATGGATAAGAAAGCAGGATCAATATAGCAATGAAGAATGCACACTCACTCTACAAGCTAAGCAGAAGAAATGTGGTTGGTATGTTGATAGTGGGTTTTCAAAATAGATGGCATGTGATAGAGATGGGTTTCTTACATTACGAAAGGAAAGATATGGATCATTCTCCTTTGGAAATGATGATTCAGCCAAAATCATTGGAAAAGGCATAGTCAAAATTGGGAACAAGAATAAAAAGGCAGAAAATGTTCTACCAGTAGAAGATATGAAACATAATATTCTAAGTGTGAGTCAAATGTGTGACCAAGGTCATAAATTTACTTTCAATTCACAAAAGTGCGAGATAAGAAAAGAAGATTCAAGAAAATTGATTGCTACAATTGCGAGAACTTCAATAAACATATATGTGTTAAGTGAAATTGGAAATGAAAAGTGTTGTCTAGGAAAGGAAAATAAAAGTTGGCTATGGCACAGAAGAATGGGTCACATACATTTTGATAACCTTTTCAAAGTCAGAAAAAGAGAAGCAGTCAGAGAAATTCCCTAGATCACAAAACCAACCAACACCTTATGCAAGCATTGTCAACAAGGAAAGAAAACAAAGACCAGGTTCAAATCAAAGGAATATTCAACGAAAAGACCACTAGAAATTGTGCATACTGATCTAGTTGGACCAACTACAACAAAGGGATTAAAGGTGAGAAATACTCTATGTTATTAGTTGATGATTATATAAGAATGATCGCAATATGATTTCTCAAGAATAAGTCAAAATCTTTTGAAAACTTCAATATCTACAAGGAAATGGTTGAAAATAAAATGGATTCAAAAATAAAATGCTTGAGATATGATAATGGAGGAGATTTCACTTCAAAGGAATTTACAGACTACTGCAACAGTCATGGAATAAAAAGGTAATTCTATGTTGCTAGGACACCTCAATAGAATGGAGTTGTTGAAAGAAAGAACATGACAATATAGGAAATGGCTCAAACAATGCTAATGGATTCCAAGTTGACAGATATTTTTTGGACACAGGCAGTGCATACAACATTTCACATTCAAAACATAGTAATGCTCATAAACAACACTGACAAAACTCCCTACGAGCTATGGAAAGGAAGACCAACAAATGTGAAGAACTTCAGAGTTTTTGGAAGCAAATGCTACATCAAAAGACAAGATGGTAGAATGGGAAAGTTTGATTTTCGTGTGTACAAAGGATTACTTGTTGGTTACTCAAGTATAAGAAAAGCATACAAGTGTTCCAACATGAGATTGAACAAAGTGGTGGAAAGCATCAACGTAACAATTGATGAAACAAGTAGAAAGGAATTAAAGGAAGAAGAAAATGAATCAATGGAACAACTTTACGAAGAAGAAACAAAAGATGAAAAATAAGGGGAAGACGAAGAGGATCTGACAAAAATAGAAGAGCAAGTTCAGCAAGTAACTCCAAAAACACCTAGCAGACGAGTACAAAAGAATCATCCTTCATATCATATTATCAGAAACAAAGATTTGAGAGTTGAGACTAGAAGAAGAATCTGTTCACCAGAATAAACACACCTAGCACTCACATCTACGATTGAACCAACCTATTTTGAAGAGGCCAGCAAGGATGAATGTTGGAACAAGGCCATGGATGAATAATTAGATCAAATAAGAAAAATGACACTTGGGAATTTGTTCAAAGACGAAAGTATAAGAATGCGATTGACACAAAGTGGGTATAAGGAATAAATTGAATGAAGATGGACATGTTACAAGGAACAAAGATATATTGGTATGTAAAGGATATGCACAGGTTGAAGGAATCGACTTTGAAGAGAAATTTTCCCCAGTTGCCAAAATGGAAGCAATATGATTGCTTTTAGCTTATGCATGCTCCAAAAATATTAAAGTGTGAATCAAATAGATGTAAAATTGTAACATCCCGCTCTGGCGCACTTACAAAACTTATTCTTTGAGGACACTTGCTCCCAAGTGATCTGGACTTTTCTGATATTAATACATTTATTCTTGATTATGATGTGTTCTGATAGATGACATGATGTTTTACTACTTGATGTAGACAGGTGTTGTTGACTCAGTTTCATTGAGTGTGCAGGGTTTCAGACCTTGAGGATGCAGAGGCATCAGTGGAACCCCCTTGGACTCCGGATTGAGTCAGGGAGTGGGCTATTTGGGTTGTTTCATTTACGGTGATATTGATTTATTTTGATGATATGATATTGATTTTATGATATGTTGTTGACATGATCTGACATGATGGTTGATGATGCAGGCTGACGATAGCTTTCCGACCAGACTCACATATGGAGTAAATGGGCCACACATGATTTCCAGAGAGGTCGAGGGAGAGGTGTGGACAACATCCCTGCCACATCCTACTAGCACTCTCGTCGTGGCTCGAACTGTAGGTTAATGATTACCTAGTTCGAGAGGATCCACGATGTCGTGAGGGAAGAATGCGACAGTCGCTCGCGATGATTCTAAGGGGCGCGCAATAAGGCAGGGGCCTTATTCCTTAGAGCCCTTAGTCTCCCACAAGTTCACCTGGTGGAGTGTTGACTCCAGGGGTTATAGATGTCTACCAATTCGTCAAGTCGGCGAGTGGCACCCTTGGAGCACATGGTGCATCCTGAAGGGCACGTCGCGCAAAAGAAACACAAGTTGGCGAGTGGCACCCTTGGAGCACGTGGTGCATCCTGAAGGGCACATCGCGCAACAGAAGCAAACAAGGCGAGTGGCACCCTTGGAGCACCTAGTGCGTCCTGAAGGGCACATCGCATTGGTGATGATGATGAGACAACCTAGATGACCCTAAGACCTTAACGCCTAATAAATTCTTACAAACGCATCCCCTAATTAATTGTCGCCCACTTCAATCTAAACCTAAATTTAAAACATCTCTAAGATAAAATTTTGACAAGCTCTAAGAAAAGATCCTACAAAAATAAACATAAGGGCGTAAAATAAAACCCTCCTAGGTGTTAATTAAAGTCTTCTTAAAATTAAAGGGGGTAAGGTGAAGAAAGGGGATAAATTAATTAAAATACGTGGTGTTGATGGTAAAAAGGAATATAAAGTAAAAAAAAAAAAAACATGTGAGAGTATAAAAGTAACGAATTTAAAAATATAGAAAGGATTAATAACTGCATTTATCTCTTGGGTTTAAAAGATAAAAAGAGAGAAATAAATAATAGAAATAAGGAAACTTGTGATAAAGGAAACTTAATAATGGAAAGTAGGGGACATAGGGTAAAAAGAAAAAAGGAATCAACAATTAAGGAGTTACTAAAATGAACTAAATCTTGGTAGCTTCATTTTAGGAAAGTTATTAAAAGCATGAGAGGGGATCTAGGAACCCTGGGAGTAATTTTTGGAGCGATTAAAGGGGGGTGAGGGAATTGAGTCTTTTAATTATTAAAAAGAAATAAATTTTTGGAGAACCGTGGGGATGAGTGACACTTGGACGGAAGAGAATTTTTAGAGGTTTTTCATAAAAAATTAAATTAATAATGATTTAGGAAAGTAGGTGGGCCTCAAATTTCTATAAAAGAAGGGGAAAAGAAGGAAGAAGGGATGAACGGTTAGCGTAACGTTACACTGTCGGATTGTGGCTTGACAGATTGCTTGTGAGGAGTTGGGTTTATCTTAGCTGTATTAGAGTGGTAGCTCAGCCTTGGAGGCGAGCTGAGAAGCTAGTCTTATCTCTGGATCTTGTGTGGCCCCTTTGCGGCTCGGGGGGCGTAGGGGGAAGCAGAGTACCCCTAGCGATTGGCTGGGAGGTATCGGTGAGATTTCTACAGTCGACAAGCAGGAGCAACAAGGAGTGCGGGACATCGATCGAGGTTGTCGCAAGGAAAAAGGTACGCGCATCATTTAGTAGAGTAAAATGCATTAGGTTATGATTAGATCTGCTTATGTAATGGAAATCTAGATGGATGAATGTTTAATTTCAATCGATGTTGGTTATCGTTGGGCTAAATGGTCGTTCTTTCATTGCTTACATCCAGCGGATTGTTGTGTTTTTAAATGTTGCTGCAAAATTTTACTGTGTCACCTTGAGTAATCCTCCAACCTTGAATTTATATTTTCTTCTCCATCCCCTCCAACAAATTTCACTGTGTATTGTCATGCTGAAACACTCGTTCGACAATTTCGTTTGGAATGGTTATTGCATCGTAGTTCTGAAATTTTTGTTGGGTTAATCGTTAATGAATTAGGTTTCTAGAATTTTCGATTTTGTATCTCGTGTTGTTGATGATGATAGAACACGTTTGGGGAAAAAGATTTATTGTGGGCGTTTTACAGGGTTATGGGCGTTTTTGTGTTATTTGCATGGGCAAATGTCATTACCATGGCACTGCAACTTGGTACAGTGGCATTTTTTTTGTGGGAAAATTGTTGTACAGAGGCGTTTTCTTGGGATTTTGGGAGTTTTTATTACCCACAGTGAGCAATTCTTACATTGGGCGTTTGTTATATGTTGTGGGCGTTTTTACTATATACCGTGAGAAAATCTGATATTGGGCATTTTTATTTTACACATTGAGTGATTCTTCTATTGGGCATTTTTATTTTATACAGTGGGCAAGTGTTATATGGGGCGTTTTTGTATTTATTGGGAGATTCTTTTTGTACAGTGGGCAAATGTGTATAGTGGCGTTTTCCTTTTTTTACAGTGGCGATTTTGGGGACTGTGGGCATTCTCTTTGATTACAGCGGTCATTTCGGCGGTGGGCACTTCAATTATAATATGTTGTCTTTCGTTTGTGAATGTCTATCATTTCGTTTTTACATTTTTGTCACTCCTTTTTACCACCGTCATCTAGTTGGGTCGATTTTGGGCAGTAGCGGGAATCCGTGAGGTGGGTTGCTGGAATGCCACCGGTTGTAATTAAATGACAAGGTAAAACACCATTAACAAATGCAGTTATAATTGGGCCCCCTTCTGATGGTATCCTTACGAATTCTCATCAATCGTTTTAATCTAGCACTCTGTTTGTCTTCAAGCAATTCGTTTTTAATAAACAGGCAATTCGTTTTAATGAACATGCCACTTGAATTTAACCCCGCAATAATGAACAGGCAATTCGTTTTTATTGAACATGCAATTCGTTTTTAAGGAACATGCAATTCGTTTTAATGAACAGGCAACTTGAATTTAACCTGGAAGTAAACTCTGTCTGCATTATAAATCTTAATGGGCAACCCAGATTGTTGTTTTTCTGTCTGAACTTAGATTTTCGTTTTAATGATTGTCTGAATTTTTTTTGTTTTAATGATACAGTGGTGTTTTTTTTTGTTTACTGGACGTGTTAGATTGTTGCTGAATGTGCCCTGTTGTTTTCGATGACAAACATTAAATGCAAATCGATAATGCCAATATAAATTGAAATATGATTATGTTGTTGTAATAATGTTTATGGAACGTTTGCTGTCACGCGACCGGGTTATTAAATTTCAATGACAATATCAATACAATATGAATCAAAATATTAAACTGTTGTAGTCATGAATGTTTTATGGGAAGTTGCAGTAATGTGACCTGGTGGTTATTTAACTAACAATCTAAAAATGCCATCCGTAATGCCAATACGAAAATGCAATTATGAAATGCAGTATCAATATATTTTTATGGAAGGCTGTTGTTACGATGGGGTAGCATTATGGTAAATTAGTGTCATCGATAGTTCTAATTATGATGTTATCTTATGTTGTCTTTTCAGATATTGGAATTTTTAATTAGTGTTATTTTATCCTTGGTCCTTTTAAATATTGGTATTTTAATCATTGTCATTTTAAATAGGGTTATTGTTATATATTGTCACTTTTGTTATATTGTTATGTTCAATTATGATGTTAGCTATAAATATGAAGTAGTTTTTGATGTGACCAAGGTTAAGGGTGTTGTCTCCGGGTGAAAGGGTTACTAACACTATAATGTTATGAATATGAAATTGGATTCGGTAATTCGTATGTTCGGAGACTGGAATTTTTAATTTAAGGTGTAAAGGTAATGATGATGTAATACGTAAAGGAATGCCATTGAACAATTGTTTATAAATTATGTACTTGTAATAGATTGTTTGGAAATATGTAATGGTATTGTTCTCGCCATATAAATAATTGCAATGTTAGAGTTGATATCATTTGAAATGTATGATCATTGTCTTTATTGCGATGTTATTATCATTAGAAAACCTAATGATATGGTTATCTTATTGTAATGCTAGTATAAACTATTGTTATTGATAAAACATATGTGGTGGAATGTCCTGGAATTACGCATAACAAATTACTCGGAGTTAGTAAATTGAGGGGGGTGGTTCATTTAAACAATGTTAAACTTGGGTGTTCGTTGTCAGAGTCCTTCTTGTCGTGCGCCTTCTGTGAAGGACATAGTCGTCCTTCTTGTTTATGATTGTACTTGATAGTATTCAGTTGGTTGCTTGGTCGGTTGTGTTGGGCGGGATATAGACACCTCTTGTCGCCTTAGTGTATATGTTTGTGTGAGTGATTTTCCTGTGTGAAGAATCCAGTGCCGTATCAAGAGTCTCGGGCCCTTTAAAGGCAGGGTTTCCACTCTTGCGACACACCTGACGGAGATTACTAGTTTCTGCCTGAGCAGTCGGCCAGGAGCCTGCCTAATCTTCTTTCAAGAAGACATAAGACTAAAAGACCTGCTTTTTTGTGCAGAAATAGTAAACTCTACTGTTGGATTCTTCCATCTGTGACCGTACTATACTTAACACCTGGTGTCATTTTCTGCCTACAACTGCTAGTTGTACGCCTTATGTCTAGGGGCATTTATTTCTTGTTGTCACTGTGATATGTCGAGGTCGTCTTGTTGTGTTCAACTTGCTTGCGTCTTGTTCTAGGTCGGGTTACTAGTTTCTGCCTGAGCAGTTGGCCAGGAGCCTGTCTAATCTTCTTTCGAGAAGACATAAGACTAAACGCCCTGCTTTCCTGTGCAGAAATAGTAACCCTAACACCATGGATTCTTCCCTCTGTGTTCTTACTATGCACCCCTGGTATGTATTAATGTTTGTGTTGTGCGCCTTATGCATATGGTCGTATATTGTTGCAGTTACTCGTTGTGAGCCTTCAGTCTTCTTGTGTTGACCATCGTGGTTGTGTCTTATGGGTTGTCGAGTGGCGACATAGAGTCAAGTGTGTTTGTTACTTCTACACGCGCGCACACACTTTAAACAAAAAAAAAAATTGCACCTGTTTTCAGAGTTGTGTCGTAACGAGGAGGTCGTCTCATATTGTATCAGAGCCAGTTCGACCCGCGACTTGGGATTCGCTACGGCTTTCGTTTACATGATTATATTTGATTATTCTGTTGCTGATTGAGTTGATTGTGTGTGTGCAGGTAATCATGGTTAGAGGACGCCGCGGAGGCAGACGACGGGGTGCTAGGGGAGGAGGCGGGACGCCTCCAATAGCATCCACGCCTGAGGGGTCTAACTCCCAAGGAGGCGAGCAGGTTCTCGGACAGGAGCAGATCACAGTTGCCGATGTCGTGGGGATGATGAGATCTTTTCAGCACATGTCTGAGGCGCTGATCATATGATTGGACAGAGATGAGGCCAGAGCACCGGCACCTGCTGAGGTTCCGCTGCGCGCACTGGCCGTTACTGGTAGCATTCACCGTGAACTCAAGAAGGTGAAATTTCCCGAGTTCTTTGGTGCCCCGGACGGCGCAGCCGCCGAGGCATGGTTGGACAATATGGTGATGTGCTTCGCACTTCGCGATTATACCTCCAACATGAAGGTCCACATGGTGATCTTTCAACTGAAGGGGAGCGCTCTTCTATGGTGGAAGACGCTCTTGCCGCAGCTGAACATGGTCGTTGAAGACGTGTCATGGGAACTATTCGAGGAACGGTTCTGAGAGAGGTACCTTTCAGAGGAATTCATTGAGCGTTAGCTCAATGATTTCAATACATTACGACAGGGAGGTCGTACGGTGCCCGAGTACGAGGCACGTTTTATGGAGCTTCTCTGGTATGCTCCGCACCTGAACACTGAGAAGCTCAAGGTCAACCGGTTCGTGTTTGGCCTTAATGGAAGCCTGTGTGAAAAGGTTAGGATCTTGATGCCTCAAACCTTGCACGACGTTGTCCAAAAGTCCCTCATAGCAGAGGAGGAGCTTATCAGCGGGGGTCAGACCAGGACTCCATCGAGACCAGCAGGGCAGGGTTCCTCTGGCACACCGCAGCATCAGACACCGGCGAGAAATACGTCGGGATATCGTGGTTTCCAGAGAGGATCCACGTTCACTACACTTCGACGATCGTCGCCTCAGTAATGGACACCTTATCGAGGACCACAGCACCAGCAGCAGCGTCACCTGCAGCAGCAGCAGTTTAGGCCTATTCAGCAGAACAGACCAGGGTTTCAGGCCGGTGGGCAGTCATCTTCTACTTCGAGTACCAGGACTACTGGGCCGAAGAAGGGGTATTGGACATGTGGGGAGCCACACTACCAACGTGATTGTCCTGTAAAGAGGACCAGGGCGTCTGGATCAGCCGGACCCACTACAGTGGGAGATATGGGCAAGGCCCATCAAATACATGCAGCGGTGAATAACCGCCAGGCAGAGCAACAGTCGACTGTGCTCGAGACGACAGGTACTGTCGCTGACCAGACCCTTAGTATTTTGATAGACCCAGGTGCTACTGAGAGTTTCCTTTCTGGTGCAGCGCTAAAAAGGATTAAGGTAAAGGCAGTCGAACAGGATGAGTTTAGCTTCGTAGAGATGGCTTCAGGAGCCAAACAGAAGGTTGTAGGAAAGGTTACGGGCTGTGCCCTTAAACTGGGAGAGTTTGTCACGAGGGTCAACTTGTATGTCATGATATTAGGGTCTTATGATGTCATGATCAGTATGGATTGGTTGGAATCGCATGAGGTGATACTCAACTGCAAGACGAAATGGTTGAGCTTGATCGATGATGAAGGACAGAGACGGGTAATTGTAGGACGAAACCAGGGAGTATCCCTGAGGTTCGTCTCTTCCTTACAGTTACGGAAGAGTATGCGCAAGGGGTGCAAGCTTTATGTGATCCTTGCGCTAAATGAGAAGGGAGTAGTTGAAGGTCTAGAACACCTTCCGGTGGTGAAGGAGTTTGCGGACGTATTTCCAGAGGAGTTGCCTGGGATGCCACCAGAAAGAGAATTGGAGTTTACTATAGACCTGAAACCGAGGACCGAACCGATAGCAAGAACTCCTTATCGGATGTCGACCCCGGAGTTGCAAGAGTTGAAAATGCAACTGAAGGAGTTGTTGGACCTGGGACTGATACGCCCTAGTGTGTCACCATGGGGTGCACCAGTTATTTTCATTCAGAAGAAGGACGGATCGTGAAGGCTTTGCATTGACTACCGTCAACTGAACAAGGCTACGATCAAGAATCAGTATCCCTTACCAAGAATTGATGATATGTTTGATCAAATGAAGGGGGAGACGGTGTTCTCCAAGATCGATTTGCAATCAGGGTATCACCAGTTACGGATCAAGGAGGATGACGTCCCTAAGACCGCTTTTAAGACGAGATTTGGACATTATGAGTTTACTGTTTTACCTTTTGGACTGAAAAACGCCCCAGGGGTATTCATGAGTTTGATGAACAGGGTGTTCCGCGAGTACTTGGACAAGTTCTTCCAAGTATTCATTGATGATATTTTGATCTACTCTTGGACGACGGAGGAGCATGACGAACACTTGCGCTTGGTACTACAGTGTTTGTGAGAGCACAAATTGTATGGGAAGTTGTCCAAATGCTCTTTTTATCAATCCAGGATTCACTACTTAGGGCATGTCATCTACGGCGAAGGTATCTTCATGGATCCAGCCAAGGTTGAGGCTATTATGGAATGGCCTGCGCCGACGAATTTCACAGAAGTGTGTAGTTTTATGGGTTTAGCAGGATACTATCGACGGTTTGTTGAGGGATTTTTGAAGATAGAAAACCCGATCACCGAATTGCAGAATAAAAACAAGAAGTTTGTTTGGACCGAGAAATGCACGGAAGCATTTCGAAGGATTAAGGAGTTGTTGACCACCACACCGATACTAAAGGTCCCTGACATGGACGCAGACTTCTTGGTATGCACTGACGCATCCAAGGAAGGTTTAGGCGGAGTCTTGATGCAAGACGGACGAGTGATTGCTTACATTTCGAGGAAACTGAGAAGGCATGAGGAGAACTACGCAATGCACGATTTGGAGTTATTAGCCATTGTGTATGCCTTGAAGGTTTGAAGACACTACCTTGTTGGACGAAAATTTGAATTAAAGACTGATCATTGTGGAATACAACACATTTTCACACAAAGCGACCTGAACGCGCGACAACGACGTTGGTCCGAATTGCTTAGCGAGTATGACTTTGAGATTTCTTACATAAAGGGAACAGTGAACAGAGTGGCGGATGCTTTGAGTCGGAGGCCACGCATATTTTCGGTGTTGCCTCTTCAAATGAATCTACGTGAGAATATTCTCACTTTACAGCGTGACGATGACTGGTACAAATAAGTCGAGGATTTTATCGGACAAAACACTATGATGGTACCACGATATGAGGGATATTCACTTGATAGCGATAGTTTATTGAGGTTTAGAGGTCGGATTTACGTACCACCAAACGACAAGTTGAGGATGTTGATCCTGAGCGAGGCTCATAGAGCAGTTTACATGGCTCACCCGGGAGATACGAAGATGAGGGAAAACCTTAAGCCCTTGTTCTTCTGGAAAGGAATGAAGGCCGACATAGTCAACTTTGTGGCTAGATGTCTCGAGTTTCAGCAGGTAAAGTCTGAACATAGACACCCGGCAGGATTACTTCAACCACATGCCATTCCGGAATCAAAATGGGAAGTCATTTCGATGGATTTTATTGTTGGATTGCCACTGACGGCAAGGAGACACGACTCGATTTTTTTAGTAGTAGACACTCTGACGAAGAGTGCTCACTTTATTCCTGTGCGTACGACGTATCAGGCACCGGACATAGCGAGAGTTTTCATCAGTGAGATTGTGAGGCTGCATGGCCTGCCTAAGAAGATTATATCCGATCGAGGATCAATGTTTACCAGACGATTTTGGACAAGTTTACAAGAGGCCTTGGGAACCCAACTTAATTTTAGTACTACGTATCACCCAGAGACTGACGGACATATAGAACATACGAACCAAACTTTGGAAGACATGTTGCGCATGTACGTGATGGACCAACAAAAGCATTGGGAGGAATTCTTGCCACTAGTAGAGTTCGCTTACAACAACAGTTACCAGAGCACCATTAAGATGGCGCCTTTTGAGTTTCTTTATGGGCGACCGTGTCGGACACCCTTGAGTTGGGATCGGCTTGAGGATAGGGTCCTGGTGGGACCAGAAACGATCCAAGAAATGGAAGAGCAAATGAAAACCATAAGACAAAGGATAAAAGAAGCGCAGGATCGACAGAAGAGTTATGTCGATGCGCACCGAGTCGACCGTAGTTACGAGGTCGGCGACCGAGTCTTCTTGCGGGTAAAACTGCATAAGAGTTCGATCAAGTTTGGAAAGGGAGATAAAATCTCTCCTAGGTTCGTGGGACCTTTCGATATTGTGGAGAGAAAGGGGCCCGTGGCCTATCAACTAGCCTTTCCTGATTCTTTGAGGCGTATGCACGATGTTTTCCATGTATCTGTTTTGAGACATTATGTTAGTGATCCTACATACGTGATTGACATGAGTTCCTTGCAGGTATCGGACGAGGGAGCGCTCACGGCTGAGTCGGTCCGCATTTTAGATCATCGTGTTCGACAGTTACGACGTCGAATGGTAGATCAGGTCAAGTTCCAGTGGGACAATTATAGTCCGCACTCGACGACCTGGGAGGACGCATATGATATGCGCCAGCAGTTTCCGTCTTTGTTTGATAGATAGACTTATGATACTGTGGTACTTATGATATTGTGGTACATTTATTTCGGCATTTATACTGAGCAACTTCGGGACGAAGTTTAGACCAAGAGGGGGTGTATGTAACATCCCTCTCTGGCGCACCTACAAAACTTATTCTTTGAGGACACTTGCTCGCAAGTGATCTGGACTTTTCTGATATTAATACATTTATGCTTGATTATGATGCGTTCTGATAGACGACATGATGTTTTACTACTTGATGTAGACAGGTGTTGCTGACTCAGTTTCATTGAGTGTGCAGGATTTCATACCTTAACGATGCAGAGGCATCAGTGGAACCCCCTTGGACTCCGGATTGAGTCAGGGAGTGGGCTATTTGGGTTGTTTCATTTACGGTGATATTGCTTTGTTTTGATGATATGATATTGATTTTATGATATATTGTTGACATGATCTGACATGATGGTTGATGATGCAGGCTGACGATAGCCGACCAGATTCACATATGGAGTAAAGGGGCCACACATGATTTCCAGAGAGGTCGAGGGAGAGGTGTGGACAGCAACCCTGCCCCAACCTACTAGCACTCCCACCGTGGCTCGAACTGTAGGTTAACGATTACCTAGTTCGAGAGGATCCACGATGTTGTGAGGGTAGACTGCGATAGTCGCTCGCGATGATTCTAAGGGACGCACAATAAGGTGGGGGCCTTATTCCTTCGAGCCCTTAGTCTCCCACAAGTTCACCTGGCGGAGTGTTGACTCCAGGGGTTATAGATGTCTACCAATTTGTCAAGTCGGCGAGTGGCACCCCTGGAGCACATGGTGCATCCTGAAGGGCACATCGCGCAAAAGAAACACAAGTTGGTGAGTGGCACCCTTGGAGCACGTGGTGCATCCTGAAGGGCACGTCGCGCAACAGAAGCAAACAAGGCGAGTGGCACCCTTGGAGCAAGTAGTGTGTCCTGAAGGGCACGTCGCATTGGTGATGATGATGAGACAACCTAGATGACCCTAAGACCTTAACGCCTGATAAATTCTTACAAACGCCTCCCCTAATTAATTGTCGCCCAGTTCAATCTAAACCTAAATTTAAAACATCTCTAAGATAAAATTTTGACAAGCCCTAAGAAAAGATCCTACAAAAATAAACATAAGGGCGTAAAATAAAACCCTCCTAGGTGTTAATTAAAGTCTTCTTAAAATTAAAGGGGGTAAGGTGAAGAAAGGGGATAAATTAATTAAAATACGTGGTGTTGATGGTAAAAAGTAATATAAAGTAAAAAAAAAAAAACATGTGAGAGTATAAAAGTAATGAATTTAAAAATATAGAAAGGATTAATAAGCGCATTTATCTCTTGGGTTTAAAAGATAAAAAGAGAGAAATAAATAATAGAAATAAGGAAACTTGTAATAAATGAAACTTAATAATGGAAAGTAGGGGACATAGGGTAAAAAGAAAAAAGGAATCAACAATTAAGGAGTTACTAAAATGAACTAAATCTTGGCAACTTCATTTTAGGAAAGTTATTAAAAGCATGAGAGGGGATCTAGGAACCCTAGGAGTAATTTTAGGAGTGATTAAAGGGGGGTGAGGGAATTGAGTCTTTTAATTATTAAAACGAAATAAATTTTTGGAGAACCGTGGGGATGAGTGACACTTGGACGACAGAGAATTTTTAGAGGTTTGTCATAAAAAAATAAATTAATAATGATTTAGGAAAGTAGGTGGGTCTCAAATTTCTATAAAAGAAGGGGAAAAGAAGGAATAAGGGATGAACGGTTAGCGTAACATTATGCTGCCGGATTGTGTCTTGACGGATTGCTTGTGAGGAGTTGGGTTTATCTCAGTTGTATTAGAGTGGTAGCTCAGGCTTGGAGGTGAGCTGAGAAGCTAGTGTTATCTTTGGATCTTGTGTGGCCCCTTTGCGGCTCGAGGGGCTAAGGGGGAAGCAGAGTACCCCTAGCGATTGGCTAGGAGGTACCAGTGAGCTTTCTACGGTTGGCAAGCAGTAGCGGCAAGGAGCGCGGGACATCGATCGAGGATGTCACAAGGAAAAAGGTACGCGCGTCATTTAGTAGAGTAAAATGCATTAGGTTATGATTATATCTGCTTATGTAATGGAAATCTAGATGGATGAATGTTTAATTTCAATCGATGTTGGTTATCGTTGGGCTAAATGGTCGTTCTTTCATTGCTTACATCCAGCGGATTGTTGTTTTTTTAAATGTTGCTGCAAAATTTTACTGTGTCACCTTGAGTAATCCTCCATCCTTGAATTTATCTTTTCTTCTCCATCCCCTCCGGCAAATTTCACTGTGTATTGTCATGCTGAAACACTCATTCAGAAATTTCGTTTGGAATGGTTACTACGTCGTAGTTTTGAAATTTTTGTTGGATTAATCGTTAATGAATTGGGTTTTTGGAATTTTCGATTTTGTATCTCGTGTTGTTGATGATGATAGAACATGTTTGGGGAAAAAGATTTACTGTGGGCGTTTTACAGGGTTATGGGCGTTTTTGTGTTATTTGCATGGGCAAATGTCACTACCATGGCACTGCAACTTGGTACAGTGGCGTTTTTTTTGTGGGCAAATTGTTGTACAGAGGCATTTTCTTGGGATTTTGGGCGTTTTTATTACCCACAGTGAGCAATTCTTACATTGGGCGTTTTTTATATGCTGTGGGTGTTTTTACTATATACCGTGAGCAAATCTGATATTGGGCGTTTTTATTTTACACATTGAGCGATTCTTCTATTGGGTGTTTTTATTTTATACAGTGGGCAAGTGTTATATGGGGCATTTTTGTATTTATTAGGCGTTTCTTTTTGTACAGTGGGCAAATGTGTACAGTGGCGTTTTCCTTTTTTTACAGTGGCAATTTTTTTACTTGTAATAGATTGTTTGGAAATATGTAATGGTATTGTTCTCGCCATATAAATAATTGCAATGTTAGAGTTGATATCATTTGAAATGTATGATCATTGTCTTTATTGCGATGTTATTATCATTAGAAAACCTAATGATATGGTTATCTTATTGTAATGCTAGTATAAACTATTGTTATTGATAAAACATATGTGGTGGAATGTCCTAGAATTACGCATAACAAATTACTCAGAGTTAGTAAATTGAGGGGGGTGGTTCGTTTAAACAATGTTAAACTTGGGTGTTCGTTGTCGGAGTCCTTCTTGTCGTGCGCCTTCCGTGAAGGACGTAGTCGTCCTTCTTGTTTATGATTGTACTTGATAGTATTCAGTTGGTTGCTTGGTCGGTTGTGTCGGGTGGGATATAGACACCTTTTGTCGCCTTAGTGTATATGTCTGTGTGAGTGATTTTCCTGTGTGAAGAATCCAGTGCCGTATCAAGAGTCTCGGGCCCTTTAAAGTCAGGGTTTCCACTCTTGCGACACACCTGACGGAGATTACTAGTTTTTGCCTGAGCAGTCGGCCAGGAGCCTGTCTAATCTTCTTTCAAGAAGACATAAGACTAAAATCCATGCTTTTCTGTGCAGAAATAGTAAACTCTAATGTTGGATTCTTCCATCTGTGACCGTACTGTACTTAACACCTGGTGTCATTTTCTGCCTACAGCTGCTAGTTGTACGCCTGATGTCTAGGGGCGTGTATTGTTTGTTGTCACTGTGATATGTCGGGGTCGTCTTGTTGTGTTCTACTTGCTTGCGTCTTGTTCTAGGTCGGGTTACTAGTTTCTGCCTGAGCAGTCGGCCAGGAGCCTGTCTAATCTTCTTTCGAGAAGACATAAGACTAAACGCCATGCTTTCCTGTGCAGAAATAGTAACCCTAACACCATGGATTCTTCCCTCTCTGTTCTTACTGTGCACCCCCGGTATGTCTTAATGTTTGTGTTGTGCGCCTTATGCCTATGGTCGTATATTGTTGCAGTTACTTGTTGTGGGTATAATGAATAAATTGAATGAAGATGGACAGGTTACAAGGAACAAATATATATTGGTATGTAAAGGATATGCACAAGTTGAAGGAATCGACTTTGAAGAGAAATTTTCCCCAGTTTCCAAAATGGAAGCAATGTGATTGTTTTTAGCTTATGCATGCTCCAAAAATATTAAAGTGTGAATCAAATAGATGTAAAATCATGTTTTTTGAATGGGGAACTTGAAGAAGAAGTCTACATTGAACAAACAAAAGGATTTCAGTTGTCAGAGAATGCAGATTATGTGTGTAAATTAAAGAAGGCCTTGTATGTTCTAAAACAGGCTCCTAGAGCATCATACTCTAGACTGGATAAACAACTACAACAGGAAGGGTTCAGAAAAGGAAGTGTGGACATTAACCTCTACATCAAGGTAATTCAAGATAGTATTTTATTAATTTAATTTTATGTCGATGATATTATTTTTGGTAGTTATGATGACAGGTTAAGCCAGAAATTTGCAAAGGATATGCATAATGAATTTGAAATGTCATTACTTGGAGAACTATGCTTCTTTCTCGGACTTCTGATACGTCAAAGGAACCAAGGAATTTGTATTTCTCAAACCAAGTATATCATAGAAATGCTAAAGAGGTTTGGAATGGAAGATTGCAAACCAATTATCACTCTCGTGCAAACCAGTTGCAAGTTAAGCAAAGATGATGATTCAAAGTATACATATCAGAGGCAATACAGGTCAATGATTGGTAGCCTACTATATGTGACAACATCCAGACTAGATGTAATGCAAGCAGTTGGACAAGTGGCACGATTTCAAGAAGAACCAAAGGAATCACATGTGTTATCAATGAAGAGGATTATCAGATATCTCTTAGGAACAGAAGAGTTTGGATTATGGTATCCAAAAGGAAAGGATTTATCTCTTATTTCCTACGCAGATGCAGATTGGAAAGGTTGTATTGATGACTGAAGAAGCACCGGTGGAGAAATGTTCTACTTAGGTGAGTGTTCAGTATAATGGATAAGCAAGAAACAATCATCAGTATCTCTATCTATAGCCGAGTCAAAGTATATTTCATCAGCAGCATGTTGTACATAGGTTCTTTGGATGAAACAAACTCTAACAGATATACATATTGAGTATGATGAGCCCATTCCAATATATTGTGATAATACAAGTGCCATCAATATCTCAAAGAACCCAGTGATGCACTCCAAGATGAAGCACATTCCAATCAAGTATCACTTTCTACGAGAACATGTTGCAGAAAATAACATCAGAGTTGAGTATGTGGGTACAAAAGAACAAGTGGCAGACATCTTTACAAAACCATTTCCATGGGAAGCGTTTGAGTATCTTCGTCAGAGACTCAGAGTTATTTCTACTCCAAAATGAATGCTTTTGAATGCTTATCTTATATGTCTTAGATGTACACGAGGAAGCACCATAAAGAGGAGAGTTCAGTTAGGAGGAGCAGTCCTGGATGGAAAGATACCTTTGTCATTGATGAAAAAGGAGGAATTATTTATCAGATGCATAGGACAGAGGCATGATTCCAAGGGGAGCAATCGTCATAGAGATGCAGAGGACAGAGGCATGGCTCCAGGGGGAGCATGAGTGATATGACTTCAATATTGCATGAAATGATTTCAGTATTGCATCAAAGTGTTGACAACAATTCCAAAGGGAGATATTATTGATTAAGGTTGGTTGTCATTGATGTCAACCCTTGAATAAAGTCTAGTAGCGAATTTTGGTAGCACAAAGGTTTGGGTAATGGACCCAAGGTTGTTTCATGTATAATGGTATGAGTTTTAATATATTTGAAGGTAATATTATTCTATATGGATAGTAAATGTCATTTTGTTTCTGATGGTATGTGGAACATCACATAACTTCTCACGGTTAGAGATTTATGGCCATGAGAAGTTGGAGAACCCATGTTTGGGTAATGGAACCAAGTTTGTTTGATAGATAATGGTATGAGTTTTTATATATTTGCAGTTAATATTATTCTATATAGATATTACATGTTATTCCATTTATAGTGGTATGTGGAATGTCACATAACTCCTCACGGTTTGAGAGTTATGGCCTTATGAAGTTGGAGGACCCTCATATGTCATATAAAAGCCCCAAAAGGTCAAAGTAGTCAAAGTGGTTAAAGATATTTTAGAAGGTAAATAATAAAGTGAAGTGATGAGTGTACTATAATTCAAAGTGAATACAAAATAAATTATTTAAATAATAATTTTAATGGAGAAATTAGAAGTGGGTTAACCCTAAAATAAGGAAAGTGGGCAAAGTGACCTAGAAGATGCTTCTAAGGAAGCTACTTGGAGAGTATAAATAAGAGGCAATGCTAGCTCATTTTATATCGCACGTGAGAATATTGAATATCTACATGTGAATGAGGTAACCAAAGGATATATAAGCTGAATTTCAGAGAAAAGGTGAAGTAAAGAAGGCTGAAATTCAAGGGAGGATAAATTCTTTTGATGATGCTTTCTAAGGTTGATGTGACAGATTATTTGTACAGGTTTGGTGCATGGTTGATGCACTTGTTCATGGTACATATTGAGGTATAGGTTGGTGCATGGTTGATGCACTTGTTTATGGTATAGGTTGATTATAGATTGAGGTACAAGTTGGTGCATGGTTCATGCACTTGTTTATGGTACAGGTTGATTACAGGTTGATTGGTACAGGTTTAAAGAAGTATATCTCACAGTGATAGTGTTACAATGGTTCCATAATTCTACTTATATTTCATGGTGGTTGGACGGGGCAAGGACAGGTGATTGTAGCCACCTTCTGGTTGTAGCCGAAGAACTTAGGAGGTCGTAACCTCCTTCTGGTTGTAGCCAGAGAATTGGGGAGTTGGAGCTTCCCTCAGGTTGTAGCCTGAGAAATTAGGGGGATGGAGCCTCCTTCCAGTTGCAGCTACAAAAAAAAGGAAGTTGGTGCTTCCAATGAATTTAATTCTTAAAGACATATAAGAAAAAGCATTTTGTGGTTTTCTCCTGCTTTGGGTTTCCACATAAAAACACTGGTGTACTGTGTATGTGTATGATTGTTCATTTGTTCATTGTTTATTTACTCTGCAACTATTGGATGATAATGATACATTGATATAACACTTGAATATTGTGGTTAAAAAGGATTGAATTTATCTATTACTGATTCACCCCCCCTCTCAGTAATCCAACAATTGCTAAGAATGTAATAGTTGAGTCTATCTTCCAATAATCCCTCTCAGTGTAAAGATGAATCGGTATTGTCTTATCATGGTTGCTAATGTGTACAAATGGATGGACTCCAAAGTGGTCCCCTTACGGTGAAATTCATCATGGGAAGATTCTTTTCAGTTGAGTTATCCTTAAAGTATGGTTAGAGAAACCATGATTATATGTGGAATAATGAGATGAAGATCAATTAATTTGTTAATGAAACTATCCTATATGGATAGTGCTTATCATGCTATTTCTGGTGGTATGTGGAAGGACACATAATTCCTCATGGTTTTAGAGTTATGGCTCTGCGAAGATGAAGGACCCTCATATGTAGGCTTGAAGCCCCAAAAGGTCAAAGAAGTCAAAGTTCTTGAAAAGAAGAAATTATTATTTAAATGATAATGTGAAGTGAAAAAGTCAAGGAAGATTATTTAAATGATAAAGTAAGGTGACAAAGTCAAGGAGGAATATTTAAATGAAGATTTTTTTATTTATGGAAATTGGTTGACCCTAAAAATGAGGAAAACAGGTTAAGTGACCTAGAAATGGGTTAAGTGACCTAGAAATAGGTTAAGCGATCTAGAAATGGGTTAAGTGACCTAGAAGTGGGTTAAGTGACCTATAATATGCTTCTATGGAAGCTACTTGGAGAGTATAAATAAGAGGCAAGGGTTTCTTGTGTAAGGGCATCTTTTGTGTATATATTGTGCATCTCTTGACCATGTATTGAAGATCTATTCTAAGAGGGAGAGTGTATGGAGGATCTCATGGACGCATCAAAGTTTTGGTAAGTCTGAGATCGTGACTGTAAAAGTATCAAAAGCTACTTGGAGAGTATAAATAAGAGGCAAGGGTCTATTGTGTAAGGGCATCTTTTGTGTATATATTGTGCATATTTTGACCATGTATTGAAGATCTATTCTGAGAGGGAGAGTATCTAGAGGATCTCATGGATGCATCAAAGTTTCGGTAAGTCTGAGATCTTGACGGCAAAAGCCTCGGATGTTCAGAAACCCTATTTTCTAAAGTATACATGGGTTGTAGTGAGTCAGGGTGTGTACATACACGAGCTGAATGAGGACATGGTGCGTATAGTGGATGAAGTCATGAAGGTTGTGTGTGAGCTGGTGACAGGATCTTGAAGACTGAAGCAGGTTCTAGATCTTCATTCTATGGGCTCAGATCTGCCATAGAAACTCTGGTATGGTTACATTGTTGTCTTGATGGATACTCTTGCTTGTTGTGTAGTGAATGCTTAAGGCATTCTTGGTATGGTTGTTGTGATGTGGTTTGTGTTGGCTGATAGAGTGAGAAACACTCATGTGATTCAGTAATGATATGATTGACATAATATGTTGATTTCTTATACATGATTGAGTAGCATTCATATTGTATGGTTGAGGAGCATGAGTAAGTTGTTGGAGAGCTTGCATGTGTTGTGATTGGTTATGGATCAGAAGGGATAGTGAAAGACAAAAGAGAATGTGATTGAAGGTTGCAGAGGATTTGATTTCAGCTTGAAGAGAAAACCCTAAGTGCTCAAAAGTGATACGCAGGTTGTAGTACAAACTGGCTGCGTACATACGTGAGTTGTACTACTGGTAGGGTGCGTGCATATGCGTGTTGCACTACCAACAGGTCACGTACCTGTTGACAGATTGATATATGTTGAGGATTCTTGCCTCATCTCAGTTGGTGCTGAGGGTGTAAGATGAGTCTTGCATTATAGAGCTAGTTTTCTTGTAGAGTTGTACTCTATTCAGTTGTTGTTGATAACCCAAGGATTGTAGTCTGTAATAAAAAGAAATTGTACATACATCTTGTGTTCCTTGTGATGATGATTTTTTGATGATATATTTCTGATATATGTTGACACTTAACTGATTATGAATGACATCAATAAGTAATGAGTAAATGGTGATTTCTAGCTAATGATTTTTGCATAAGGGAAGTTTGGGAAAAAGAGCCCTACACTATTCACCCCCCCTTTCAGTGTAGTCGGTGTGTCCAAAACCATGATGGTACCGAAGTATGAAGGTTATTCACTTGACAGTGATGGATTGTTGAGGTATAACAGTGAAATTTACATACCTCCTAACAATGAATTAAGAATTTTGATTTTAAGCAAATATCATCCAGTAGTATACATGGCTCATCTGAGAGTCACAAAGATGAAGGTGGACCTTAATCCTTTATTATTATGGAAAGGAATGAAATCGGACATAGTTAGTTACGTGGTGAGATGTCTATAATGTCAGCAAGTGAAGTTTGAACATAGACATCCAAAAGGATTGTTATAGCCACATGTTATTCCTGAATCGAAATGGGAGGTCATTTCGATGGATTTTACTATTGGATTTACACTGACGGCAAGGAGACACAATCCGATTTTTTTGGTCATTGACACTCTGACGAAAAGTGCACACTTTATTCCAATACGTATGAAGTATCAGGAGCCAGACATAGCTAGATTTTTTGTAAGCGAGGTCATTAGTTTGCATGGAGTACCAAGAAAGATCATATCTAATCGTGGATCAATGTTTAAAGGAAGGTTTTGAACTAGTTTCCAAGAGCCTTTGGGAGCGCAACTAAATTTCAGTACAGAATATCACCTAGAAACAGATGGACAAATAGAAAGAATGAACAATATCTTAGAGGATATGCTTCATATGTACGTGATGGATCAACAAACGAATTGGGAGGAATTCTTTCCATTAGTAGAGTTTGCATACAACAACATTTACCAGAGTACGATTAAGATGGCACCATTTGAGTTTCTTTACAGACAACCATGTCAGACTCCTCTGAGTTGGGATCGGCTAGAGGATAGGGTCCTGGTGGGACTGGAAGTGATTCAAGAAATGGAAGAACAAATGAAATCTATAAGACATAGGATCAAGGAAGAGCAAGATCGACAGAAGAGTTATGTTCATGCATATCGCATTGATCCCAGTTATGATATTGGCGATAGAGTTTTCTTACAGGTAAGACCACATAAGAGTTCGATCAAATTTGGAAAGGGTGCTAAAATATCTCCTAGTTTTGTGGGACATTTAAAAGTTGTGGAAAGGAAAGGACCTGTGGCTTGTCGACTATCCTTTCCTGATTCTTTGAGGCGTATGCACGATGTATTTCATGTATCTATTTTACGACATTATATTAGTGATATGTCACATGTTATTTGCATGATTTCTTTGCAGGTATAGGACGAGGGTGATCCCATGGGGGAGCCAACCTACATTTTGGACCATCGCACTCGATAGCTATGACATCG
This sequence comes from Picea engelmannii, assembly GCA_009831015.1. Lineage (NCBI taxonomy): Eukaryota > Viridiplantae > Streptophyta > Pinopsida > Pinales > Pinaceae > Picea > Picea engelmannii. Next base: position 487,752 of record ML779310.1, on the reverse strand, counting down.
AATAGTCGATCAGGTCAAGGTCTAGTGGGACAATTATAGTCCACACTCGGCTACATGGGAGGACGTATTTGAGATGCGTCAACAGTTTCCTTATTTATTTGATAGATTAGATATGTGTATCTATGTCACATACATTTATTTACTTGAATTTATAGATTGTACAAACTTCAGGACAAATTTTAAAACAAGAGGGGGTGTATGTAAAATCTTGTTCTATTGATCACACTTATATTGACTTATTCTTTGAGGACCCTTGTGTGCAAGTGATCCGGTTTTGGTACATTATGATTCTGTCTCGATTATGAGTTAAATATAATGATGATGATGTATCGTGATTTATATGTTACTTTCAGATATACATGTATTGACAGGTATTATTGACGAGTTCTCCTGAGTGTGTAGGACACATGACAGGTTATGGATGTTGATGGCATTAATGGACTTCCTTGGACTCTAGATTGAGTCAGGGAGTGGATTGCATTTCGTTTGAGTATTTCATTTTACACACATGTGATATATGATTGATTACAGTATGATGTATGTATATGGATTATTGACACTATTTTTATCAGTGGATGCAGGATTGACGATGCTTGTTAATCTGAATCACATAAGGAGTAAAGGGTTCATGCACAAAAACTAGACATTTGAGGGAGTTGTGTGGCAGCGTCCCTGTCACAGCCTTCTAGCACTCTCGTCATGACCTGAAATGTAGGTTAATGATTACCTAGTTTGAGAGGTACACAATGTCGTGAGGGAATACTGAGACAGTTTCTCATGAGGAAATATAAGGAGCACGCAATAAGGTAGAATCCTTATTCCTTATAATCCCTTAGTCTCTTACAAGGTCGACCAAATGGATCAGTGTTGACTCCAAGGGTCAGAAAAAATTCCAAAACCAGTCAAAGGCGAATGGCACCCTTGGAGTATGGAGGTGTGTTGTTAGGGTCCTAACTCGCACATAGGTAGAACAATATATTAGGATGTAATAAAGGTCAATATTAATAAGGCCTTGCAATAAAATAGAATAAGTCGAATGTAAGAAGACCTAATAGAAGCTTTCGCTTCTAGTAGGATCTTCCTCTAGATGCTTCTTTTGATAGACATATTTAGTATAAATAAGAGTCGAGGGTATAAGAACCCTAGCTTGGATATTATTGTAATAGAGCTCTGCTCAACTGGAGGTTTCCCCCTTGAAGAGGCCCGTGAACATTGATCTCAGAATCAAAGTGTTATTTATGTTGTTATTCTTATATCATTTCAGTGTTATTGTGGTGATTATTCTGGTTATATTGTTGTTATTATGCCATTTCTAGCATTTTATTTATGTTTTCCATACTAGATACACTTTTTATATCTAGTATATTATAAGTGGTATCAGAGCACTTTCCTTGGAAGAAATTGTGTGTAATTTTTTTTTAGGGTAGAGATGTATTCTGGCATCTTTAAGCCACAGAGATTTGTCATTACATGCATAAACTCGCGGTTGAGGGATTCATACACGTAGGAAATACAAGTGGTTCTTAAGCACACATCTGTTGGCCACCCTTGTAACCCCTGTTGGTACCCCTTCGAGTGGTAGCGCATCAGACGACACTTGTGTACAGATCGACCTAGATTTCCTGAAGCCCTCTTTAGATAAACTGATCAGGCGCCTGACTATTATAGTGCCACCAAGAACAACACTTGGGAAGATACTCTCTAGTACCTGGGTAGTCAGGTAGTATGGCTAAGGGTACGGTCTATCCTCCTTAGTTAGTGCCCTAAGATATTGGGCCGAGTACTACTGTTGGACCTCGCGCGTATATCAGAGAGCTATAGCACAGGGCAAACCCTTGTCTGTAGAACCCTTGAATCCCTAACCCCTGGGGACAGAAACATAAACAAATTAAAACAGACAAGATCTATTGTCGTGCAAATATGTTCATGTTGCCAAGTAAATACACAATTCTTTTTGGTTAAGCATTTGGGCATTTCCTTTTTGTAGTATTCTTCAGACCGGAGTATAACTTCACAGGTGTCAAAAAAAAGTCTGGAATTTTTTTCACCATTATTTGAGACCTATTCCATTGGATTCATCTCTTCTCCCTTATCACATTCATCCATATCATTTTTCAGGAAAAACAATTGACCCCGCCCACCCCTTTTCAGTTTCCCCATCCTCATGGACCATACCCATAGCCAAGACTTGGAAGCTCGCTTCAACACCTTGCAATATGGTCTCATCGAGACCCAACAAGAAGTAAAACAACTCAATGCCAATGTTGTCGCCATCAATACAACCATGCAGTCCTTCATGGAGGAAATCAAACAAGACCTCACCACCCAAATTGAATCTGTCTTTTCGGTACTTTGCACCAAACTGTATATCCCTATAGATAACCCTTCCTCTTCCTCACCTCCACATACTAAAGGTGATCATTCCTCTCATTCCCATAACTTTCAGAACCATCACTTTCAATGAGACCTACGCCTTCCGCGAGTGGATGTGACCAAATTTTACGGCTCGGACCCCACTGGCTGGGTAACCCAAATGGAACATTATTTCTCTTTATACAACATTACATATGAATTGGCCAAACTCTGGGATGGTGTTCTCCATCTAGATAAAGAACATTGGCAATGGTGGCAATGGAGAAAAACTTCTCGTCAAGGGTATATTGCTTGGACACACTTTGTGGCAGAGCTTTATGAACACTTTGATGCTAACACCAACCATTTGGGTCATTTGGAAAGGTTGAAACAATCAGAAAAAGTAGAATACTTTATAGCTTCCTTTGAGCGCCTAGATTTTCGGGCAGAGGGCATGTCTGATGCTTTTTTCTGAGAATGTTTTATCAGTGGCCTCAAGGATGAGATTCGGGCCCATGTCCTCATGGCTCGGCCTCAGAGTTGGGTGGAGGCTACTAAAAGAGCTAAAGAAGCACAACAGGTTGTATCTTCTCAAAACCGGAAACCCTCCTTTATCCCTCGCCCTAAACCAGTAAATCCCACTACTCCCTCCGCTCTACAAAAGATCCAAAAATTGAACAGGGATGAAATGGTTGAATGCCAACTCAAAGTTCTTTGTTATAATTGTGATGACAAATATTTCCCAAGCCACAAGTGTAAGGAACAAAAGTTGTTTATGGCCATCTCCAAGGATATTTCGAAAGAGGATATTGTAACTCCCCTTGTGTCTGAGTCACATGAAACCCCCGACATAACCCCTCCCTTAGACCCTCTCAAAGTAGAACCGGTCATTTCCCTCAATGCTCTCACTGGCTTCTCTGCTCCCCAAACCCTCAAGCTAATCAGTTACATTAAGCATCGAAAGGTCATCATTCTGGTTGATAGTGGAAGCACCCATAATTTTATTCATCACCGCATTTCCTAAGAAACTCATTGCTACATCCATGCCATCAATAATTTCCAAATCATGATTGCCAATGGTGGCTCCATGAAATGTGGAGAGCGTTGTGAAAATGTGTATCTCCAAATTGGTGACTACCACCTGAAATCTCATATGTTTGTTATAGACATGGGCGGGTGTGACATTGTGTTGGGTGTAGACTGGCTAAGGAATTTGGATCCCATTCTCATGGATTTTAAGGAATTAACCATGCAATTTGACCAAGAGGGCCACCAATATAAGTTCCAAGGCATCACCGTCGGTTCACATGAGATCATTAGTTCCCATCGCATGGAAAAGATGTTCAAAAAGGGTCATTCTAGTGTTATTTCTCAACTCCATGCCATCCAAGCAACAAAAACACCCTTAGTGCTGCAATACCTCCAAGCCATCCTTTATAAACATCAAGTGGTCTTTTCCACTCCCCAGGGAATGCCTCCTTCACGTGGTGTTCATGATCATTCCATTCCCCTTGTACCTGGAAGTCTTCCTCCCAATATTTGTCTGTATTGTCACCCCTTTTCCCAAAAAAATGAAATTGAGAAAATGGTCCAGGAACTCTTTAATGTAGGCGTTATCCGCCCTAGTATGAGCCCCTACTCTTCTCCTGTGGTCATGGTCCTGAAGAAAGAAGGTTCTTGGCGAATGTGTCATGACTTCCGTGCCCTCAACAAACTTACCATTAAAGACAAATTTCTCATTCTTGTCATTGATGACCTCCTGGATGAACTGAGTGGCGCCCAATTCTTTACTAAACTTGATCTTCGTTCGGGCTACCACCAGATACGTATGAAAGAGGTAGACATTCCCAAGACTGCCTTTAGAACTCATGAGGGCCACTATGAGTTTTTGTTCATGTCCTTTGGCTTGTGTAATGTCCCCTCCACCTTCCAAAGCCTCATGAATCATCTCTTCCATCCTTTTCTTCGTCATTGTGTCTTAGTTTTATTTGATGATATCCTCATCTATAGAAAGACTTAGACATAACATCTTGCTCATGTGGATCGAGTTCTCCATCTATTCTCTCAGCACCAACTTTTCCTGAAATAGTCTAAATGTTCTTTTGGCACCTTAGAAGTAGAGTACTTGGGTCATCTGGTTGGCAAGGACGGTGTCAAGGTGGATCCTAAAAATATTGAAGCTATGCAAGACTGGCCTCACCCAAAGCCTCTCAAAATCTTGCATGGATTTCTGGGCTTAACAGGTTATTATCGCAAGTTTGTTAATAATTACAGAAAGATTGCAGCACCTCTCACTGCTCTCCTAAAAAAGAACTCTTTCACTTGGACTCCAGCTGCTGCTCAAGCTTTTCAAACCTTGAAGATGGCCATGTGCACCACTCCAGTCTTGTCCCTTCCTGATTTCACAAAGACCTTTGTCTTGGAATGTGATGCTTCAGGGAAAGGAATTGGTGTTGTCCTTATGCAAGAGGGTCATCCTTTGGCCTTTACCAGCGAGCAACTATCTGAAAGAAATCTGGGAAAATATATCTATGAAAAGGAAATGTTGGCTATTCTGCATTTTGTTGATTTGTGGCATCCTTATCTATTTGGGAAACGCTTCCAAATTAAGACAGACCATCAAAGCCTCAAGTATTTTTTGGAACAATGCATTTCCTCCCTGGAGCAACAAAAATGGGTAACTAAGCTATTTGGCTATGATTATGAGATCATTTACAAGAAAGGAAAATAAAATATGGTTTTGGATGCACTTTCCCACAAATATGAATATGAAGGATCCCTTTTTTCTTTTTCCTTCATTGTACTAGATTGGCTCCAAGTTGTTCGTCAGGAATGGCTACAAGATCCCAAAAGTTCGCAACTAATCCAACAATTGCAGTCCAGTGTTCTATCTTCCCCAGGGTACTCTTGGCTCCATGATGAGCTTCGATACAAATGATGTTTGTATTTAATTAAACAATGAAATCTTAAATCCATGGTACTTTCTGAGCTTCATGCTACACCGACAACGAGGCACTCCGGGTTCACCAAAACCTATGACAGGGTCAAACATTCTTTTTTCTGGGATGGTATGAAACAAGACATTCATAATTTTGTCACCAAATGTGATGTGTTTCAATGCAACAAGGGAGAAACAATCAAATCTTTTGGCACACTACAACTGCTCCCGATTCCACCTGCTATTTAGAAGGACATCTCTATGGATTTTATTACAGGCTTACCCAAATTGGAAAATAAATCTGTCATCATGGTGGTTGTTGATCACCTTTCCAAGTATGCTCATTTATGTGCTCTTCAACACCCGTTTACAGCATCCAAGGTGGCTCAAATTTCCATGTATCAAGTCTTCAAGCTCGATGGCATGCCACACTCTATTGTTTATGATCGTGACCCAACTTTCACAAGTAGTTTTTGGCAAGAACTGTTCAAGCTACAAGGCACCCAATTTCATCTCAGTACAACTTATCATCCCCAGACTGATGGTCAAACATAAGTTTTCAACAAGTGTTTGGAAACATATTTGAGGTGTTTTTCCTCAGAAAAGAAAAATTAGTGGGCTCAATGGTTACCCCTATCTGAATGGTGGTACAATACTTCATACCATACAACTACATGCATGACTCATTTTGAAGCGATATATGCACAGAAGCCACCTTCAATTCTCTCATACTTAACTAGTGTCTCGAAGGTCCAGGCGGTTGACCAAACACTTACAGTTCGAGAGGCTATTCTATGTACCCTCAAAGAGAATTTTTTCATGGCACAAAATCACATGAAGCAACAAGTAGATCAAGGTCGCTCTGAATGTCAATTTGAAGAAGGGGATCAGGTGTTTCTTCGCTTGCAACCTTACAAGCAGAATTCCCTCAAGGCCGAGCATTGTCAGAAGCTAGCACCCAAATTTTATGGTCCTTATATAGTTCTCAAGCATGTGGGACAGGTGGTATATCAGTTAGCTTTGCCTAGTCATTCAAAGCTACATCATGTTTTCCATGTTTCCTGCTTAAAGAAGGTGATCAGAACTAAGTGCCAAATTCAAACCACCCTTCCCGAGTTAGCCTAAGAAGGATCCATTTGGCTACAGGCACAAGCAGTTTTGGACTAGCGTGAGCATTGTCTGTGTCAAAGAACCATCAAGGAAGTGTTAATCCAGTGGAAAGATACAACTCCAACAGATGCCACTTGGAAACCAGCTACCATTCTGTAGCAATTTCCACATCTCAAGCCTTGAGGACAAGGTTGTTTTAAGGGGGGGGACATGTTAGGGTCCTAACCCGCACATAGGTAGAACAATATATTTGGATGTAATAAAGGTCAATATTAATAAGGCCTTGCAATAAAATAGAATAAGTCGAATGTAAGAAGACCTAATAGAAGCTTGTGCTTCTAGAAGGATCTTCCTCTAGATGATTCTTTTGATAGACATATTTAGTATAAATAGGAGTCGAGGGTATGAGAACCCTAGCTTGGAGATTATTGTAATAGAGATCTGCTCGACTGAAGATTGCCCCCTCGAAGAGGCCCGTGAACATTGCTCTCAGAATCAAAGTGTTATTTCTGTTGTTATTCTTATATCATTTTAGTGTTATTGTGGTGATTATTCTGGTTATATTGATGTTATTCTATCATTTCTAGCATTTTATTTTTGTTCTGCATACTTTTTATATCTGGTATATTACATGCATCTTGAAGGGAACGTCGTGTAATTAAACATGTGTCAATAAATATAGGTGGCCTCAAAAATAATGAAATGTTTAGACCTTGTTAGAATAAAATATCAATTAGTCTGTAAATTATAAAATTAGAAGCCTAACAAGAGTCTAAGCCTAAGTCTAAGACTAATTCTAAGTCTAAGTTTAAATAAGGGACTAAATAAAAATATTAAATAAATTTAAAAGAGTTGAGATAAAATCAAACTCTAGGAAAAAGGGGAATAAAAATTTAAAGGTTGGGTAAATGCACATGTGTGCATGAAAATAATAAAAGGGATTTTTAAAATAGAAAGAAATCAAAACATGAGAGAATAGGTGTAGACATAGAATGGTATCTTGAGTCAATCTACCACTAAGTCTAACTAAAATAAGACTTTTAAACCAACTCAAACTAAGATCTAGTTAGGGGACACACATTAAATGGGCATTTGGGGAACTAAGAGACATCTAAGAGAAAAAATAGGACCACTTTGGGAAATGTGAGGGAAATTGGATTTTAAATAAAATAAAAAGAGGAATTACACACGCAACCTTAGGAGAGTGTGACACATGTATTGGGTGAATAATCATTTAATTTAATTATTAAAAATGAATTAGATGTTCATGGGGATAAGTGTCATTGAAAATAATTCTATAAAAGAAATGGAAGGGAGGAAAAAAGGATCTCACTTTTCTTACTATTGTTATGCTGCCAAAATTTTGTTGGACTGTATTTTACTTGTGAGAGTTGGGACTCCAAGCTTGTGAAAAGAGTGGAAGCTCTTCCTTGCAAGGCAAGCTTGGGAGCTATTGTGTTCTGGTTTTGTGTGGGACCCATTTTTGGCTGGGGGACTAAGGGGGAAGAAGAGTATCCATAACATTGGTTGGGAGGTATAGGTGAAGTCTTTAGTTTATTAGAAACCTCTCACATTGGCATATCATTGGTTATGGTATTCATTATTTTTTTACTGTTGAGAAATTTTCAATTGTAGCATGTGAATTTTGTAATGTTTAAGAATTTAGAGGATATTCATAAGGGCATTATTTTCATTGTTCATTACAGCCTTTAAACAAAAACTATTGGGCATATTGTGAAGTTGTTAAATTCAATATTCTACGCTTTTTCTAAATAATTCTGAGAAGATTCATGATGGTTTTCACTGCACGAATTCATTATTATTGTTTACCCTCTTAAGTCGAAAATCTTGATCTGAAGCTTGGACTTGAAAATTTGACCTCCTAAAATCCGTAGAATCTATGGCGCTTTACCTTGAAATTGAGTAGGGATTTTCTGGATATATATATATATATATATATATATATATATATATATATATATATATATATATATATATGAAGTTGAAAAAAAAAATTGCAGTGCAGTACTCATTCTTCATTTTCCCGCATTAATGTTATTGTGTTAAGATACAAGGATTTCAGCATAGTTGGTCGAAAAACTACAAGGATGAAGTGTTGCTACCTAAATTCTATTACTGAAGTGTTATTATTGACGACCATCTTCCATTGAATAATCTACGTTGGTT
>ML779310.1:431466-462502 GCA_009831015.1 Picea engelmannii | reverse complement strand
GAGAAACTGAGTTCCTGCTCAGTTTCAGTTGGTCTTCAAGAATGAAGATGAAGATGAGAAATTTTCCAGGTCCAAGAAGGTTCAGAGTCCAACATATACAGTAGCGGTGGAGTTGTTGAGATCAGTCTCCAAGTGGGAGATTGGTGGTTTTGGAGCCTGATTATCTTCCTGATTCAGAGGTCCTTGCTTTCAGCTGTGTTTATACCCCATGAAGTATTTACACCCCAGAAGTATGTACACTATTCCACACAGAGGAGTGCAGAGGGGGGGTACCCCCTTTGCGGGGTCTTGGGGGGGCTATCCCTCCGGCTGGGGGGTCTGGGGGCAAGTGGGCCCCTAGCAGGGGTTTGTGGGCAGCGTCCCCCAAAGGAAAAAATGCCTTGTAAATGTATATTGTAATTTCATTGTAAATCTGGACCATTCATTATAAGGTCGCAGATATAACTGTAGAGATTATGTTAGGGTTTTTTTCCCTAGAAAAAAACCCTATTTTATGAGGGAAATGTATTGTGGCTATGGTTGATGGTGAATATTGTATTCTGAGAGAGGAGACTGTGAGAGAAAGAAGAGGAAGTTACAGCGGGTTTTGCTGTAGGTTGTATCCCTTCATTTGCTGGATAATAATAAAGGAAGGACCTGGAAATTTCTCTGGTGGACGTAGCCCACACCGGGTGAACCACATAAATCTGTGTCTCTCTTGTATTGTGTATCTTCTATGTTTTGTTTCCGCATTTGTTTTATTTTATTGCTCCACAATGTTGTTTTTCTAACAGTAGTTTGGGAGAAAATGGTTAAATAAGTTGGTGCTACTCATACAACAGTTTGTTGCAACTCTTGTATCAACTCATTTGTTTATATCCTGTGATTTTTGAATTGGCTTGTTGTGATTTTTGAGGCATTAAAAGGTGGTAAACATACCCACCAAGAATCCCCTCAATCTAAATTGTCATTTGCATGGAATTCCAATTTATTTGAATCTGCTACAACTCCATCAGAATTACGAAGAATCACTTGAAGGCTACTTTTGAAACATGAATGCATACCATAGTAGAAGCAAAAAATTCCCTAGACAACATAAGTGTTGTCACACAAGAACCAGTGTTGGATATGGAAGGGAATCACACCAGCATTACTACACAAGAACCAGTGTTGGCTCTAAAAAACAAATCACGTTGTTACAAAAGAACCAACAGTGAATTCAAAATTTGTTCCACAAGAACTTGCTGAGGGCATGAGGGAAATGATCGAGCATAAAAAGGTAAAAGTTCGTTAACATTCTTCCAGTGGGATCATTTATGGCGGCCTGTAGGAAGGATCGTGACAGTGTAAAAATCGCAAGGAAATATTTCAAGGTAAATGGCAAGTGCATTAAAAAAGTGTAAGTCATTATAGCTTGGTTATGGGTTGCATGAGGAAATGAAACATTTTCTTCTAGGGGCAGATGACGAGCTCCAGAAATGGCATATTTTTATGCCATATTTTCTTACTTTTAACCCATTTTCACTTACCTAGACCTTGTATCAATCCATTATTATGTGGGATTTATATTTAATGTGTTTCCATTACATGAATTTATGATTAAACATTAAAAAAAAATCATATTTTCATTTATCTTTGAGTTAATTTGCAAAGATTATATGCAAGACAAGTCGTTGTGCAGATTGTGATGTTGCCACGGGGGATGTTTTGGTTCCAATATCTACAACACTCATTTTCAATTGCTCCAATAGTCATTTTTAGTTGTTGCAATACTCATTTTTAGTTGTTTCAACTCGCCAGGGAACTATTATGTGTTGCAACTCTCGTTGATGTAACTTCACCCATGCTACAACTCGCCTAAAGTACAATTGTTGTAACTGCATCTGTGTTGCAACTTGCCTGAAGTACAATGGTTGCAACTTGCTAGGGAACTATTTTGCATTGAAAATCTCGTTGTTACAACTCATCCAAGGAACCTTGAGTCGTTAGAACCGTGAGCCATGATGTCACATATTTTTCATTTATGGATTTATGCAACAATAATATTAGTCCAAGAAAATCAAAGATACAAAGATAATTTTGCAATTCCAAGACAAAATACTCATTTGAGTGGTTGACCAAGAATCTTGAAATTTTTGGGCAAAAGATCTTGGAGTTACTTATTGTTTTCTAATTGTTAGCAAAATATCTTGGAGTTATTCATTAATTGTTAATTATTAGTTGGAAACTATTTTTTATTTAGGAAATTGTTGTAACCACTACGAATTCATTAAATCCTTAAGTGGGTTTATTTAAATATTTGTTATTTCTAGTTTCCATTCAATATATGTATAAAAGAGATCACTCTCTCCATTATTTGGGGAGGACTCTTAGAGAAATTTCCAAATGACAATGGAATAATTTATTAAGTTTTTATTTCATTTTTTTAATTGTAGTTTTATAATTTCCATAGTGTCTGATTTAATTAATTAATTTAATCTATTTTCTTTGTATATTTATCACAGATTGATTTATTTTGATAAGTTTAATTAATTTAATTAATTCATGTTGTAAGTGTTGATATAGAATAATATCAACACTTTGTTCTACAAAGGCAGGGCCCACTCCAATAGAATGGAGTGTTTTGTAGCTTATGTAGTTTTCTTTAATTTCTCGTTGTGTGATTTAACTACGCGAGTTGTTAATTATTTGATGTGTGATTCAATTCATTTGTGTTGTTAATTATTCAGGAGGGATTGCATTTATTCAGTAATGTAATTGATTATTCACATAGAATTGTATTTCATTTTGTGTTTAACGCAATTACTGCAATTGTTGTTTGGAGTAATGACAGGGATCATATTGGAAAGGATTAGGCAAAAATTTTGAGGACTTAGTTAATTTATTTTCCAACAAGTAGTTAATCAATTTCCTTTCAGCAGGTGTGATTTGTTTTCAGCAAGTGTGGTGTGAGTTTCAATTTATGCAAGAGCAATTTAGAGTTTCAATTATATAATTTGTTTTACTACACATAGTTGGGGTTTCTTTGGGAAATAGTTGAGTCATATTCCTAATACCTGTAGTTAGTGTGAATTTCCTTTCCAACATAGTAGATAGAATATTCACTTTTCTACAAGTGTGACATTTTCTTTCTTATCTATGTGTTTACTTTCCAGCAAGGGTGATTTACTTTCCTACACGTGTGTTTCCTTTCTTGCAAGTGTGATATTTCAATTCCTGCAAGTGTGATTTACTTTCCACAGTTCGTAGAACCTTGCTAGAGCTTGAGAATTGTCTATACTCTGACCACAAATGTAATAATTGATACTATGAATACATATCAAACCGATGGGAGAGTAGAGTGTAGCCTTCATATATAGTGCATGGTAACTCACAAGTTCCATACGAGCCCCAAATTGATAATTAAATGCACATTTTTTTAGTTGTCTTTCTGAGAAATTAGAAAGGTAATTAAAAATCTCGTCATTGAGGCTACCCCACCTTCCTTTTCATTGTTGGAGTGATGATTCCCTTAGATGCATTGGTATATTTATTGTTTGATACAACGATAAAGCAGAACCAGAGGAAAACCTCTTCTCTTACACCAGAAATTGTGTAGAACTTGATCTGGAGAAAGGAATACCTGAGGCAGTGACAATATCCTTGGATAATTGGAAACACATCCAAAAATGAGATTACAAACAATTTCCATTCAAGTGCAAGCTCTGTCATGAGTATGGGCACTTTACAAGAAATTGCAAAAATGATAAAATGTTTCCTCCAAGAAACGGGAATGAATAAAAATGGCAGCCGGTCTCATGCAAAATGAGTAGCAATGGGAACATGACACAATCCGTAGTTGGCACTTCCAATGGGGGTTCAAGACCCTCAATAGCTTAAATGAAATCACCCATGAAACAAAATGAAAATCCCTTTATTGCATAAAGGAAATCACCCATGAAACAAAATGAAAATCCCTCTGTTGCATAAAGGAAATCACCGATAAAAGAGAATGTAAACCCTCGACAAAAGGTTATCATCTCCTTGTCAAACTAGTTTTATTCTTTATCACAAGTGGAAGAAATTGTAGAAGAGGAAATTCATATCATTCCTAGACTTGGGATGACATCTATTAAGAAACCTTCAGTCCAAATTATCTCTCAGTTCAAATAGAAATTGGGCAATGTTTCTCTACAACAAAAAAGGGAATACAATGACCATCTTTGAAATTCTCATGGAATCAAACATTGATCCTATAGATCCAAGGCCATAACATCAGGACGCATTCAAATATGAAGAAATAGCATTCTCAAATGTGAAATACAGCTCAGAGATAGAGATCCTAGGAGAAGATGGGCATGTTGATCGAGCCTCAGAAGAAAATATACCTTGGAAATTAGGACGGCGTGCCTCAAAGGAAGTCAAGGAAGAATAATCTCAAAAAGATATTCTTCTAGGATCACATAAAACCCTTCCAAATATGATAGGAGGAGGATCCATGCATTCAAAACCCCAAAGAGAAAAATTGTGAAGAAAGGGATTTCCCATTGAAATCCCTTGAAATAATGATTGTGGGCTTCTGGAACTGTGGGGGGTTAGGCGACACCCCAAATCCCATGGCTGTCAAAGACCTGATAAAATCAAAAAAACCTAGTATCCTCCTTTGGGAGATCAATATGAAAGAAAACAAAGTATCAAAGTTAGGGAAATTACTTTGGAATTCGAGTAACCTCATCACATAATACACCATAGGAGCATCGAGAGGACTCTGCACACTCTGGAATGAAAAAGAGGTAAGACTTGAACATCATATCAATTCTTAGCATTGGATTCTAACTAAGTTTTATCTCATGCAGATCAACTCTATACTTACAATAATAAATGTATATATGTCGACTTGAAGAGCACGAGAATAATAAAGAATCGTATAATAGTTGGAGTTCTAAATATAATAAAAAACAGTGATAAAAAGAAAGGGGGGATTTTTGGTAGAGACCCCTTCTGAGCTAATCTGGAGGAGATTGTCTTATATTGGGACTTGTTATACATTCCCCCTCAATGTGGTTCCTTCACCTGGACTAATATGAGGGTTGGTACGGGTTTTATTACAGCTCATTTAGATCATTTTATTTTCCATAACACCCACTTGCATCGTAACTCCTCCATTAAATCCTATATTTTTCCCTCCATAAATTTTGATCACAAACATATCTCCCTACATCTCCAAGATCTTCCAATTTTTGTCCCTCTACCCTTCATATTCAACCCTCTCTAGATGTAGCATCAAGAGGTGGTGGAGATGGTAGAAGCCAACTGGAATACTTGGATTCATGGGACCCCGGTCTTCATTTGGGAAAAGAAGTTATCCATGTTCAAATATAATTTAAATCAATGGGCCAAGAGATTCTATATCTCCCCGATTATGGAAAAAATTCAGCTAAAGCACAAACTAGAAGAGTTTGAAAAGAATATAGAGAACAGAGAGATCACTCCCCAAATTCAGAAAGAGGAACTCAACCTATAATGTAGTTATCAGAATGTTCTAAGAAAGTAAGAGGAGTTATGGTGGCTCAAGTCATGTAGCTTATGGCTACAAGCTAGAGATAAAAATACATTTTTTTTCATAATAAGGCCAAATACAAGTAGCTACAGAATAATGTGTCAAAACTTACTTTGGAAGATGGAACCATTGTCACTGAATTTACTGAAATAAAAAATGTTGCTAAATATCATTTTGAAGACTTTTACACTCAAAGAGAAGAATCCAACCAAATCAATTTTGAAACCATGCTTGAGAATATCCCTTATAAAATAACCAATGCAGAAAATTATGACCTCAGTAGGCCCATTTTAGAAGATCAAATCCATTCAGCCATATGGATTCTAAATCCAGATAAGGCCCCCGAACCGGATCATTTCACCATCTCCTTCTATCGCTTCTTTTGGAACCTAATAAAAAATGACCCCAAGCGCATGCTTCATTTTTAATATCAAACTACACCTGGGGGGAAATACCAACACCTCTTTCCTAGCCTTGATTCCCAAAGAATCCAACCCAACCTCATTCTCCCACTTTAGGCCCAATGTGTAACATCCCTCTCTTGCGCGCACAGAGAAAAATTATTCTTTGAGGACACTTGCTTGCAAGTGATCCGGGTTATTATATCTATTGTTCGTTTGGATTATCATTATGAGATATTATGGATCTGATGATATGTTATTTGGTTGTATTTACATAGATAGGTGTTATTGACTCGGTTCTCCTGAGTGTCCAGGACTTTGGACCTCGAGGATGTAGAGGCATCGATGAAACCCCTTAGACTCTGGATCAAGTCAGGGAGTTGAATGTTGGGTTTGAATGTTGTTGATGTGACATATGTACATATGATTAGATGTTATGATGGTTGATTATTATTCTGACATGATTCGTTGATGAATGCAGGATGATGATAGCTTGTCGAACAGACTCACATATGGAGTAGAGGGTTAATGTAGGACAAATAGACACTTTGAGAGAGAGGTGTGGCAACAACCCTACCACAACCTACTAGCACTCTCATCGTGGATCGAACTGTAGGTTAACGATTGCCTATTTCGAGAAGACCTGTGATGTTTTGAGGGCAGACTATGATAGTCGCTCATGGTGATTCAAAGGGAAGCGCAATAAGGAAGGGGGCGTATTCCTTAAAGGCCCTTAGTCTCCCACAAGATCACATGGCGGAGTATTGACTCTGGGGATTTGAAATCTACCAAATTCAGTCAAGAGGCGAGTGGCACCCTTGGAGCACGTAGTGCGTCTTGAAGGGCATGTCACGCAATTAAAATGGAAAGAAGGGAGTGGCACCCTTGGAGCACGTAGTGCGTCCTGAAGGGCACGTTGCGATTTTAACTGGTAAGTGAATAAACCTACTCGGCCTTAAAATGAATGATATGATAAGTAAAGTTTAAAAACATTTTTTTCCCTTAAAAATGTCACCCGGCCTAGTGAATTTATAACCTAGGTCTAAGAAGAACCTGTGAACAAAAATAATTAGACATATAACAAGAAGGGGGTAAGAAATTTAAACTTATTTATTAAAGTCAAAATTATAATGGAGGATTAAATTTTTAAAAAGGGGGTAATGGTTGTTTTATCTACACTTTGCTAAATTAATTTTTAGTTAAAAATAAAAGAGGGTAAATGGTTTTTTTCATCTACACTTGCTGAATTAATTTTTAATTAAAAAGGAAAAAGGGTAAATGGTTGTTTTATCTACACTTGCTAAATTGATTTTTAGTTAAAAAGAAAAAAGGGAAACTTAAAAGAAATAGGAAACTTAAAGAAAAAGTGAAACTTAAAGAAAAGGGGAAACATAAAGAAAAAGTGGAATATCTAACCTAGTAAGGAATCTTGCCTTGGGAACTTTCTATTTATGAGCTCAACTAGGAATTAAGTAAGGCGTAAGTCATTTAAGAATTGTAAGGGAATATTGGGACACCAAGGAGCGTTTTTAGGACTTCTTTTAGGTGGGTGAGGGAAATAGTAATATTTAATTAATTAATTAAATTGATTTTCTGGTGCAACTAGGGGATCGAACGACACATGTATGGGGGAGGTTTTTCGAAATTAATTAAAAGAAAAATGAATTTAATGAGAATTTGGGAAACTAATTACTGAAAAAATTTATAAAAAAAATGGAGGAGGAGGTGTATGGATCTCATCTTTTTTTGTAACATTACACTGCTGAAATTTTACCTTGACTGAACTTTCTCTTGTGGCAGTTGGGATATCCAGCTTGGGTAATGAGTGGTAGTTCAACCTTGCAAGGCGAGATGGGTGATATCATTTTATGGTATTGTGTGTGTGGCCCCTTTGTGGCTCGTGGGGCTCAAGGGGAAGAAGAGTACCACTACCATTGGTTGGGAGGTATCGGTGAGGTCACATCGGTTGGCAAGTGGGAGCTAGACGGAGTGCGCGTGGGACAGGGACCTCGGAGAATTCTCATTTGGCTAAGGTACACATGTTAAATTTGTTACTTGCAATGAAATTAAATTTACACATGTTTATTTTTATGTACTCAGTTGAATCTTTCATTGCCATGAGCCTTCTTGTACATGCATTCCTGCGGTACTTGTAATCCCCTTGACACTTGATTTATTCAGTAAGGACCCTTGCTATCCACTGTATCATTTATTTATGAGTAATTGTCTCTTTGCGCATGGCTAGAATGAGCCCTGGACTCAAAACCTTGCCTACGTTCTTGTATCTCCTGCCTGCATTTTCTTTATTCCTTGATTGTGCCTTGATTTCATTATTTGCTTCTCCACGAAGAAGATCTGGATGCAGATTGTTTTTTTATCTTTCGTCCCTTATCCCTTAAGTTGTTAGTTCATTCCTGAGCAGTCGGCCAAGAGCCAAATCGACGGTCATCACTCGAGTGTTTAAATACTTATAGATTCAAATGCCCTGCTTTCCTGTGCATGGATAATAAGTGAAGGATAAATTTCTCCCAGCTATATATACCTTACTTATCTCTGTGTTTTTCTCTTTTGATTAATCTCTAATATTTTCTCCTTCTTTTGAATGAGTATCTCTGCTTTTTGATTGATTCATCCTTGAATGATTGACCTTTGATCTCTGTGTTTCCTTTATGAAAATCTTTGCATCCTCCCTAAAATTTTACTCTGGGATTCTTGTTTTATAGATAGCCACCACACCACGTTTTTCTTGGTGTTTTACACATCCCTTTCACCCGGTTTTTACACACCATTATGTTTTGGATTTTATTGTTCCTTAGTCACAGATCTTATTGTTTTTACACAGCGATATTATATTTATTAGACAACAATATCATATATTCATTAATCTTGGGTTTGGATAGAAAATTTATATAGCCATTTTGATTTCACAAAGTGTTCCCACACAACGAATTTTTATAGCCATTCACACAGCGAATTCACCCAGCCTTTACCACTACGTTTATTACATTGAATAGCATTTGATTGGATTGGCATGGTTAGCGATTTATTGTACCACTGCGATTTTAGTTATGGTTTTTACACTGCGATTTTACCATGATACCTACTACTTACCACTGTGAATTATTACATAGGGATATTGTTGGCATAGATTAATTTCGTAGAGTTTTTAATTTCCATTTGAATGTATTTAACACATAAAATTTGTTGGTAGAGACTTAATTTTGGAAGAGTTTTAAATTCCATTATAAATATAATTACACAACGATTTTCTGGCAGAGATTAATTTTTGTAGAGTTTTAGATTATTTTTAAACTGTAGCATCGTTAGGCATCGATTCTATTGGTTAGATATTGATTGTGGGTAGTGTTTTTATGACTATATAGATTTAAGACAACGTATCATTATCATGGACAACCTATCAATATTGCGAGACAGTCTTTCCTTGACAATTAGCCATATATTCGTTGGATTGAATTATCGATGCTCAACAACTAATTATACATAGACAATGAATTGTACACAACTGCGTTTTCACACCAATAGCGATATTATTATTATCGAAGCGTTATGCGCACTATGCTCCCTTGCGGGCTTGGTTCTTAGCTTTGGCTTAATGTTGTTCTTCCATTTGATATTATGGCTCGACTTCATATGTTACTGGAAACTCGTGTTGTATGTTGGTGTAGGTGCTCGGTTGGACAGCTGTGGATTTGGATATTTGAATATTGGGCCTACACGTTGATATTTAATTATTACACAAAGATATTTAATTATCACAGCGAGTTGAATATTGATATTACACAACAATATTTAATGATCATATAGTTATGGATCTTAATGTATTTACCCAGCAATATGATCATAGTGATATAGTTATGATTTAGTTGTTAGCTATTGTCTTCTTTATAATGTATGCCATATCCGGATTGACTTTGGAAGTAAACATCGTTCCATCGATGTCAATGTATTTTTAATTGAAAATTGTGTCATGGAAAAAGACCCAATATAATACATCAATTTAAGTATTGGTGTGTTTACTTGGCCTTATTTCCTTATGGATATTGCATCTGTGCATCTCTATCGTAATGCTAGAGCAGTGGCTTTTGGCGTATGTTTGTAAATATTTGTCTAAGTTGTTTATAATGATAAACATATTTGATTTATTTCTAGTTATAGTAAAGAGGCATCTTGATGTGTTTGTGATTACATTGATGAGGCATCTTTTGTTTATTTTTATTTTTGTTGGGATGGGGAATGGTTGGAAGTTGACCCTTTTCATATTCAAGTAGTAGCAATTTGTTTAAGTTCCCAAGAGTCATCGTTGTAGTGCAACTTGTGATAGGAAATTTTGGGCTTATCAGACCTTGGCTTTAAATGGTCTGTGATAATTGTTTAAATCGATAATGTAACTAATAACATAGTCCTTATACTAAAAATTTCATTGAATTTATTCACTCTTAAGATGTTTTTTCCAACCTATGTTATCCTAGTTTAAATTCAAGAATGCAACTTGCCTCTCAGATGAGTAATTCTGGCTTAAATTCTTTCAGTGTTTTATTGATACCCCTAGGATAAATTGATATCAATCTTATTTATGTTTACAGTGGGGGAGACTTCCTTGAAAAGTGCCTCATGAGAAAACAAGCATTTGTCAGATGGTTGCACAATTTAATTATGGAATGATGTCGCCTTGTGTCTTGTTGACTTGTCGGTTGGGTGATTGGGTATAGTCTTCTTGTATTTTGACAGTTAATTGGGTCCCCTAGCACGTTGGAGTTTTATTGGGTTATTTGTCTAGATACATTATGTTGCGCCTTGGTTACTGTCACGCCCATCACTTTATGATGGCATGATTCCTGATGAGGAAATCATTGATTCCCTGACAGATAGATGTGAATGATAACCTGGTCGGATTCTTTTGCTTCCCAGTGTGGGCGTATTATTCATTGTCATTGATATTAGTACTTGGTTTTGTAACGCCTTAATGCGATTGGTTTTGTGCATCGTAGAGGTTTCTAGTTACTGGTCATCGAAGTCGTTGTGTTGGGTTGTTGATGTTGTCCTTTATCTTGTAGGCATTGTCTTGCTTGTGTCTGGAGGGTAGCATTTTTATCTATCTATTGATTATCGCATGTTTCGTCTAGTTGCATGATGTGTTAGTATGTTGGGTCGTTTTTATGTTTCTTGAATGTGTAAGTTGTGTTCGTCAGCAAGTTGTGTTGATTAATTTTTGTCGTGATTGTATTCCTTCTTAAAACAAAACAAAAATTTCTCTTGCTTGCATCGTCTGTAGTCGTAAAGATGGGATCATTACATATGGTTTCAGAGAAGGTTCAACCCTGTGATGGTGGATCTCCATGCTTTCCACTGCAATAAACCCTTGAGTAATAACCTAGCACTAATTAAAACTTTAACATGTTCATGTGGTGATCTATATTAGAGGACACCACAGAGATTCGAAGCGTGGTGTCATGGAAGGAGGTGCGACGCCTCCAGAAGTGCCCGCGCCCTCGAAGTCTAACCCCCAAGGGGAGGAACCAGTCCTTGGGTTGGATTCAATTGTTGTAATGGATTATGATGGTCTGACAAAATCCTTCCATGGAATGATTGAGGCATTGATTCACCATCTGTACTGAGATGAGGCCAAGGTGCCTGTACCCTTGAGGGTCCATAGTGTGCCCTAGCTAGTACCATTAGCATTCACTGAGAACTTGAGAGGGATAAGTTCTCAATTCCACGAGTGCAACAGATGGCTCGATTGTCGAGGCTTGGCTGGAGAGCAAGACGATGTGCTTCATGATTCACGATTACGACCTCCAGTATGAAGGTCTGCATGGCAGTCTTTCAACTGAAGGGGAGATCTCTTCTATGATGGAAGATGCTCCTGGCGCAATTGAACATGGCAATCGAAGACATGTCATGAGAATTGTTCAAGGAATGGTTCCAGGAGAGGTATCTTTCTGAGGATCTCCTTGAGCGTCAGCTCAATGAGTTCAACACCTTACGACCGAGAAGGAAATGCGTGATTGTAGGTCGGAACCAGGGAGTCTCCCTGAGTTCCATCTCTTCCTTGCAGCTATAGAAGAGAATGTGCAAGGGATGTAAGCTTTACACGATCCTTGTGTTAAATGAGAAGGGAGTAGCGGAAGGTCTAGAACACCTTCCGGTGGTGAGAGAGTTTGCAAACGTCTTCCCTGAGGAATTACTTGGGATGTCGTCGAAGAAGGTGTTGGAATTTACCATAGACCTAAAACTGGGGACTGAACTGATAGCAAGAATGCCTTATCAGATGTCGACCTCGGAGCTACAGGAGTTGAAAATGCAACTGAAGGAGTTGTTAGACCTAGGACTTATACGTCCAAGTGTGTCACTGTGGGGTGCACCTGTTATTTTCATACGAAATAAGGATGGGTCATGGAGAATCTACATTGACTATCGTCAATTGATCAAGAAAATGATCAAGAATCAGTACCCATTGCCAAGGATTGATGATTTGTTCGATCAGATGAAATGCGCGAGGGTGTTTTCAAAGATCGACTTGAGATTAGGGTATCACCAATTACAGATCAAGGAGGATGACATCCCTAATACCACCTTTAAGACGAGGTATGGACATTACGATTTTATTGTTTTGCCTTTTGGACTGACAAACGCCCTTGGGGTATTTATGAGTTTGATGAATGGGGTGTTCCGTGAATACTTAGACAAGTTCATCCAAGTATTCATTGATGATATTTTTATTTACTCTTGGATGTTGGAGGAGCATGACAAGCACTTGCGCTTGGTACTAGAGTGTCTACGAGAGAACAAATTGTTTGGGAAATTTTCTAAATGCTAGTTTTATCAATCAAAGATTCACTACTTAGGGCATGTCATCTTCAGTGAAGGTATCGCCAAGGATCCAGAAAAGGTCAAGGCTATTATAGAATGGCCAACACCGAAAAATGTTCCAGAAGTGCATAGCTTCATGGGTTTAGCGGGATACTATCAACGGTTCATCGAGGGTTTTTCGAAGATAGAAAATCTGATTATGGAATTGAAGAAGAAGAAAAAGAAGTTTGTTTGGACCAAGAAATGCGCGGAAGAATTTTGGAGGCTCAAAGAGCTCTTGACAATGGCACTGATACTAAAGGACCCTGACATGGATGCAGACTTATTGGTATGCACTAACTCATCCAAGGAAGTCTTAGGCGGAGTCTTGATACAAGACGGTCGGGTGATCGCTTACATCTCAAGAAAGTTGAGAAGGCATGAGGAGAACTATGTGATGCACGATTTGGAGTTCTTAGCCATTGTTTATGACTTGAGAGTTTGGAGACACTACCTTATTGGATGGAAATTTGAACTAAAAATGGACCACTGTGGTCTACAACACATATTTACGCAAAGCGACTTGAACACACGACAACGACATTGGTTAGAATTTCTTAGCGAGTATGATTTTGAGATTAATTACATATAAGGAACAATGAACAGAGTGGCAGATGCGTTAATTCAGAGACCACGCATATTTTCGGTGATGCCTCTTCAGACAAATCTACGTGAAAAGATTCTAACTTTACAGGGCAATGACGACTAGTACAAAGAAGTCATGGATTTTATCGGACAAAACACAATGATGGTACCAAAATTTGAAGGATTTATTATGGACAATGACGGATTAGTGAGATTTAAAAGTCGAATTTGTGTACCTCCCAATGACGAGTTGAGGAGTTTGATCCTAAATGAGGCTCACAAAGCATTATACATGGCTCATCCTGGAGTCATGAAGATGAGGGCAGACTTTAAACCCTTATTCTTCTGGAAAGGAATGAAGGTAGACATAGTCAACTACGTGGCCAGATGTCTATAATGTAAGCAGGTGAAGGTTGAGCATAGACATTCTGCAGGACTACTACATCCACACTCTATTCCAGAATCGAAATGGGAGGTCATTTCGATGGATTTCAATGTTGGATTGTCATTGACAGCAAGGAGACATGAATCGATTTTTGTGGTAGTCGACACTCTGATGAAGAGTTCTCATTTTATTCCTGTGTGTACTATGTATCAAGCACCTGACATAGCTAGAGTTTTCATCAGCGAGATAGTGAGGATGCATGTTGTGCCTAAGAGGATTATATCCGATCGAGGATCATTTTTACTGGACGATTTTGGACTAGTTTCCAAGAGGCCTTGGGAACTAAACTTAACTTTAGTACCACGTATCACCCGGAGATAGATAGGTAGACAGAACGAAAAAACCAAATATTGGAGGATATGTTGTGTATGTACGTGATGGACCAACAGAAGCGTTGGGAGGAATTATTTCCATTGGCAGAGTTTACGTACAAAAACAGTTATTAAATCACCATTAAGATGGCGCCTTTCCAGTTTCTTTATGGGCGACCGTGTCATATGCCTTTGAGTTGGGATGAGCTTGAGGATAGGATCTTGGTGGGACTATAAGTGATCCAAGAAATGGAAGATCAAATTCAAAAATTAATACAAAGGATCAAGGAAGCACATGATCGGTAGAAGAGTTATGTCGATGCGCATCATGTCGACCGTAGTTACGAAGTTGTTGATCGAGTATTCTTATGGGTGAAACCACATAAGAGTTCAATCAAGTTGGGAAAGGGTGCTAAAATATCTCCTAGGTTCATGGGACCTTTCGAGATTGTGGAAAAGAAGGGGCCCGTGGCCTATCGACTAGCCTTTCCTGATTCTTTGAGGCGTATGCACGATGTTTTTCATGTATCTGTTCTGAGACAGTAAATTAGTGATCCTACACATGTTATTGACATGAGTTACTTGCTAGTATCTGATGAGGGTGCACTCACGATAGAGCCAATCCAAATCATGTACCATCGCATTCGACAACTACTGTGTCGAACAGTAGATCAGGTCAAGGTCTAGTGGGACAACTATAGTCCGCACTCGGTGACCTGGGAGGACGCATATAATATGCGCCAGTAGTTTCCATTTTTGTTTGATAGATAGACTTATGATATTGTGATACACTTTATCTCCGCACTTATATACTATGGTAATGTAGGACGAAGTTTAAACGAAGAGGGCATGTATGTAACATCTCTCTCTTGCGCGCACTGAACGAACTTATTCTTTGAGGAAAATTTCTTGCAAGTGATCCGAGTTATTATATCTATTGGTCGTTTGGATTATGATTATGAGATATTATGGATATGATGATATGTTATTTGGTTGTATTTACATAGACATGTGTTACTGACTGGGTTCTCCTGAGTGCACAGGACTTTGGACCTTGAGGATGCAAAGGCATCGATGAAACCCCTTGGACTCTGTATCGAGTCAGGGAGTGGAATGTTGGGTTTGAATGTTGTTGATGTGACATATGTACATATGATTAGATGTTATGGTGATTGATTATTATTGCTGACATGATTCGCTGATGAATGCAAGCTGATGATAGCTTGCCAACTAGACTCACATATGGAGTAGAGAGGTCACGCAGGAAAACTAGATACTTTGAGGGAGAGGTGTGGCAGCAGCCCTGCCACAGCCTACTAGCACTCTCATCGTGGCTCGAACTGTAGGTTAACGATTACCTAATTCGAAAATACCCACGATGTCGTGAGGGAAGACTGTGACAGTCACTCGTGATGATTCTAAGGGGCATGCAATAAGGCAAGGACCTTATTCCTTAGAGTCCCTTAGTCTCTCACAAGATCACCAAGTGGAGTATTGACTCCAGGGGTTTGACATCTAACAAATTCAGTCAAGAGGCAAGTGGCACCCTTGGAACACGTAGTGCGTCTTGAAGGGCACGCCGTGCAAGGAAAACAGAAAGAGGCAAGTGTCACCCTTGGAGCACGTAGTGTGTCCTAAAGGGCATGCCATGATTTTAACTGGTAAGTGAATAAACTTAGTTGGCCTTAAAATGAATGATATGATAAGTAAAGTTTAAAAATAATTTTTTTCCCTTAAAAATGTTGCCCAGCCTAGTGAATTTATAACCTAGGTCTAAGCAGAACCTTTGAACAAAAATAATTAGACATATAACAAGAAGGGGGTAAGAAATTCAAACTTATTTATTAAAGTAAAAATTATAATGGAGGATTACATTTTTAATAAGGGGGTAGTGGTTCTTTTATCTACACTTTGCTAAATTAATTTTTAGTTAAAAATAATAGAGGGTAAATGGTTGTTTTCATATACACTTGCTAAATTAATTTTTAATTAAAAAGAAAAAAGGGTAAATGGTTTCTTTATCTACACTTGCTAAATTGATTTTTAGTTAAAAAGAAAAAGTGGAAACTTAAAACAAATAGGAAACTTAAAGAAAAAGGGAAACTTAAAGAAAAGGGGAAACGTAAAGAAAAAGTTGAATGTCTAACTTAGTAAGGAATCTTGCCTTGGAAACTTTCTATTTATGAACTCAACTAGGAATTAAGTAAGGTGTAAGTCATTTAAGAATTGTAAGGGAATATTGGGACATCAAGGAGCATTTTTAGGACTGCTTTTAGGTGGGTGAGGGAAATAGGAATATTTAATTAATTAATAAAATTGATTTTCTGGTGCAACTAGGGGATCGGGCAACATGTGTACGGGGGAGCTTTTTCGAAATTAATTAAATGAAAAATGAATTTAATGAGAATTTGGGAAACCAATTACTGAAAAACCCTATAAAAAGGATGGAGGAGGAGTATGGATCTGATCTTTTTGCGTAACGTTACGCTGCTGAAATTTTACCTTGATTGAACTTTCTCTTGTGGGAGTTGGGATACCCATCTCGGGTAACGAGTGGTAGCTTGACCTTGCGAGGTGAGTTGGCTGCTAGAATTCTCTGGTATTGTGTGTGTGGCCCCTTTGCGGCTCGGGGACCTTAGGTGGAAGAAGAGTACCCTTACCGTTGGTTGGGAGGTACCGGTCAGGTCACATTGGTTGGAAAGCGGGAGCTGAACAGAGAACGTGCGAGACAACGACCTTGAAGCATTCACATTTGGATAAGGTACACCTATTAAAGTTGTTGCTTGCCATGAAATTAAATTTACACATCTTTATTTTTCTGTACTCAGTTGAATATTTCACTTCCATGAGCCTTCTTGTACATGCATTCCTACGGTACTTGTAATCCCCTTGATGCTTGATTTATTCAATAAGGACCCTTGATATCCAAATTATCCTTTATTTATGAGTTATTGTCTCTTTCCATGTGGCAAAAATAAGCCCCAGACTCAAAACCTTGCCTGTGTTCTTGTATCTCCTGCCTGTGTTTTTATCTTCCATCCCTTATCCCTTAAGTTATTAGTTTGTGCTTGAGCAGATAGCCAAGAGTTGAATCGACGGTCATCACTCTGGTGTTTAAAGACTTATAGATTAAAATGTTGCTCTTTCATGTGCATGGATCATAAGTAAAGGATAAATTTCTCCCAGCTATCTATCCCTTACTTATCTCTGTGTTTTTCTCTTTTGATTAATCTATAATCTTTTCTCCTTCTTGTGAACGAGTATGTCTGTGTTTTGATTGATTCGTCCATGAATGATTGACCTCTGATCTTTGTGTTTCCTTTATGCAAATCTCTGCGTCCTCCCCAAAATTTTACTCTACGATTCCCGTTTTATAGACAGTTGCCACACCACGTTTTTCTTGGCGTTTTACACAGCCCTTTCACCCAGTTTTTACATAGCATTCTGTTTTGGATTTTATTATTCCTTAGTCACGGATCTTATTGTTTTTACACAATGATATTATATTTATTAGACAGCAGTATCATATATTCATTAAGATTGGGTTTGGACAACGAATTTATATAGCCATTTCATTTCACACAGTGTTCCCACACAACGAATTTTTATAGCCATTCACACAGCGAATTCACCCAGCCTTTACCATTGTGTTTATTACATTGAATGGCATTTGATTGGATTGGCATGAATAGCGATTTATTGTACCACTACGATTTTAGTTATGGTTTTTACACTGTGATTTTACCATGATACCTACTACTTACCACTGTGAATTTTTACACAAAGATATTGCTGGCATAGATTAATTTCATATAGTTTTTAATTTCCATTTGAATGTATTTAACACAATGAATTTGTTGGTAGAGACTTAATTTTGGAAGAGTTTTAAATTCCATTATAAATATAATTACACAACGATTTTCTGGCAGAGATTAATTTTTGTAGATTTTTATATTCTTTTTAAATTGTAATTATGCAACGAATTAATGTTGGACAGCGATGCCATCGCTAGGCAGCGATTCTATTGGTTATATATTGATTGTGGGCAGCATTTTTATGACTGTATAGATTTAAGACAGTGTATCATTATCATGGACATCCTATCAATATTGCTAGATATCATTTCCATGACAGTCAGCCATATATTCATTGGACTGAATTATCAATGTCCGACAACTAATTATACACAAACAACAAATTGTACACAACTGTGTTTTCACACCAATAGCGATATTATTACTATCGAAGTGTTGTGCGCACTATGCTCCCTTACGGGCTTGGCGCTTGGCTTTGGCTTAATGTTGTGCTTCGATGTGATAGTATGGCGCGACTTCGTATGTTACTGGAAACTCATGTTGTATGTTGGTGTAGGTGCTCGGTTCAACAACTGTGGATTTAGATAGTTGAATATTGGGACTACACAGCGATATTTAATTATTACACAATGATATTTAATTATCACATCGAGTTGAATACTGATATTACACAACGATATTTAATTATCACATAGTTATGGATCTTAATGTATTTACCCAATGATATATACACAACGATATGATCACAGGGATATAGTTATGATTTAGTTATTAGTTGTTGTCTTCTTTTTAACAAGCAAAGACTTCCTCTATATAATACTGGGAACCAAGCCTCAAATTTTTACTACCTATTATTGTTTTCGTTTTCCATTTAGAATTGCCTCAAGTCTAATTTTTGACGGTTAGTTTGCATTTGACAAATTGTCATGTTGTTTGTATGAGCACTTTTTATGGAAGTTCTATTTCCTTTTACATCTTTAGTTATGACTTGTTGGAGGTTAATAGTGAAGGGTTGACTTGATAGTTAGTGGAATTTTATGTCGTGTTTACCTTAAATTAGTCTTTGAACAAATCTATATGCTTGTTACCTTCAGATTCGGGAGTTTTGTAGTATTCATTAATCATAATTTATGCCATATCTGGCTTGACTTTGGAAGTAAACATCTCTCCAGCGATGTCAATGTATTTTTAATTGAAAATTATGTCATGGAAAAAGACCCGATATAATACATCAATTTATGTATTGGTGTGTTTACTTGGCCTTATTTCCTTATGCATATTGCATCTGTGCATCTCTATCACAATGCTAGAGTAGTGGCTTTTGGCGTATGTTTGTAAATATTTGTCTAAGTTGTTTATAATGATAAACATATTTGATTTATTTTTGGTTATAGTAAAGTGGCATCTTGATGTATTTGTGATTACATTGATGAGGCGTCTTTTGTTTATTTTTATTTTTGTTAGGATGGGGAATGGTTGGAAGCTGACCCTTTTCATATTGAAGTGGTAGGAACTTGTTTAAGTTCCCAAGAGTCGTCGGTGTAGCGCAACTTCTGATAGGAAATTTTGGGCTTATCAGACCTTGGCTTTAAATGGTCTGTGATAATTGTTTAAATCGATAATGTAACTGATAACATAGTCCTTATACTAACAATTTCATTAAATTTATTCACTCTTCATATGGTTTTTCCAACCTATGTTATCCTAGTTTAAATTCAAGAATGCAACTCACCTCTCGAATGAGTAATTTTGGCTTAAATTATTTTAGTGTTTTATTGATACCCCTAGGATAAATTGATATCAATATTATTTATGTTTACAGTGGGGGAGACTTCCTTGAAAAGTTCCTCATGAGAAAACAAGAATTCGTCAAATGGTTGAGCAATTTAATTATGGAATGATGTCACCTTGCGTCTTGTTGACTTGTCAGTTGGGTGCTTGGGTATAGTCTTCTTGTATTTTGACAGTTAATTGGGTCCCCTAGCGTGCTGGAGTTTTCTTAGGTTATTGGTATAGATAGGTTATGTTTCACCTTGGTTATTTTCACACCCACTGCTTTGTGACAGCATGATTCCCGATGAGGGAATCATTGTGTGCCCTGACATATAGATGCGAATGATAACCCGGTCGGAGTCTTGTGCTTCCCGATGTGGGTGTATTGTTCATTGTCATTGATGTTAGTACTTGGTTCTATAACTCCTTAATGTGATTGGTTTTCCGCGCCGTAGAGGTTTCTAGTTACTAGTCGTTGAAGTCGTTGTGTCGGGTTGTTGATGTTGTCCTTTAGCTTGTAGGCATTGTCTTGCTTGTGTCGGGCGGGTAGTCGTTTTTATATGTCTATTGATTATCGCATGTTTCATCCAATTGCATGATGTGTTAGTATGTTGGGTCGTTGTTATCTGTTTCCTGAATGCATAAGCTATGGTCGTCATCAAGTTATGTTGATTAATTGTTGTCGTGATTATCTTCCTTCTTAAAACAAAAAAAAAATGATCTTGCTTACGTCATCTGTAGTCATAACGATGGGGTTGTTACAAAATGTATCCTTATGAAACTCCTCCTATAAAATATTGACCAAGATCATAGCCACTCGGTTAAATAAATTCCTCCCTAATATCATCTCTCCCAACCAAGGGGGATTTATGCAAGAAAGATAGATAATAGACAACATTGTGTTGGTCCAGGAAGCCATTCATTCTGGTGTGCAATATGAAGGTAAAGGTATGGTTATTAAACTTGATATGGATAACGCTTTTGACCGTGTACATCACAGCTTTCATTTTGAAGTGATGGAGAGGTTTGGATTCAACTCATCATTCATTCGATGGGTGGTTGCATGCATTGGTAACCCTTGGATATCTCCATGTGTGAATGGTAGACCCATGGGTTTCTTTCAATCCAACAGAGGACTTCTCCAAGGTTGTCCACTTTCTCCACTTTTATTTATTATAGTGGTTGAATATTTGAGCAAAAATCTTGAAAAAGAAAGAGATCTTGGGAACCTTTCAGGGCTGTAGATAACCATAGGAGTGAGAAACAAGAATCCCTCCAAATTTGTTGACGACATCTTGTTATTGGGAGGAGATTCAATCATTATAGCTATGAGATTTAAAATAATATTTTACTCCTTCCTTGATTCCTTTGGAGGGGCAGTAAACAACAAAAAATGTCAAATATATGGATGGCACACTCCTTCTCTAGTTATGAGAGAAATTGCTCAATTATTACAATTCTCGCTTTATGAAAATTGGAATTCCTTTCGCTATCTGGGCATTCCCATCTCCCTTAAATATTCTTACACACAGATCTGGTAGAAAATTATGGAAAAAATTAGCAAGAAACTCACCCAATGGGTCTCTCAATGGCTAAACCTTGCAAGACGATTAATCCTTATAAAATTTGTTCTCTTATCTCCCCTTTTGTATCAATTCTCAACAATATTGGCTCCTAAAGGCATAGCAAAACAAATATCAATGGAAATAAGGACCTTCCTTTGGCAGGGTGGGAAGGTGAATCACAAAAATCTCATCTCGTAAATTGGAACAAAGTCACAAACAACAAAAAACAAGGAGGTTTGGTAATCATAGAACTAGAGCTCATGAACATAGCTATGGGTGCAAAAAATATTTTGTGGAGATTGGTCACTAGGGAGATGGCCTAGTGGAAGCATTCCTTGTGGAAGAAATACTTCACAGATACATGGATAAGATGTTTGGATAAACCTAAAAAAACTAATTTTGGTTCCCCAATATTCAAACTTATACTTGTATCCAAACCAATAATTAATGAAAAGATGAACTAGATACTAGGAAATGGCCAATAGATTAGACCCTGGGGAGAAAAAATTATGGAATCAACTCATCTTGAACAACTGGATCCACTACTCCCTCTTCATGATTGGATGGATATTCATGGTCTCACAACTCTCTTAGATATATCCTCTTGGTATTCAGATGGATCTTGGTTTGGTTGGATCAATATTCACCCTCCTCCCCACCTTTCTTCTTTTTTCTCTGAGTTGAGCTCCTCCCTTCAAGGATGTGCCTCTCACCACCAAAGGTTAAAAGAAATGAGTGGATGGGGGAATTTGAATTACACTATAAGATATAGGTACTCATTACTAGTAGGAGAAAATTGTCACCCTCGATCTATCACATGGAAAATTGTTTGGCATAGCGACAGGATTCCCAAAATAAACTTTTTTGTTGGCTTATAGCACACAAAAAAGTCCTCACTGCAAAGAATTTGAAAAATAGAGGTATATGTGATCCATCTTAATGTGAAATGTGTCAAAGTGAAGAAGAGACACTCCAACATCTCTTTATTGATTGCATCTATGCAAAGGAGACTTGGAACCATGCGTTGGGTAGTATGACACAAAGGTTATGTTGGCCATAATGGTTTGTAGACTTCTTTAACCGATGGAGCAGTCATTATAAGGGGAAATTCATAGTAAAACCTACCTTTAAGAGATATTGGGATGCCCTTCCCAAATACATCTATTGGCGCATTTGGTTTTCTCGCAACAAACAAATATTCAATAATGAAACCCAAAGCTCTAGAATTGCAGCTTTGAAGGCTTGCGCCCTTATAAAAAAATACATGAGAAATCGAGTAATTTGGAAAGATCAACATCTAGACAATAGTGAAGGAAATTGGTTGCATCTATTTAAACAGGGAAGTATTCAAATCTCTTTTAAAAACTCCATTAAATCCACTCCCAAATGGGTATTACGAATGGAAGCTGGAGAATTCAAGGAATGGATATCAAAAAAGAGTGACATCATTCTTTTCTTTGTGTTTTAGGATTAATCCGTAAGTGCGGACACAAACCGATCTCCTTAGATCCACCTGGATATAGAACAAAACAGGACAGAATAATACTCTTTCCCTAGATTTGGACTATTAAATGAACTAAGAGGCAAGAATCATGAACATACCTTATGATCGCTTCCTTGTGTCTCTGTTGTCCAGCTTCGCTCCAATGCTCTTGTGTCGTCCAGATCACAACAGTACAAACCAATCGAAGTGAAGTCAACTCAATATATTCAACAGTTAATCTATGCATATGATCAAGGAGTTATGCAATAAAGTGACATTAGCTTTATGGGAAAGGGACATATTACTTTATTAAATTTATAGAAAGCAAGAATTACAACCTGAGCCTTGATGTTGCAAACCTCCTTTCGATAGCTCTGACACACACACTTGCTCATGCATGAAGAATATCAACCACTTTTGATAACCTTGTTGGTGTTCCTAGCTATTGTAGCATCAGTGCTTCATACAATCTTCCACTAATTCTCCAATAAATCTCTTGTTAGTTTGATTCCAACCTTTTCCATGAAAATCCCCTCAATATATAAGAGAGAATGGATTAGTTACTTGGATAGGAATGATCCCAAAATATCAGGAAAGTCAGTACTTAGATAACCATTCGAATGCCATCTCATCCTTCTAGAAGATTCCCTTCTAGAAGGTTCAAGAAATAATCTTTTTCCCTTCTTTAGAAAGAGTCTGCACCCTAACAGTTAGGCACAGTGTGAACTTCTCGCACCCTAGCTTAAGGAAGCCTGCGAGAATCATGCATTCTCGCTGGCAAATGTATTGGTAGCCTGTGAACCTTCCTCAAAACTGTGATTTCTAGAAAGAGACAAAGGTAAAATTTCTCTGGAAAAAGTTCTAATGAAGAGCCTGAGTACCTCATAATCAATACATCATCATGATGACCAAAATCATGGATAACAGAATGCCCCCCAAAGTCTGAGATTGGAATCAGTGACAGTCGATAGACTTTGTAAGCTGCATGTGTGTGTCAAGAACCAGGAGCACATCTAATCGGAAACCTACAAACAATCAAGCATCTGCAGAGTATCATATATATCAATTCTGAGGTAGTCATTTCCATACTCAGATCATAGACGGATGACATCATAAAAAAAAGTCATGGCCACCAATCATACACTGTGGATCCATGTCGTCCAAGCATAGCCACCTGAATACACTGTGCATCTATGCGAGAATTTTCAAATCAAGACGACATAGCCACGAAACATACACAGTGGATCTATGTGTCACAAATTATTCATACTCCATCGCAACCTGGATCACAAAGATGATATCCAGGGTCTTCAATCTCGTCGCCCAAAGTACAAATCTAACCATATGATTACATGTGCTGAAGTCGAACATGGTAGAAACCACTTGATTACCGGTCATTGATGTAACCGTCAACAAGTGCGAGGGAAATCACCATTGATGTCAATCAATCCCAAGGTACCATAGTACAATCCATCAAGTGTGAATAAATGAGTTGATGTTGAACATCCGACGGAATCTTTCGATCAAGGGTCAATGATGTAAACCCACTGTCGAAAGCAAGGAAACTTTCCATTGAGGCATGCAAGCTCCAAGGTACTAAATAATTTCTAAGTCTTGATTCCAGATAATGAGCTGAAGTCGACGGAACAAAACTCATCACAGGAGGGCCTTGATGTATCCCCCATCAATGACACGAAATGAGTAACAGAGTTTGAGTGAAACAGAGCATGTTGCAAATTGGACTGGACACAGGGAAGGCCGACACGGAGAGAATGGATAACTGCAGATGGCCGACTCAATATAGGTTTCAAATAGACTTCTCTTGAACATATGAACGACACGACCAATGATTTGGCAGCATTGACTCAAAGACGACACATGAAATGACCTTGTAATCAATCAAAAGAGACAAATGGATTTCCCAAACCGGCTTCAAATGATGAATAGGGGGTGTCATGTTCAAGAGAGACACTTACTGCCAATCAATACGAAGATAAAATATATCCCTTTCCCAAATTTCCCCCCACCATTTCTGGCAAGTACCTCTTTATTTTTACACAAGCTTGAAGAGGATCACATATGCTTGTTGATATAAGCTCATCCTTCGGACGAGTCCCTCGGAGTATGTTTAACGAACCCTAAGAAGGAGTGGTTCGGTCCCATCATGGGTTTGTCAATGTTTGTTTAACGAGTCCAGAGATAGTAAACTCGAAGGTTTTTCAGGATTATAGAGTTTGGAAAAACACTTAAAAGAGAACTCTCTCAGTTCCTTTTTCGTAACATAGTCTGGATGAGACCGAAAAAGAGAGAAATTATTGCTCACCAGACGCGTATTTCAAATACTTTATCGAGCGTGAAAATAGCAAGGTCGCTCGGCGATATTTTCATGTTTAGAGAGTCTGAAAAGAGCTTAAAGAGGACTCCAGGGGGGTTCCTTTTTCGTATAACCTTGTTGAGCTCGAAAAAGTGATAAAACTATGCTCAATCACATTCTCTTGATTTTACGAGCGTAAGAACGGACAAAAACGATGCTCGAGGTTTTTATGTAAAAACCCTAAAAAACAATCAAAAACACACCATAACGAAAAAATATGTCCATATCCTTCTTTGTAATCATCAATGTTTCACACCTGCAAGTCATTAAACTCATTTGTATATTAGTAATTAGGTTTAAACAATAGATAAACATAAAAAACCAAAAATGACATAGTAAAAAAGTAAATTAAATGAATGAATAACCATTTTTACCATATCATTTCACATTTTCACTATTGAGTTCCAAAAACCCCCATTTTACCCTCCGACTTCAGCGTTGATTTTCGGGAGCTACAAGAGATCATTTGACAAGCCGTCTGCAGCATTACGATAAGCTCTTCTTTCTTGATCTTTTCATGGTTTAAATTTCTGGTTTCATTGGTTAATTTTTTCATTTTCAAGTGGTTTTTGAACCCTACATGCGCGTAGGAATTCTCGCAGGCTGCCCATACGGGGCCTGCAAGAATGATACTTTATCGCAGACAGGCTTCAGGCCACCTGCGAGGGGTTCACACTGTGTAAAATAAGGCACCTGCGAGTAGCGCAGAACTCAAAAAAAAATTTAACTGTTTACCCAATGAAAAAGATTTATATCATGAATAAAATCATTAATCCCCTTTGTATGATCTTTGTGTAGGTATTTGACCAAAAATCATGGTGCTTGAGTGGAGGGAATGATAACATGAGGAGGATAATGAAAATTCCGAGAATCATCCTCCCACCATAGCTGCATTGAGAGATTGTAGTCTCTTAAAATACTTTTGTATCCCGGGCATGAGAGCCCAAGTCAGATTACTGGAGTATCTAGTCCGTATGTGGGATCCAGACCAGCAAGTTTTTAATGTAGGAGCTCACACATTAGCCATTGACATAGAGGACATATACTTCTTGACCGGATTATCCAGGCGCAGGTCTTATGTCAGTCTGACCGGCAGCAGAGGTGGCGGGTTAAAAATGAGTGAATATTGCAATCAATACTGTGTACCTGAGGCCGAAAGAAAGAAAGGGAAAGTGGCGATCTGGGGAGTAACAGACTTGAATCTCCACACTATTCTCTTCACGATTGCTCGGATGGCCGGAAGTTCAGCTCCACATATGGAATTACAAAGCTACTTCCAGTACGCCATCGAGTGTACTAAGCCCCGAGTATTTAACTGGGTTGATGCGGTGTTGCGCAGTATCAAAAGACAACTAACCAAGTGCAGGCGGGGTGAACTGAAACAATTTGGATATGGATCTTTGTTAGTGTCGTTCTTCCTCGAGAGAGTCCCTGTATTCAAACTACAGGTTGAGTGGTACTTTCCAACTCCTAGGGATCCGAGGATGTTGCGGTGGTGTCGGCTCATGGCCCGGCACGTGGCAGGACCAATCGTCAAATATGACGATATTTTCTTTGACTGGTTGCAAAACCAGATGTTGATGGTTGATGACTACGCCTATGCTAGGTTGGATTTCTGAGGAGATCCAGATATAGCACTTCCCGAGGACTCTCAGTGGGGAGACATCGGTAAGAAGTACACAAATTTTCTCTTTTTAAAATGTTTTTGAATTTTTTTATCATATTAAATGTTTTTGTTTTATAGATTTATTCGAAGACTAACACCAAATGTTTGTTGATAACACAGATGTTGGACCGTATAGACCTCTTGGCACTTCTCCTATCCAACGACGAGGATAAGAAGCAGCAGCAGTAGTACCACAGTATGCCGAAGATTACCAGGTGGTGGAACAGAATTTAGAGGGTCTTACATCAGACATTTCAGATATGACTCTGGAAGAGATTCCACGATGCGATCAGCGTCACACTGTAGGGGTTTCTGCAGCTATGGGTCGACTGCTCCGTGGAGTAGCTAGGGAAGTAGTGTGTTACCATGAACATCATCTGTGACGTCACTTTGTAGAAGCTATAAGCTTCAATTTTTGATATTTTGGTCTTCGGGCAAACTTTTTGTAAAAACAACAAACTCTTTGATCGTTATATACAGATGGCTTCTACCGGTTTACTTTATATTGTGTGAATTTAAATGTGTTTGATTTATAAATGGTTCAAATTTTTGTCCAATACATAATTAGCTAATGCATTTGTTAATGTATTAAGACATCTAGGAATATGCTGATATTCAATGTGATCAAAATACCGTTCCAAGAGGCGAATCCGCAAATATACCCGTAATAGAGTAGGACTTCGAATATAATAGATATTACTTAGTTGTAGTACCACAAGCTAGGATTCGAGTCACACAACCAAATGACGAATTCCAAGCGAGATAGCATCAACCAATAATTCAATAACGGCGCTATACTCGGCAATGTTGTTGGTTGCACGGCCAAGACATACACCTCGTAAAGATATAAGTTCATTGGTTGGGGCATAGATTGCCCATGCAGCGGAAGCTAAGTTCTGAGTACTACATCTAGAACCATCAGTGAACCCAATATAAGGTAGCGAAGACTCCGACATCTGGCAATCAAACACAACGTCACGTAAGGGAAGAGACCAGATAACGTCAAAAAGAAAACTAAAGTAACACACACAAAGTATGATACATAAAAATACAAGTATTTGTGCACAAATGACTTATGCATAATACTTCTTCAAGTACAACCCATTCCTGGGTTCACTCAAAGGGATACCATCATAATCGACCATCTCATATGCTCCTTTTCTTAAACTCGGCGAACAATGTAGGGACCTCGCCACATTGGTTCGAATTTCCCAGCTCCTAAGACATCTCGATCCTATTCATATAGAATAACAAGATCACCTTCAGAGAAAACACGAGGCTTGACATGCTTGTCATACTGTGCCTTGACACGTTTCTTCTGGGCTTCTATTACGAGAGTGGCATCACGTCGAGTTTCGTCTAATCGCATTAAATACAATAGACGCTCTTCTTCAGCAGAAGTATTAGGTAAGAGTTCAACAACTAGCTTCAGAGAAGGTATCTCACATTCTATCGGAAGAATGGCTTCCACGCCATAGACTAATCAAAAGGGTGTAAACCCCGTAGCGGATTTGACAGATGTCCGATATGCCCACAATGCCGAAAACAACATCGTGTGCCAGCTGGTTTTATGAATTCCTATCATCTGTCGAAGCATAGTTATAAGAACTTTGTTGATTGCTTCGACCTGGCCATTAGCTTGTGGATAATAGGGTGTTGAGTTATCATGACGAAGACCCAACTTTTTCGTAAGTTCATACATCATAAAATTCCTAAAATGACTATCGTGATCAGTAACGATAGCTTTAGGAACACCAAAACAAGCTATGACATGGTTGAAAAGAAACAACGCTGCAGTCTTTCCAGTATTATCGAATGTTGGCATCGCCTTGGCCCATTTTGTAAAGTAATCAACAGCTACAATGATGTAACCATGCCCCCCAGCCGAGTGAGGGTGACATGTCATGAAATCAATGCCCCATTTTGCAAAAGGACCAACTGAGACCACAGGATGAAGAGGAGCAGGATGTGACCGAATTTTTTGGTTGTAGGTCTGGCAGGCATGACACTTTTGAATGACAGTAATGCAGTCATTGAACAAGGAAGGCCAAAAATATCCTGCGCATAAGATCTTCTGGGCAGTAGCATACCCATACATATGACCACCACATGCTCCGAAATGGCAGTCATTCAAAGATTTCTCGGCTTCGTCAAAAGTCAGGCAACGTCAAAAAATAGAGTCAATTCCCTGACGGTAAAGAGTATCCCCGAGGATAATGTATTGACGCGCTTGATAGCGGATACGACATCGTTCGGTGCTAGACAAAGCAGACCGAAAAGTTTGGGTTTGGAGATATATAATGATATCTCCATACCAAAGATCGTTTGTGCTTATAAGGAAAAGAGATTCATCAGGCAATGAGTCTACTGCTATAGTTTCCATGGCTGAGTGAGGAAAATCACATATCAATTCAGTGAAAACTAAAGATTTCTTAGACGTGGCGCGATCGAACTCCAAGTCAAACTCCTGGAGTATGACAATCCATTTGGAGTACTTTCCCCCTAGCAATTGACGATTCAAAATGTGTTGCATAGGGTTTCAATGCGAAATCACTGTAGTTTTCCTTGAAAGGATATAATGCCGAAAGCGTTGAACAACTTGAACGGCAGCCAAAACCAGTTTTTCAACATGTTGATACTTAATTTCAGTGGATGTAAGACTTCGACTTAAGTAATAAACAACATGTTCATCGTGTGCGTCATCCTCTTGGACGAGAACCATGCCGATGGTATACTCCGAGGTAGCAAGATAAAGAAAGTAATCATGACTATAATCAGGAGGAAAGAGAAGCGGAGCTCGTGTGAGGGACAATTTCAAATCCTCAAAAGAATTGTTGGCAATAGAATCCCAAACGAACTCTGAATATTTCTTTAATAGCCAGGTAAAACCACGAGTAATCTCGGCGTAATTAGGGATGAAATGACGAAGAAAGTTTTCTTTCCCCTGCAAACTTTGCAACTGGCGCAGTGAAGAAGGAGGAGGAATATTAAGAATTGCCTCGACCTTAATAGGATCTACCCGGATCCCTTGATGTGAAACAATGAAACCTAAAAGACGGCCAGATTCTACGCAAAAAACGCATTTATGAGGATTTAAGCGAATGTGATAGAACCGACAGCGAACGAAGATTGCTCGGAGATGAGTGGGGTGATCGACTCGGCATAAAGAATGAGAAGGTAAATCGTCCAAATAAGGTTGAACGATATGCTTTATATCATGAAACGCATAAGACATAGCACGTTGAAATGTCGCGCCCGCGTTCTTAAGACCGAAGGGAAGTTTTCTATAGGCAAAAGTACCCCAAGGAAAAATAAAAGCAGTTTTATGCTGGTCCTCGGGAGCGATGTTAATTTGATTATAGCCAGAGAAACCATCCATGAGAGAAAATATTTCACTGCCGGCACAGTCATCGACAATTTGGTCGACGAAAGGGGTTGGAAAGTTGTATTTTGGATAGGCTTTGTTAATATCCCTATAATCAACACACACACGAATACTACCACCTTTCTTATCAATTGGTACAGGGTTGGAAACCCATTCTGTCAGAGCCATGGGATAAATAAAACCGGATTTGAGAAGTTTTTCAACTTCAAGTTTGATAGCTGCCGCTTTATGTGGATGGACGGGGCGAAGGCGCTGCCGGACTGGTTTAGCTCCGGGGTATGTCTTTATCTCATGTACAACAATAGTAGGGTCGATACCTGGCATCTCTTCGTAGCTCCATGCGAAAATATCATGAAATTCTTTGAACAGAGATGTATAGGTGACAATTTCTTCTGGAGAACACGAAGCTCCAATATGAACATTTTCAACTATCCCAGGTTTAACTGATATATCAATGGGAATCG
This sequence comes from Picea engelmannii, assembly GCA_009831015.1. Classification (NCBI taxonomy): domain Eukaryota; kingdom Viridiplantae; phylum Streptophyta; class Pinopsida; order Pinales; family Pinaceae; genus Picea; species Picea engelmannii. Next base: position 431,847 of record ML779310.1, on the reverse strand, counting down.
TGGGAGAAATATTATTGAGGTTCCCTTCGGCAAACACATCGTGTGTAGATCCAGGAATGGTCGATATTGTTACGCATTATTTTCGTCATCCCTATGATCGTTAATGATGTAAACCTATCTATTGCCTTCAGAAGGGGGTCAGTGGTTTGAGTTCCTGAAGAGAGAAGGAAGAAGAACTTTTCCTGAGAAAAGAAATGGCATTTTCCTATGCAAAAACCTTATAAAAAAGGAAGTCCGTAGGTTGCTATATAGGCAGGGTGCGAGAATGACAAATTCTCGCAGGTTGCTATATAGCCAGGGTGCGAACAGTTAGCAGGTTGCTATATAGCTAGGGTGCGAACTTTCCAGCACGTGGGAAAAACGTACGGTTTCTCGAATCTT
>ML779310.1:378136-395680 GCA_009831015.1 Picea engelmannii | reverse complement strand
CTAATAAAACAAAGGTGCTTAAATTGACAAATTCGGCAATTTGACAAATTCGGCAATAGTTCTGCCAAATCGAACCAAATTGCAAATGTTAGTGACAGTTAGCTAATTTAGCCCTGTCAAAGAATGATGAAGACCATATGCAATAAAGATTCCAGTACAGGAAATGGCGGAATCAAAGATCTGCTTAGTATGGGCAGGTGGTGCCTGCATTAGAACCCCTCATAAAAAAATCCAAGAAAGGGTGGCCCCAACCCACAGAACAAAGGAAAGAGAAAAGATGGACAGTATCAGGACAACTAGTCCAAGCCACAAGCAAAGAAGGACACTGGAAAGACAAAGAAAGATACCGGGAAGTGGTGCGACTTCCATAAGAGCCCTTGGCATAACATTGTTGACTGCCGCTCAAAGCAGACACTGGTGGCCGAAGTGAAAGCCTCTAAATCATATGTGGGTTCTGACTCTGAGTTAGAACCAGAAAGGGGAAGACAGGTCATTGACGTGGAACCCAGTGCCACCGTTGCTACCACCCATCTCCAGCATTGTGAACCAGACGAGCCAGAAGAAGGAGAGTGCCTCTTCCATTCACATATGTGAGTAAAAAGCACCTCGTTGCACTTCATCATTGATAGTGGTAGACAAAATAACCTCATCTCAGTAGAGGTTGTCAAGCAGTTGGCCCTGCCGACAACGCCACACCCACAACCCTACACCATTGGATGGCTCCGCCAAGGAAGCGATCTCCGCCTCAGCCAACAGTGTTGAATGTCATACAACATCAAGCCCTTCAAAGATGAGGTATTGTGTGATGTTGCTCCTCTTGAAGTTTGTGATGTTCTTTTGGGCCAGCCTTATTTATGGAAATGTCATGTTGTATATGAGTTTAGGCCTCATAGTGTTATTATTACTTTGAACAGGAAATTGTACAAGACACCCAAGGTTGTCCCACCTAGTGCTATTTTCTTAATCTCTGCTAAGAAATGCAGGAAGGTCATCTCTCAGACGGGGAAGTTTGTCTTCTTCATGATTCGCTCTCAAAATGAGAGAAAAATCACAGCCACATCCAGGGTCTCTACAGCATACCTCTCCACACAGCAGAAGCAAGTAGATAAGGTCGTGGAATAATACTCGGATATCTTCTCCTCACCTACCGGGGTACCTCTGCACTACCAGGTCAAGCACCCCATCGATCTGACCCCCAACACACCATTGCCCAATGGGCTAGTCTATCGCTGCTCTCTATTAGAGAATGAGGAGATCAAGCGATAGATCCAAGAATTTATCCACAAGGGGCACATCCGTCCCATCTCATCACCTTGCGGGAGCCCAATTGTCTTGGTACAGAAGAAAGATGGAACCTAGAGACTTTGCATTGATTATCGGGCTCTGAATAAAATCACAGTAAAAAACCGGTACCCGATTCCCCGAATCGACGACCTCCTTGATCAACTCATGGGGGCCAAATACTTCAGTAAGATTGATCTGAAGTCTGGATACCACCAGGTCCCGATAGAATAGACTGATGTATGGAAGACCGTCTTCAAGTCAAAGGAAGGCCATTTTGAATGGTTGGTCATGCCCTTTGGTCTGACAAATGACCCAGCTACTTTCATGAGGATGATGGATGATATCCTGTGACCATTCACCAATAATTTTGTAGTGGTGTATCTGGATGACATTCTCATTTACAACAAGACTTGGGCCGAACACTTGCAACATATTCAGCAGGTTCTGCACACCTTGCGGCAGCACAAGATATACGCCAACTTGGAAAAATGCTCCTTCGGCATGGACAGGGTCCATTACCTAGGCTACATCATTGATCAAAATGGCATACATGTGGATCCAACCAAGATCCAAGTCATCCGTGACTGGCCATCCCCAACCACACTCACTGACCTTCGGAGCTTCTTGGGCCTTGCCAATTTTTACCGTAGGTTTGTGTTGGGATTATCCCATATTGCATGGGCCCTCAAGAAAATAACCAGGGGTGGTTGTAAGGCGAAATTTGTGTAGGTTCGGACCCAACAACAAGCGTTCGATGATTTGAAGCAACGCTTGTGCTTAGCCCCAATACTTTCACTACCAAACCTGCAACAACCCTTTGAGATTGAGACTGATGCTTCAGACTATGTTGTGGGTGTCTTTCTCACGCATCACAACCACCCTGTGGCCTATCATAGTGCGACACTATCAGATGTTGTCCATAAGTACCCTACTTATGACAAAGAAATGTACTCCATTGTGCAAGCTTCCCGCCAATGGAGACATTACATTCTTGGGAGGGAGATAGTCATCCACACTGATCATAAGCCACTGCAATTCATGCAGACACAAGGAAAATTGCAGAATGACCACCATCAAAAGTGGTCCACATACTTGTAGCAATTCCACCTCAACATCAAGTATAAAATAGGAAGCACCAATCACGTCGTTGATTGCCTCAGCAGACCACCAGTCATGACACTCACCACAATACTAGACTCCTACAACCATGAGACCTATGGATGGCCCCAACTCTATGAGACAGACCCAGACTTCACCACCACCTACCAAATGTTGGGTGCAAAGGAAGTTTTCGATAATTTCCATCTTCAGGATGGGTTGTTGTGTCGACTAGGCCATATATGTGTTCCATCAAGTGAGTGAGTGAAGTTGATCTAAGAAGCCCACTACAGCCGGGTGGCAGGACACTTCGATGTCGAAAAGACAGTGGCAATGCTACAAAAACATTTCTACTGGCCGAAACTTCGACAGGAGGTCAGCAAGTATATCAGGTCTTGCACTGCCTACGTTATTGCCAAACCAACCACTAAGAAACAAGGCCTGTACACCCCTCTTCCTACTCCTAAAAGGCCATGGGAATCCATCTCAATGGACTACATGTTGGACCTCCCATCCACCAAGCGAAGAAATGACTGTGTTTTTGTGGTTGTTAATCGCTTTTCTAAGATGGCGATTCTGGTTGCTTGCAAGAAGAGCATCACAGCAGAAGCCACTGCCAAGATCTTCTTTGAATGAGTCTGGGTAAATTTTGGAATCCCACAAACCATTGTCTCATATCGGGACAGTCAATTTCTCAACACATTCTGGTCGAGCCTCTGGTCACTGGTGGACACCAAGCTCACCAAATCCACGACCTTCCACCCCCAAAAAGATGGCCAAACTGAGGTCGTAAATCGAATGATCGTGCATATCCTGCACATGTATAATTCCAAGCACCCTCGCACATGGGATGAGAGTCTTCCCTATGTCCAGCATAGCTACAACCGATCCTTTCATAGCTCAACCAACCATAGCCCCTTTCAGGTGGGGTTGGGATTCCAACCATTGGGTCCCATAGATGTTGCACTTCCCCTTGCAGTCACCTCGATCGACTCCTCTCCTGCTCCAACTGAGGCTGACAAAGCCACCTGGTTCATTGAGAGGATCTAGCACATCCACCAACAAGTTTAGGATATCCTACAAAAGTCCAATGACAAGTACAAGCAGCGCCATGATCAACATCGGGTTCCACATAAGTTTCAGGTGGGCGAAAAAGTTTGGTTGCACTTGCAAAAAGAATGCCTTAAAGGACCCCATCGGAATCTTCACCCACTCTGTTATGGGCCGTACACCATCACCAATGCTATGGGGGATAATTCTTTTGTGCTAAACATTCCTCCTTTCCTTGGCCTACACCCAGTGTTCAACGTGGACCTCCTTCGGCCTTATTTCCCACCATTATTGGACACCTCAGACGTAGCATAACAACTGACACCAACAGATCTCAACCTCGAATGCATACAACAGGCATCCAGTGATCATATTGTGGACACACAGATCAAGGGAACTCGACAACAAAGGATTCATCTTTATCGAGTCATCAAAGCAAGGCAGCTCCTGCACTAAGGAAAGTGGCTCACCCGAGGCCAAATTCAGCAGAAATTTCCTCATCTGATGGGGGAACTCAATGTAATGGAGACCATTGCTTCCTAAGGATGGAGGATTGATCCAGGTGGATATCGGTGGTCACCCACCTTTTCCAGCTGGCTCAAAACAACTTTCTCGCAATTTTGATAATTTACTATTTTTAGCAGTTTTTCGGGTCCTGAACTTCCGAAGCCGTTTTGAGGCCCTAAACAACATTTTTTGGGGTATGTTGCGGTCGAAAAATTTCATCATAGATGATCTTTCCAATGGGCTATCATATGCCTAAAACAAAGATCGTATGCAAAAGTTACGACCCCGAGAAGTTGATGTACTGACTTACCCAAACAGGGCCCACATGACTTTTGGCGCTTCATCTCCTAGGGTTAGGTTTTTGGATGTTTAGGGTTTTTGAAACTCCGGTTTATTGTAAAAAGGCGTTGAGAGCCTCATTGTAATCATATTCTTGCGAATGAGCGCAGTCGTCACATCTCTTCTCAGAGATAAGCCGCCACCATTCCAACAAGCTTGTTTTTCGCGCATTTTACAGTTTCAGCTTATTTTCTTATTGAATAGAAAACCAATTTTATTGTATCTCTATTATTTTGTGTTAAGCATCTGGTAATAATATGTATTCATTTCATTTTTCTCATAAAATACAGATCACTTATAAAAACCTTCAGCATTTGTTAAGTTGGCTTGGAAATATTCCCTGGTATTTTGAATTTTAGAACCAAGAGAGACAAATTGATTTTCTAAATCCCAAGTTTCTAAGATATGAGGAATTATTTTCTTAATATTTTCTTCAACATAGTGCTTAGTCGCAGAAAGTAAACGTGATGCCCCTTTTATCCTTAGGCATAATTTTGGGGTTTTGTTGGAGCTCTTTCTGGGTTGGATTGTTGAAACTGGAGTAGCAAGTATCAGAGGTGGCATTAGAGTAGACTCTAATTCCTTCATTCTTTCTTTAATCTTGGCATTCTCATCTTCCATATCATCTATTGAAACATCCAGAGAATCCCTTGTAGCTTTATGAAACTTATCATTTCTAGATGCAGGAAAATTACTAAGGTCAAGTTTAGCATGAGTTTACCCCTTTTGTTTTTTGAAAAATATCTTTCAAGAATCAATTTTCTAGAAGTTCTATAAAATAAAGCATTTTGTACAAAAATGGATTCTTCTTCTGAAAATACTTCTTCTTGAAAGGTTATCTCGGTTGCAAGTTGTTGAGTTTCTTGCAATCTTTGGTCATCATCGGGAAATTGGATATTTTCAATATCAACTTCTAGGTCCATATATCAAGAGAAGCTTCAATTTCAGGTACATGTTGTTCAAATTCCTATTGAAAATTAGTCCTTTTTATTTTTATTTGAATTTTATGTGATTTTTCCAATTTTCCCTGAGGGTTTATGTCACCTCCATCGCCTCAATTATTTGTTTAAGAATTTTTCTGTTGTGATGTTGTCGACTGAAATTTTTTTTGTGTGGGACACTTTTTTTGTGAGACAATAGGAGATTGAGCACATTTTTCATTCGATACTTTTTCCTTCTGTTTGTATCGGTCTGTTGTACTCACAATAGTTTATATATCATCTATTATTTTCTCAATAAATTGTGTCGAAGGATTATGACTATCACCCTCTTCTTCTCCAAAAAAAAATGTATTAGTAAGTGCATTACTAAACCCAACTGATGTCATGTGATCAATAAAAAGGTGGTTTGGGTCAAAACCGTTGGTTTCCTCTAGCATGGTCATGATCCCAGCAAAAAATGGGCCCTAGTCAGTTGGGAAAAAGTCTGTAAACCAAAATCCTTAGACAGATTAGGCCTTTGATACCCAGGCAAGATAAATAACACAATGGGGGAAAATATCTGGTGGCATTGGCTCAAATATCCCGCAAAACTATGGCCCAGACTCTGGAAGCACAAATACACTCTGCACACCCCACAAGCAAATCCCATTCGGATGGAAGATCAGATACAAGGCTCTAACATATGGAATGCAACATGGAAAAATTGACCACTCATTCAAGCTAATGCTTTTTGGGAAATTCAAAATGGTCAAATTGCTTTGTTTTGGACGGACTCTTGGAAGCAAATACCCTCATTGCAATCAATGGATCACCTTTTCCCCTATCAGGATCACATCCAATATTTGGAGCTCCTCAAAGTTGCAGACCTATGGCTTGATGTCCCTCTTCACCCAACTTGGCGCAGCTGGAAAATGCTCCCGCAAGACCTCCATGTGTCAGCAGATTGTGATCTACAACATTGAAGAGAAATGGTAAACCAAAGGAAGATCTGCATCAGTGAGGATCTGGACATTCTTCGTTGGGGTTACACCCCCAATGGAACTTTCACAATCAAAGAGGGCTATCGTATACAGGAAAATTTCCACAACCTACCGAAAGAGCACCATTGGAACATAATTTGGAAATCCAAACTATGGTCAAAAGTATCCACCTTTCTTTTGCTCTTAGTTCAAAATAAAATTTTGACTTGGGATAACCTCAGGAAGCGAGGTTTCATTGGACCCTTAATTTTCCATATTTGTCAGCAGCAGGAAAAAACCATGGAGCACATTCTCAATCAATTCCCTGTCAGTGGGTTAATTTGGGATTAGGCTTCTCAAAGTATGAGAAATACCAATAGAGAAAAAAACAATATCATAAATACCATCAGAAACTGGGGAAATGAGGTCTACAAAATCCCTATATTGAACAGAATCTTGCAATGCCTTCCAGGCTTCATCATATGGCAACTATGGAAAGAAAGGAATTGACAAATCTTCCACTCCCATGCCTCCACCCCCTCTCTCATCTGGTCCACTATCCACAAGAATGTTCAGGAAACCATCCAATCCCATCCCTAGACCTAGGAAGACTTTCCCTCTGAACCTATTGAGTCCTCCATCCTAGCTACTTGGAATTTAAGCTTATCCCTCAACCCCATTGTTTTGAATCCTCCCCCAAATTCCTCCTCGTCAAGCCCCTATTATTGGCATAACCCCCACCCCCCCCCCCAAAGGGCTTCTACAAAGTAAATTTTGATGGTGCTTCCAAGGGCAATCCTAGCCACGCAAGATATGGAGCAGTTATCAGAGACAGCTTTGGACACATTCAGTACCTCATGGTTGAACATCTGGGACATGATATGAACAACTCGATTGAACTTTGGGAGCTTTTCAGAGGAATCAAAATGGCCTCTGATCTCAATATGACTTGCCTCATAATAGAAGGGGATTCCAAAGGAATTATCAATCTTGTCGCTAAAATCATTAATGGAAATGATCCAGAAAAAACCACTCCAATATGACGCCTCTTGGGTCCCCCTAAACAGCTTGCAAGATCTTCTACGACCTTCACTGACTCTAATCACCTCTCATATTCGACATGAAGATAATAAGGTAGCGGACAAACTGGATAATAAAGTAGTAACCTCTCCATCGAGATACATCTTCATCAACACTGGGAAATCACCGGACTCGCAACTGCTACTTCAATGTAAGGCGATATCTCTCCAATACTACCCTCTCCCGAATGGGGTGACATCTAGCCAGCAGAGGCAACCTAGCACTCATGCAGAGTCAGGAGTAAATACCCCTAGCCGCCAAACTCACATCCACCCTGCTCAACATGACTAGCATTCATGTTGTAGTGATGTTAGTGTGCTCGGGTGGTAAGGGAAATTTAATGGATCTCCACGGGAACCAATTATGGAGCACTGGAGCAAGTACAAAGCATTTAGTTGGCGTCACCTCCGACTTCATGGTGATCCTCTCAGTCACTTCAATGGTTTCTATGAAGGTAACCTCTCACAAGCATTCTCCCATTCTTCATTTTCCTTTGGCTCTCATTTTCTTTTGGCATTCCAAGCCTCCTTGTTGTGGGCACTTTGTTCTCTATTCAGAGGCTTCCATCGCCCTGTTGGTGTCCATTTTCAATCTATTTGTCACCTGCGATGTGCCCCTAACCTTCTCTTTGCTAGACCGGAATCATGGTTTTCCTATTTCCCCCTTCTATGTTGTAACTCCACCATGTCGAGAGAGAGAGGTAAGCCCAAATGAGGGTTGGCTTATTACAACTCCATAGGCCAGCGCAATCGCCCAGACCCCTCGCAAGCCTCTAATCTGCCTACTAGATCTACTAACCCCTCCCGCACTGACCAGAATTGGATTGAGATTCTCGAGCCTCCTCTCAGCGTTCTGAAGTCACCTCCTCACCTCTTCAACACCATGCTCTATTCTGGTAGCTTCCCAATTGAGGAAGAAAATCCTCCTTTTAGTTTGGAAACCGTTGAAGCTCCTCTAGAGCCTTTCAACATCACCAGCCCCCCGGATCACCCAACAATGGATCCAGGCAGTTGTGTGGTTGAGGAATAAATTCTCCTCGGCTGGTTGACAGATTGGAAAGGTCGAAACGCCACCCACGGGTTGGCCATGGAAGAGACTCCACCAACAGATTTTGATGCAGCCACAGTTCATCATGAGGAAATGGTTGGGAGCATTGAGCAACCCTTGCTCAACCCACACCATTTTTCGGATGACCACCTTCAGCTGATCTTCGAGATGCGTCAGACCCTAGAGGACCAACTCTAGAATCATAGCATCCTCAGTAGCCACATGGACCTCCTGTTCGAATCCTTGTTCGGTGCACCGGCTCAGAAGCGTTGCCCGACTTGCAACCAACTGTTTGTTTTCACTTACAGCAATGAAGGACTCCCAGGTTCGTTGTACCTCTAGTTTTTGTTTCATTTTGTTTCACAAGAATCAGTTACAATCAATTTTGTTTTTGTTAAAACCTTGGTTTCTAGCAATAGCCACGTCTTGATTTCTGGCAATAGCCACGTCTATATTTTTTTTGTAGACTACATGTTCTGGTTTCCATGCATGTCACAGAACAGGTGGCAGACTTTGAACAATATATTAACCTAATGTTTATTTAAGGCAATACAATAGTTTTTACTTAAAAAAAAAAACAATTATCTTATTATAACTTTGACCAAGTCCCTTAGATACTTTAATGATTTTTAATAGTTAATTTTTGTATCCTATCTATTTGATTTATAGATTTAGTTTTTTCTATTTTATAATAGTTTTATTTGGTTTCCTTAATTATGAGGGAGTGTCGATTTAAAACATTGAAAAGTCTTAAATCTTCAACACGGTTCTCCTCTAGAAAATTTAAATTCATCATTAATGAAATTATATCTCATGTAGTTATTACACTTCTATACGTTATATTGTATGTATGTCATAGTTGTAAAGTGAAAATAAGTTGATATTCATATATTATTTATTTTAATTACACTTCTATATGTTATATTGTATGTATGTCATAGTTGTAAAGTGAAAATAGTTTATATTCCTATATTATTTATTTTAATTACAAATTTATATTATTTATTTTAATTACAAATTTATTAAATGTCAAAAAATTAAGAGATTAAAGTATTTTTTTAACATTTAATATCTTTAAAATTAAAATATTATTTATTTATTTTTATATTATATATATTTTTTATTTAGTTAAATTTTATTTATATGCAATCCTTGTTGTAACATGCCTTTTTAAAGAAGACAAGGTTACATTAATTTAAAAAATTATGATTGTTTTGAAATTTGTCCCATTATGTAAAGGGATTTAGCAAAATATCGATAATAACATAAAAGAAGAGAATAGTTTTCCACTTTAAGAGTAGAACTACATATAAGACATAACAACATTACATACAAATCAAAATGTAAATACAACCCAATATTAAAACATGGTATGCCAAAGGCTAATCATTAGAGTCTAAACTTGAGTCAACATTGATGAAGGTGGTAGGTGTATCCTCCTGAGGATTGGCCCTTTTTTAGATTGAACCACTATTACTTTTTCCTACTCCTCTTCCTTTGTCCTTGTTGATCGACCATATTCATCCAAATCCTCACTCCCTACATATGACCCCTATATTGTATTGTAGTGATTAAGTTTTCATATTTATGGTCTAGTTGGTCCAAAGGATTTCATTTAGTTGGAAGAATCTTTGTTGGCACAGGGGCAGACCCAGGGTTCAGCTCCAAGAGCACACCAACAATCCCTAACTACTATCCCTTTCGGCAACACCTACGAAGCAGGTGCAGTCTCACCCGAAGTATCTATGGGGGGTTGCAGGACAGAGATGTCTACAACCAAGGGGATATCAAGTGGATCCAATACAAAATCAATACAACAATTATATATCATTTACCAATTCAAATCTACTCCGCGGAACTATCTATTAGATCTAACATAGTAATGCAATAACGGTATACCAAATAACAAAGCACAGAGCATCAATCACACACAACACAAAACATATGTGGTTCACCCTCTCACTAGGGCTACGTCCACGGAACTGTGCTTTATAATATATTAAGATGAAGCATACAGTTCTTGTCTGCGCTCTAAGCTAGCAGATCTTCTTTCTCCTACTCTCTATCTCTCCCCTCCCTGCGCACCCAGCTGCAAGGTTGATCTTTGCACCGAGTTGAAGATCTTACAATCCCAGAAGCCTCTACACTCAGCACTTCTCTCACACACAATAATCCTCACTCGATCATACAATAACAAAGATAACAACAACAACCACCCATCCCAGGTCCTTTAGACCTCTATTTATACATTACAATAGTTTTCGGACACCTTTAGGCTAAGACCTAAGTGTCAAAACCCTAGATACCAAAAACCCTAGGTCAACTTGAACTGTGTTTTCAGGGCTTCGCCAACATGTCTTTCCTTCCTTCTCACGCGATGCTCCAAAGCATCCAATAGTGGATTTTTTCGCTTGCTTAGTTGTCCACAATACATCTTCCTTGTTGATCTATCCTCCTCGATCTCTTTGTCCAATGTCTTTCTTTCTCTTACTTCGCTCCATCTTTTCTGCTCTTTTACTCACTTCAACCCAGTAACAGTCACTGTGTCTTCCACGCAGTTCGTGTTTTGCCTTTTCTTCCTTTTTCTTCTATTTCTTCCACAACCAAGGGCCAACAGGCCCCCAACACTCACCTGTGACTCGTTTCGAGGCACTTCTGATCTAATCCTGCTGCTTTACTTCATCTTCAGACTACGTAGGGCAACCTATGCTTCTAGCTCTAGTCCTCCCTTCCTCCCTTGTGCAGACTATTTTTTCTGTGTCTGGTACCCAGTTTCAACTGCACCTGGTACCTAAACCCTTATCCTCATGCTTTTACTAAGAGTTTTGAGGCAGTTGGTTTTCATAATACAAAATCAGTCGGCTCCCGTTCACCAATCCTTCCTTCCATTCTCCATTCAAAGTCTTAAACTATGTAGCTCCTCCTTCTATAACATAGGCAACCTCATATGGCCCGAGCCAATGCATTCTAAAATTCCCAGGATGCTTCATGAACTTACTGCCATATACTAGTACCAGATCACCTTGCTTAAATACCTTCTTCTTAATGTGTCTGTCATGGTAGGCCTTCTCTCTTTCTTTCTGGACCTGTTGATGAAATCTTGCAACAAATTTGTCTTCCTCCAGTTCGACCAACTGTGAAAGCCTCTCTCGAGAAGCGCCAGTGTCGTGCATATCTGTAAAGGCATCAATTCTTAATCTTGGTACCAAATATTCCATTGGGACAACGACTTCAAGACCATACACCAATTTAAAGGGGGTATGCATTGTTAGCTTCTTGCAAGTGGTTCTATAGGCCCATAATACTGTTGGTACTCTTAAATCTTAGTCATCTCTATTGACACTGCAAATCTTCGTTAGCGTTGTCTCCAAGATCTTGTTGAATGCTTTAACTATCCCATTTGCTTGTGGATGGTAAGGTGTGCTCTTCTGATGATGAACTGTAAATTCCTCGTTCAAGGCTTCAATTTTTTTATTAATGAAATGTGTGCCTTGATCGCTCATAAGGATCTTCAGGCATCCAAACCTGGTTATGATGTCATCAAATATGAAGTGTACAGCTGTAGTGGCACTACAGTCCTTAACAGCTCTTGCTTCGGCCCATTTGGTCAAGTACTATGTCGCAGTAATTATGTACCTTGCTCCTGTGCGCTTCCCTGGTGGGTTAATAGGTCCCACAAAGTCAATGGCCCATTTCTCAAATGCTTGTAGGGTCAATTGTGGTGCTAACAGAATTTCATCTCTTCTGGACAGTTTCCCAACTCTTTGGAATACATCGCAGGCTCTGTAATAGTCCTTAGCATCTCTGTGTAAGGTAGGCCACCAAAGGCCATCTCGAAGAACCTTCTACGTAGTGGCTTTCCCTGTGTAGTGTCCTCTTGCAATGCCTTCATGAGCTTCGGTGAGGATTAATGGTCTTGCTGCCTCCATAACACACCTCCTCGGTATCTCATAAGGTCCCATCTTGTATAGTTGTCCCACTATAAGCGAAAATTCGGTAGCGCGCACTACTAGTTGTTTCTTCTAGGTGATTGTATATTCACTCGGTGCCATTCATGTTGACGGGAACTGGACTATCTATGCGAAGTGGTCATCAATCCTTCTAATGGATAGTAGTTGTGCATCTGGCACTATGTCCACCAAACTAGTCGGCTCTTCTCCATGTTCCAACCTTGACAAGTGGTCAGGACCTTTGTTCATTCTTCCTGGCTTAACTACGATCTCAAAATCATATTCCTAGAATAGCAAAATCCATCTGCATATTCATCCCCCCAACACTGGCTCGTTGACTAGGTATTTAAGCATGGAGTGATCAGTAAACATTGTAAAGTGTCCTCCCAACAAGTAGTGGTGGAACTTCTACTGCACATACACCATGGCTAACCCTTCTCTTTCAGTGGTGGTGTAATTTATCTCAGTTTTTGATAACTTCCTGCTAGCAAAGGCTAACAGGTGGTCGATGTCTCATGTTCCTAGTTGTTCTAACACAGCTCCTAATGCAATAGAAGATGCATCGACATGCATGTGAAACTCTTTACTCCAATCTGGGAAAACCAGAATAGGCGCAGTAACCATTTTATGTTTTAGTGTGTCGAAGCTCTGTTGGCATTTTTTCATTTAGTGAAATTGACAGTCTTTCTTCAAAATCTTCTCCATGGGTGTTGTAATCTAGGCATAGCCTTTAATGAACTTCTTGTAATATCCTATGTGTCCCATCACAGTGCGCAGTTGTTTGATTGAATTAGGAGGGGGTAGATCAACTATGATGGCAATTTTGAATGGATCTACCAGCAATCCCTGCTTGCATACAATATGACCTAACAACACTCCAAATGGTGAAAATAAAATGCACTTCTTCAGTTTTAAGGCAATCTGACACTGCGTGCACTTGTCCAACATTATCCTTAAACATTCGATATGATTTTTCAACAAACTAAAAATAGTCCAATCATCAAAGTATGCTTCTAGAAACTTATGTAGGAACTCCTTGAATGCTTCGACTACCACCCTGGAAAACATGGTTGGGGCATTCTTCAATCCAAACGACATTACTGTATATTGGTAGGATCCCCATTTTGTGGAAAAAGTAGTCTTATGGCGATCTTCCTTGGCAATTTGGATCTGATGGTATCCTGAAAATCCATCTGTAAAAGAATATACTTCCTGACCTCCTACATTATCTAACACTTCGTCGGTGAATGGTGTAGGGAAGGGGTCATGCAAATAGGCATCATTCATCTTCCTGAGATCTACGCAGATCCTAATCTCTCATGTCTTTTTGTCTTGTACCACCATAGGGCTAATCCATTCTGATTCTTCGACAGGTTCTATAATACCTGCTTCCAACATTCTGTCGAGCTCAATCTTCACTTTCTCTTTATATTTAGGGTTCAATATGTAGGGTCTCTGCTTGATTGGTCTTGCATCTGGTTTCAAAGGGATCCTCATTTCTCCCTTAGGCCCTTTAATGCCCTTCATATCAGTGAACTTGGTCGGAAACAAGTACCGATATTCATGCAGCAACTCGGTGATCGTGTCAATAGTGGCAGCATCCCAATAATCTCCAACATTTGCAAGCTTCGGTGTTTGCTCTGTTCCAATATTGACTTTCTTGATCTTGATCGGTTTTCCAATAAATGGTAGCTCAACTCCTGGTCCTTCCACATCTCTCTAGCCTTATGTTTCTGCAATGTTCACCTTCCTAGGATCATCGTCTTCATCAACATTGATGTTGTAACAACCTTGTAGTTTTTGGAGAGGCGCAGTCCATTCATCCTCTTCTTTCTCCAAAGGGAGGCTAGGTGCCTCCTCAAATACTTTTTGTCTTACAGTCTGTAATGCTTGATCTACTGTAGGATATTGGCTTTCGAATAAAAAGGTGGTGACAAAGTTCTGAGTCATACATGCCCAATCTGCAGTGATGAGGAGCTGCTCTGCTTGAAGGTACCAGTTGATAGGGATAGTGTCCAGCGTGTTAATGAATTTTTGCACCCACTGCTCTTGAGGAACATTTCTCCAGGATTCCTCGCAACTTTGCACATGGTCCTTCGGGAAGCTTCGACCTGTGTACCGAATTTCGTAGCCTTCTACTTGTCCTGAGAACTGCATGATCATGAGGTTATGACATTGTACCCATCCTATAATGTTGTTTTTATGCATCCCACACCATCTTGTTGGTGTGGATTTCAAGGCCTCATCCATTTCCAACAAGCGTTGTTGCGTTGGTACACTTTCTTCAAAATATGATAAGAAGGTTTCTAAAGGATTCATACCATCAAAGGTGGGTAAGTTACTTATTGTTGTGTCGATCCAACATACTTCTCTAGTTAATCTAGCACATATCCTTGTAGATACTTCGTACATTTTGTTCTGCCATTTCTCCAGTGCTTCTTCTGAGTCTGATGAACATGCATTGTCACTTCACCAGCTCAAATTTCCATCCACCATAGGATTAATGTAATCCTGTTGTTTGGTTGTTAATTTGTATATGTTTTCCAGTTCATATGCGCGGTCTTCTTCTCTGATGCACTCAGTGTATCGCGGACTTTCATCGAGATCTAAATATGCGATGACCCTAAGGCCATCTCCTTAAAATGTCATTTGTCTTTTATTTAAATCGACCATAATGGAATTATTGAAATCCCAATCAATTCCTAACGACGCAGGGTAAGGATAGTTATCATCAACTATCTCAATTACCTCAAAGTCTGCAAACGTCCTTACTCCATTGATGTCCACGGGGACATGTTCCAATATTCTGAATGGGCTTATTGCCTGCTAATTAACCATCCTAAGCCTGATAGGGGAATAGATCAACTTAGGTTTTCCCATCAGTGCCTAGCTTTGCTTCATCATGACATTGACCTTCAACCCTAAGTCGAGGACCACATAGTCTATATCATATTCTCCAATTTGAGAATTCAGGTGTAGTTCCTTATTCGTCCTTCTTTTCTTGGATAGTTGATGTACTTCTTTATTCAGTAAAGGATCTACCCTTCCTATCTCATATTGTCTAACCAAATTTTGCAGTTCTTGTATAGCTTTCTCAACTTTAATCGGCTCTATAAATGTATACAAGAAACTGACAAGTTTACTCGCCTCTTTTCCATCTCCAGGTGAAGCAAACTGATCGAATGCCAAAGGAATTACACATTCTCTTACTTTTGGTCGTGTCTTCGATGAAGATCCTTGGTCTCCCCTGAATTCTCTTCTTGCCTCCTCGAACATTTGTTTTTCTTTCTTTGCATGAAAAGTTTGTGTCTTCTCTGCAGCTTTCTTGATTCTTGATTCTTCTATATTCTTTCCTTGGGTCATTCTATCTTCTCCTGTAACAGTGCCTCCTCGAGTGATAACAGGGACTCTAGGGTCTTCTCCGCGAGGTTTTTCTTTGATCAGTTGTCTCTGTGGGTTCTGCTAAGGTCCCCGTTTCTCTTGAAGTTTAGCCAGCAATGTTGGACATTCCTCGATGACATGCTTGAAAGATTTACAATAGCTACAAGTGATACAAGAGTTCTGACAGTCCCTTGCCAAGTGTCCAGGCTGTGTGCAGTTATAACAAATTATATGTCCTCGACCTCGACCCATACCTCCTCTTCCTCAGAATCCACCACGAGGGTTGAAGTTTCCTCTCCCATGGGATTTATATTGTGTAGTGTTTCCTTCTTGTTGTACTTCGCCTTGAATCTTGTATATATCCCTTGACCTTTCATGCATGAGATCGTAAGCCCTACAATCCCTATCATCATGTCCCATAGACTTACAGAATGTGCAATACAAATTTGCGGGTGTTTGAACATATTTTTGCATGTAGTAGCACTCACTAGGGCGATGTCTGTTTATGCATACCTCGCACTAGGGTAGCGTAACTTATTTCAAGGGGCTTGGAGCTCTAGAGGTCAAGTATTCATGGAATAGGGGACAATTTTCCTTTTCATTGCCTTCTGATCTACACCTGACACACCGGATGTCTTCTCTTTTATATTTTCCCTTGTCTTTCTTCATATCTTCGACCTGTAGAGACAAACTAGTTAGCTGACTAAAGATTTGACTCATACCTGAGCTGGATTCTCCCATAGGGGTTGATTCTAACTTCATGGCAATCTCTAGTGCCTCAGCTCGTGAAGAAATCTTTTGTCGCATCAGAGGAAATCTAATGTGTGGTAAGAGGGTAGCAATGAACCATTCCTTGTTCTTCTCATCTGGGATTTGAAAACTCAGATGGCCTATCAAGGTCTTGAATCTCTCATTGAACTCCCATATTGGTTCAGCTATTCTCTGCTTGATTTATTTTAGTTCTATAATGCACTTCGATTATGACTTAGGTTTCTTGAATTCAGCAATTAGCGAAGTCTTAATGATATTCAGTGGTTTAGGTGTAGCTCCTTGGAAAAATTTCATATACCAGCTCAATGCGTGATCTCTAAGGGTAGTACTAAACTGAGATCATTTGATAGCTTCATCGGTGATATTCTTAATACTCCACACAGCTTCGCAGAGGAACCAGTGTTGCTCGAGATCTTTAGATACATCCCCTCTAAAGGTGGGTAACCTCATCTCGTCTGCCATAGATCTTCCTAGGTTTCTGGACTAAGTATGTGATGGGCTACTAGTGATAGTGCTCTGATGACTTAGGTTACTCTGGTTACTTAGGGCTGTTGAAATAGCAGGAAGAGTATCGGTACTTACTTCGATATTCGACATAGTTCCTGAAGCTTCTGGCTCTTCTTGGCGAGGTTATCCATCTTTCCCTTCCTTTGAATTCTCCTCATCTGTCATATCTGCCTCTTATCCACTGTAGAAACCCTCTATTGAGACCCTAAATTGACATCCCCACTACCCTATTTTACTCCTCATCTATACCTTTTTGTCTTACCTTTTTGTCTTACCCTCCATGCTCTTTAAATAGAGATCATGGACCAATCGGGTGTTAAGCCATGGATCAATGGTCATTAAGATTGAGGAGAGTATGAACCGTCGGATCACTCTATGTCGGGAACATATCGTGACCATCGGATTTCCTAACTACAAATGCATACTAATGCATACTAAAGAAACACACTTTTACCTAACGACATATTAGACCAAGTAGATCTTAACTAAAGCTTGACTCCAAACTGGAAGGGAGAAGGGGATGGTTTACAATCGTCCATGTGAAAGCGATGAAGAAGGTCACAAGCATACTTAGACTGGGAAAGAAAAATTCCTTCATTAGTTTGCAAAACTTGGAGGCCAAGGAAATAG
>ML779310.1:341267-374721 GCA_009831015.1 Picea engelmannii | reverse complement strand
TCTAAAATAAAATATAAAGCTACTTATAGTGATTCACTTTTATACTTTAAGTGAAATGCACTTTACAATTTTTAGCATGAACTTTTTCAAAAAAAGTAACAAAAGAGAGACTTGAACTCAAGACCTCTTACTTAATAAGGCAATTTTTAACCAACTGGTCTAACAAAACATATTGTAATGTTCAGAAGGAGGATTGGAGGTGTTGTTGTTGTTGTTGTGGAAGACGGCCTTGGAGAGCATGCTCCAAAAAAACTCTTTTCACACAAGAAAAAAATTTCGCTCCGGATTCTAACTGTAATGGTCGTATCTTGGGCAAAAGGAAACCTTTTCGAGTGAAACGAAAAGTGTTCCTAAATGAAAAGCGTGCTCCGGACGCAATGGAACAGTTCTTTCAGCCCAGAAATGTACAGAAATTCCATAAAATGGAGATGAGGCAACTCGGCTTCACGATCTCGATCTACAACAGGAGCGGGTCTTCAAACAGGCTCTGATACCATGTTCGACAACACAGATATTCCAATAGAGGACGAACACCTTCAGTAACCACTCACATAACTAGATCAAATATCAACACACTGATGTTTTCACGTGGTAAAACCCCTACGGGGAAACATCCACGGCCCCAGCCAACGCGGCCACTTGGAGCAGTTTATTAATGCAAAGAAAAAGATTACAGAGAGATTTTACAAGAGAGTTTCTCACAATCGATCATCAGCAAATGACCCTCCATGCTCTTTAAATAGAGATCATGGACCAATCGGGTGTTAAGCCACGGATCAATGGTCGTTAAGATCGAGGAGAGTATGAACCGTCGGATCACTCTATGTCGGGAACATATCGTGACCGTTGGATTGCCTAACTACAAATGCATACTAATGCATACTAAAGAAACACACTTTTACCTAACGAAATATTAGACCAAGTATATCTTAACTAACTCCTAAGTGTCTAAATATCCTAACATCAGATCCGGTACCATCTACCTGTTACGATCCGATACCAATTCAGGAAGTCGTATGTACCAAGTTTAGCTCCAGATCATAACCAAGACAATTGTTGGATGATTATTGAATCATAAATGTTTTAGCAAGGCTATGTTAGGATAGTTTTTTTTTGCTTCATCCTCATGCACTTCGTGTCATGAGGATGAAGCTTAGAATATGTAACCAAATAATTAAATTTAACAATTGATTGATTTGCAAACGATTTCACCTCCTTGTGTTTCATGACTAAGACTGTTTAAATAGTCATGGAAAGGATGGTGGAACAAAAAAATGGAAGAGTTAGCATAATACAGATGTGAAGCAGCATTATATATTGCAGAACATATTCTGGGTGAAGATTAATAGAAGGACGTCATTTATCTCTATGCCTTGATCGTCTATGATTGAATGTGAGATGAGTTCTTAGCATAGTTTGATTCTATGTTTTGAAGTTTGAGTGAGAGTAATGTGTGGGTTGAAAACAAGTTTACTATAGACTCCAGTCGTTGACCTGTTGAAGCAGAAAGGGACCACCGCCCAACAAAGGTCAACACCTTCGTAGATTAGTATTAGCATTTGCTTTCAATAGTGTGAATGTTAGATTAGTTGAAGCTTCAATTCCTTCATATGATAGCAATACAGTTTAGACTAGAATTTTAATTATATGATCGTTTAGAGAGATTTACTCACTCTGTTTTGCATATGCTTTGTTTTTATGAATTTGATTTTGTTCCATAGACATGAATGTTGGCAGCAGTAGTCAAACATATTTGAAGGATAACTAGTGAAGTTTACAACAACACATTGTGAACCACAACATACTTAGTATAACGACTATTGAACTACCCATGCTATGTCTTGATGATTGATGTGTGATTTCCCTTTCATAAGTGTGGTTGTATAGTTAATTATTTGGGTCAGGTAGCAGAGTTGATCTGTCAGAAGAACTCCATCTCATACTTGCATGTGACATAATGGAGTAGATAGCCTCTCTATAAAAGACAACCAAAGTGCATTTCGGTTTGCTAGTTTGTTTTGTTCCCAGCATACATAATCTAGAATAGTTCTATACTCATGACATTAGAATTACCTTTCTTACTGGTGTCTTGTAACTCTGTTGATTACAAATCCCGGATTGATAATTAATGAGTGCATTATACTAAACATATAAGCAGCACAACATTTTGGCGTCGTTGTCGGGGAGTTGCAAACGATAGGAAGTAATTTTTAGCTTAGATTGTTTGCATAAATTTTGAATTATTTTAAAGGCTGCTTGAGGGAGGAGAATAAAACATTTAAGACGTGAGTGAAGAGACACACGGCCACTAGAGTGGGGTTCTCCAAAACCAGGTTGCCTTCTTACCTTCTAGATAGAATTAGGATTTCAATTCAGTTAAGAATCAAATTTTAATTTTATGCATAGATATAGAGATAACAAGGGTAGATTTGTAAGCTCTAAAGATTCAAAAACAACACCCCCCCACTAATCCAACTGACACTGGTGTAGGAAAAATTCCACCAAGAGAAAATTCAAGGGGAGACAGTGAGGCTCCAGAAGAAGAACCTAAAACGGAAGAATCAGCGTTGGGGCAAGCAGAACGTAAATCTGTTGAACATTTGGGAGACACAAAAAATCCAATTTCTGAACCATCTATCAGTGGAATGGAAAAAGAAGAAGGAAATGCAGCCACATAGACTGAAACTTTTGGGTTCCCAATATTGGATATTTCTATAAACATCAGCATGAAAAATATCCCACTATCATCGTTACCCACTTTCATAGGTATGTCAACTGAAGATCCATATTTATTTTTATTTGAGTTTGACATATTATGTAGAAGCTATAACTACTTAGACGATGCCCAAAAACTTAAGCTCTTTCCTACTACAATGAAAGATTCATCCTTAAGATGGTTCATGAGCTTAGGAGAAAATACAATCCTTTCTTGGGATCAGATGAAAGACACATTTTTATGGAAATACCAAGACTATTGTAAGGATAATGCTAAAAATGACATTTTTAAAATGCAGCAAATAGAAGATAAAAGCCCTGAAGACTACTTAGAAAGGTTCTTATACAACTATCAGAAATCAAAACTATTCACCACAGACCCAACTGTAGTAAGAATTGTATACTTGAAAGGTCTTAGAGATGACTTCATAGAAGTTTTAAACTTGTTGAGTTCAGGAGATGTACACCAAAATCCTTTTGCAGAGATTGCAGATTACTGTAGAAGATACTCAAGAGGACAAGCTAAAACAGGCAAAGGACCAAGAGATCCTTTTAGCAGAAATACAAAACAAAGCTCAGGGACTGTCACCAGAACTGAGTTAGGAAACTTATTAGAGAAATTTAAAACAGACATCTTGAGCACAATCAATAACCAATTAGATACTCTAAAACTAAAAAAGAAACAAGAAGAAGAGGTTGCTTTAGCAATATTTTTTCATAGATGTCCAAAGAAGCACAGTGAGAAAGAATGCCCATTAAATGTCATAGAAATATGTGGCCTGTGTACACTAGAACACCCCACATCTGAGTGTCCAACTTTTCTTGAGATACAATCCATGTATAGGGGAGGAGGAGTCTCACAAGAACAACCATACCCTTCCAGAAGACCTTGGAGATCCCAAAACCCCAATACATTTTTTGACCCTAATGCAAAATATCAACAACAACAATGGGGTCCTTCTCTAATGACCTATCCATAATGGACACCTCAGCAAGCTCAAACTCAACCTTGGCAACAAGGTTGGAGGGGACCTGTGTATGGAAATCCCTCTTATCCTACATATCCACAGTACCCTGCAAACATTTCTCAATTACTACCTGGATTCAACCCACCACAGATGTAAGCTTTACTCCCACCTCCTATACAACAGTAATTTACAACCCCCTTGAATCCTGACCAGCAGTAGCAACCACCTATAAATGCCAATCAACAACAAAACCAAGTTGCCCACAACCCTCTGAAACCAACAGCAATCCCTTCCCAGCCAATCCCTAACCCCAATAATCGAACCACCCACCCGGTACAAAATATAGAAGTTCAAACCTTTCCCACCTATGAAATTCAACTATGATTAGGGAAAATTGTAAGCCAATCAAATCCTACAGTAATAATTCAGGAAGAAAATGATAACCATTCCGAGGAAGAAAACACTCAAACCACCCCTGGAGAAGAAGAGACCTCCCCTCCTATTCCAATCACCTCTCAGTCTGTACAAGTACCCCAACAAGTTAATCTCCCACCCTACCCCAAAAGACTATTAGTGAAGAAACCTGACCCGCCCTTGCATAGAGATATAGAAGATGAATTACGAAATGTATGTATAAAAATACCTCTGTTGCAAGCCATTAAGGATATCCCCATATACGCCAAAATCATAATGGATATTTGCATCAAGAAACCAGGAAGGAAGAAGAAGGAACCTCCCCTTGTTCAGGTGGTGGGACAATTATCTGAATTTATTTATGAAATKCCATACAAATATAATGACCCTAGAAACCCAGTAGTCACTGTTGAAATTAATGGTATTTCTCTACCAAACACACTCATTGATTTGGGTGCAACAATTAATGTAATTCCTTTTGACACTATGAAAAAKCTCCAAATCAACCAGTTAATACCAACCCAAACCATGATAGAGTTGGCAGATAAGTCAGTCATTAGCCTTGCAGGAAGTCTAGATGATGTCACAGTCACTCTAGGTTCCTATGAATATCTAGTAGACTTTTTAGTCATCTATTCTAAATCATCCTCCAAACTAGGACACCTTGTGGTTCTTGGCCACCCTTGGTTGGCCACAGCAGATACCTTTATCAATTGTCGGTCTGGTGAGATGACTATATCCAATGGCACACATAGCCAAAAACTTGTTCTCTTCCCTCTTGCCCAACCGACACAGGAAATACCTGTTTGGTTAGAAAACCCTTATGGAGAGGAAGATTGCATCAGACCCCTGTTAACACTTGAACAAGTAAGAGGAATGCAAGAACAATCAGATGAACAAGTATTAAGTTTATTTTGGCTGACATAAATTGCATTGAATACCCAAGGTCTTTTGCAGAATTGTCACATATTTTCAGTTCTGAATTTCAACAAACTTGGCACCTTGATATCACTCAATTATATACTTTATCACCAGCTTCCTCGGAGGAGGAAGAAACTACTAAACTTTTTGAGATTATCCCAGGAAAACCTTTGTATATCAACTCTAGTTTGGAACCAGAACAAAAGACGCAAGTAATTGAAATGCTCCAAAGACAATTTGATGCCTTTGCATGGGATTATGCATACATGAAAGGCATTCACCCTAACACATGCACACATCATATCTACACTAATGACCAAATCAGACTAGTTAGACAGCTTCAGCGAAGGATGAATCTAGCCCTTAAAGATATTTTCAAAGAGGAATTACAAAAACTCCTTCAAGCCAATATCATATACCCCATTTCATATAGTCAATGGGTATCTCCACTTGTCATAGTTCCCAAGAAAAATGGTAAGTGGAGGATATGTGTAGACTTCTGGGAGTTAAACAAAGCCACCCTTAGGGATTATTTCCCCTTACCATTTATTGATTAGGTGTTGGATACCTTGTCCAGAAAGAAGTATTTTTCGTTCCTAGATGGGTTTAGTGGTTATAACCAAATATAAATAACACCCGAAGACCAGGAGAAGATCACTTTCACCTGCCCATGGGGTACCTATGCTTATAGGGTGCTCCCTTTTGGACTTTGCAATGCCCCAGCCACTTTTCAAAGGGTTGCCCTAGCCATTTTCTCTGACTTGACCAATGATTGCGTGGAAGTCTACATGGATGACTTTACAGTTCATGGACAAGACTTCCAACAAGCTTTGACCAGTCTAGAAAAATTCTTGATTAGGTGTAAGGAAACTAATCTTTCCTTAAGCAATGAAAAGTCAAAAATTATGCTCACTGAAGGTATTGTTTTGGGACATCACATTTCTGGTTCTGGAATGAGAGTTGATCCGGCAAAAATTTATATTATTACACAAATCAGAATACCTTCCTCACAAAAGGAAGTTCGCAACTTTTTAGGGCATGCTAGATACTATAGAAGATTCATTATGAATTTTACAAGCCTAGCTACCCCTTTATTCAAGTTATTATCTAAAGAAGTTGAATTTAAGTGGGATGATGAATGCCAAATATCTTTTGAAATTCTAAAATAGAAATTGTCAACTACCCATGTATTAAGAGGAACAAATTGGTCCCCTCCTTTTCATATATGTACCGATGCCTTAGAAACATCCCTTGGGGCAGTTCTTGGACAAAGAGAAAATCGAATGCCCTATGTTATTTACTTTGTCAATAAAAATCTGTCTCCAGCTGAAGTTAATTATATGGTCACAGAAAAAGAATTGCTAGTTGTAGTCCATGCTATCAATAAATTTAGACACTATATTACAGGATATCAAGCTTTTGTACACACTGATCATTCAACCATCAAATTCTTAATGAACAAACCTATAACAAATCCTAGAGTTACAAGATGGTTGTTATTATTACAAGAGTTTAATATCAACATTATTGATAGACCTAGTAAGGATAATCTTGTGGTTGATTTCTTATCTAGAATGATTCATCTAGGAGATAACACACCAGTAGAAGATAACTTTCCTGATGAAAATTTGTTTTCTATTTCTACATTCACTCCTTGGTATTCATATGTAGCTAACTATCTTGTGTCAGGAATGATGCCTTAGAAATTGTCTCCTAGAGAAAAACAAAAAGTAATTCAGCTAAGTGCAAACTACATGTGACACGATGATTTCCTCTACAAAACAGGACTAGATTTGGTAATCATGAGATGTGTAAGGGAAGATGAAATTGATGATATTCTGCAAGCCTTCCATGATGGTCCTTATGGAGGACACTTCGCAAACAAGAGGACCTCTTACAAAGTTCTGCAATCTGGTTATTATTGGCCTCATATTTTCAGAGATGCTAAAACCTATGCATCCAATTGTGATGAATGCCAACGAATGAGTAATCCTACTACACGAGACCAAATTCCACTTCAAGCCCAAGTAGTTATTGAGCCTTTCGAGAAATGGGCATTATATTTTGTAGGGCCCATTAACCCTACATCTAAAAATTATATACTTGTATGCACCGACTATGTGACTAAATGGGTTGAAGCAAAAGCTTTACCAGTTGCAAGTGAACAATCAGTGGTAGATTTCCTTTTTAATGACATCTTTACTAGATTTTGTGTACCTCGCAAAATTGTGACTGATCAGGGAACTCAATTTACCTCCCATCTAGTCAAAGCTGTTACAGAACAATACCAAATCAAACACAGGAAATATACACCCTACCATCCACAGGAAAATGGACAAGTAGAATCTACAAACAAAGTTATTGAGTCCATTCTTACCAAAACAGTACAGTTACACCACAAGGGTTGGGCTGACAGATTATTAGAAGCCTTATGGGCTTATAGAATCACCTAGAGGAATACAACATGACATACACCCTACGAGTTGGTGTATGGAAAGCAGGTGCTTCTTCCCATAGAATTTTATATCAAAACCTTTAGGACTGTAATACAAGTTGGCATGAACTTAGATGAAGCCTAGCAACAAAGACTATTGTGGCTTAATGAGTTGGACGAAATCAGGCAGGAAGCAATTCAAAGAACCACCATAATTCAAGAGAAGAGAACAAAATGGCATGACAAGTATATGAAAAAGAAAAAAATTTAACAAGGAGATTGGGCCCTGTTGTATGACAGCAGATTCAAGAACTTCAAAGGTAAGTTAACTACTTGTTGGATGGGACCTTACAAAATTGACACTGTCTATGATAATGGTTCAATCAGGATAAAGACAATTGATGAACAACAGACACCACTACTTGTGAATGGTCACCGGTTGAGAATTTATAACAAACCCCTGTCAAAAGAGGAATTTCTGACTCGTATACTACAGAATTCAGATATGCAGGTGAACAGTAAGGAAGGAGACCCTCCTACTGATCCACATTTATTGATTGGTTTATTAGAAACTTTTGTACATAGGTGTGGATCAAGTTTTGTTAATAAGCTGAAGGTAACAAGAGATTCTTACCTCCTTTTCTTTTACTCTCGCAATTTTTTTGTAAGTAGATTTCTATAATTTATTTGATCCTTCACGAACTTGCTAAACATCATTTTGTAGGCATCAACAATACTCTGTTCTGATCTAGTACCAACAATACTTCTTTGGTACCAGAAATCCTATTCTGGTCTGGTACCAACAGTCCTGTGTTGGTCCAGTACCATAAGTCTGCCTTCATACGGTACTCTCAGGACACATTACATAATTGACAAGGCATGCTACGCATATTTCAAAATATTATGTCAACTAATATGAATTATGAATCCATGCCACAACTACTTAAGCTCGAACCAAGAAGTCGAATGCAGCATCAAATGGCAGCCCTTGTGAAGCAATAATTTCTTTTGGTTCTGTTGCCAACAAAAGGGAAGTATCTTTAATTTCTTTTGGTTATGTTGCTAGCTAAAAGGAAGTATTTTAATTTCTTTTGGTTCTGTTGCTTGAAAATAAAAATAAAAAGACACAATCTTTACCTATGATTGTTCAAAGAACCATAATCTGCTTCAAAGACTAGAATTTTCCTTTATCCATTATTTCATCATGACTAAAGGGACAAAAACATATATTAGCCTACAAGTAACTATCTCACCCTAACTAGAGTTCAATAGTATTCATTGGATTATCTTTACTAAAGAGTAACATATGAGTATATGAACACTCTCTATCATGGGCACACTAGGAAATTTTTTATGGAAGAGGATGTATCGGTACCCTAAGGAAACTTTAGGTCATTCTCTTATGGACAAACTCAAACAAAATTATACATATGGATCACTCTAAAGAAATAATGTGCATAAAAAAAGTTTATCTTTCCTTCAGACAAATATTTAAAAGACATTCAAAGAAGAGAATATACCTTCTAACCCAATACCATCCCAGCTTGTAAAAAGGTTTTCGGATGAGCCTCCCCTGTCACCATGCAAAGCACTCTTTAATAAAAACCAAAATAGGTGACTATGGACAAGAAGCCTCTGATGGAAAAAGGGTTTAAGAGACTAACCCATCGGGATACTGAACAGGTCTGTTGGCAGCGGGTATCGGTCTATGGTATGACTAGGCAAACCCATCAGGGTACTAAACAAACCTGTTGGCAATGGGGCATTCTGCCTGGGGAAGGGATTTCTCACTAATTATCACAACTACCCCACTAGAGTATTGAACAGGCTTGCTGGCAGTGGGTTCTGGTTGAGAAATGTCTCATCTATACTTGTCTGATTGGAAAATTCACTTTTGTCATCTAAAAAAAAGAAAAGATCACTATTGGAATTTATGAGATACAAACTCCAGATTAATAAGAAACATAATTACTACAAGAAAATGTCTATTTGAGAATTACCCTAAGTCAACTTACCGGTCTGGCATCTAAATCCTACATTATCTAAGAAGGAAACTTCTTAAGAGTGGAGCCCTAACTAGGGAGTCTAATCTACTTATATTGTGAAATTTATCTATAACATCTAATGATAGTAAATCTCTGAAGCAAGTTAGGATTGGATCTGTTCTACTGGCAAATATATAAAAAAAAACTCCCTTGTTTTCACTGTTGAATGCTACCTTTGTCAATAAGTCATCAAAAGAAAGACAATTTCAATTTTTAGGCATGTGATCATATGCTAGGTGATAAATGTACTTCTGAAATTTGATTTGGTTTCTTTTTCTGTTATCATCTTTTCTCCATTATGGTACAGAATGTTGAATCTTCTTGCATACAAATATGCAACATCCTTGGCATGGGGGAAGGTCAAAGAGCTCCTTCAGACCTCTTTTTCAGACTCACATCTCACCTTCAAAAATCAACATGATCACCCTACAACCCTGCAGAACCAAATACAAAAGAAGATAAGCACAGAATAAAGAAGTACAGGAAATTCCAGTACCAAGATTTCATAAAACTTCAGCCTAAAAAGATGAATTCTGACAATCTACAAGCAGTCGCATATGCTATGGGTATTGACCATACAAAGGTAAAAGCAAAGGTAACATGGTATTTATTTTCCTCTTCTCATAAAACTACAATAGGTATGAACATATATACTAGATCTTATGACCTTAGTATTAAAATGATGCACATATCCATCATACCCATATGCCTAAACTTAATCAATCCTCTCATAAGCGCTCGAAAATGGTTGAGGGCAAAATCACATCAAAGCATGAATATGAAGCATGTCTAGTAATGATAGGCCACGAATGTACTTCGCCCTTAAGAAAATCATGACCTTATCTTGTGTCATGAACCATGATCCAACATCAAATTCACCACTCGGAAGTCCAATCACCTATCCCAAAATGATGCTTTGACACCCAACGTCTTGTTCTCATCATTACATTAACGGGTAGAAATGAAATGGATTATCTGGTGGTGAAGCCATCCAGATAAGCCTCATCTAGTCTTAAATTTTCCTCATGGCATCCTTACTTAAACTTACCATTCGCATTTTCGATGCCATCACCATATTCCCTTGTCGTTACCTTTCTCTAGTTCCAAGCCTATTCCTCTCCACGATATCTGGTACCAAATCCTTACCCTCATCAATTGACTAAATCCTTGTGCTACAGCCTGATTCTTCTCTCACAATTTATAACGATGCTCATAAGTAGACATGAACTAGTTTTCCAAATTTATAGAGAGACCGAGGAGTTCCAACTATGTCGAGAGAAGTATGCTAGATCGGGCTGGATGCCATTTTTGGAGAAATTCGCAGGCTAGCACGAGAAGATATCTCACGAATTTATTCAAGGTTACGATGGAGAGATTGCACATATAGGCAATCTACAGCTGACAATCAATGAATCAACCTTAAGGGAGGTCACGGGATTACCTAACAGAGGAGCCAAATACTTCAAAGGTGTAGGAATCAACAAAGAAATGTGCCAACGATTTTTGAAAGAGGACCATCAGCACCCTGATTGGAAAAAGGGGATCCCTAGGAATTATATCAAGGAAGAGTATCATACAATTATTGCTAGTCTTCAATGATTCCTCACTTGTGAGGGAAGGTATGTTGTGAGATTCATATATCATCTTAGGCTTCTATTGCACTTTGAAGGAGGCCCTGAAATTGATTTTTCATATTTTCTATGGATGATTTTGAAAAAAATGGTAAGAGGTGTCAAATCCCTATCCAAAATTGAGAAGACTAGCATTTACCATCAAGGTCTTATTAAAATGTTAGTTTTACATGAGATTAGTAAGCAGAGGATTAGTTGGAAAGTCCTTATCACTCAACACCTTCCCACAGAAAACAAACCTGTGGAGGAATCCCAACGTACTCCAAAGAAAAATAAGGAACCTCAAAAGAAAAAGAACAAGAAGGATAAGGCAACTCCATCATCACCTAGAATAGTGAGCCAACACGAAAAAGCTAGTAAACAAGTAGGGCCCTCTTCAACAGTCAATAATACTTTTAAAAGTCAAGAATCAAAAGGTAAAACCAAATTAGTAGAGGAGACTTCAACAATAGCACTTAAGGAGAAGGGCCATCAGACAAAAATTGTAAGAAAAGGGAAGAACAACTCAGAAAATAAAAGTGAACAGTCTATAGAGAAATCTCCTATAACCATTCCACAGATAGAAAAGAAGAAAAGGAAGCTTGTGAACACCCCTGATCCGGTACCTCCTTGTAAAATAACCATAAGGAGCATGGCCAAGAAAGGAAAGGCAGTTGTCATTCCTCATACACAGGAAGATCCAATTGATCTTACCTCTCCTTCTGAAGACTTATCAGTCCAGGATGACATCCCTAGTTTGACGGAGGAGCAAGCTACTATTACTTTATGTGGGATGAGGTAGGAAGTGGAGGAAAGAGAATGCATCCAGCCAGTAATAATGGAGTCAACAAGGACCTTAACAAAAGAACGGATGAAGAAAAAGATTGAGGAACTGCAAAAACAAAATCAGGAACTCAAACAAGAAGTGAAAGAATACCAACTATTGGATAGGTATATATGAGAACTTGGACTCAGAAGCTGGTAGAAGAATGGAACAGCTTGAGGCGGATATCACCACTACAAATATTGGGTTCACGGAGGAGCTAGATAAGCTGCATAAGGAACTAAAGAATCCACAGCAAGAATTCGAAGAAAAAATCGATCAGCTGGAAGAAAAGATGGCTCAGCTGAACAACGACTAGAAACAAGACCCTATGAACTAATCCAGTTTACTAGCAGTCTGTCAGTAAGGTCAATCCAGCAAAATGGCATTTTGTATAGAAACCATTGCTGTAAATAACTTTGTACCTGTTGAAGGTTATAAAAGTTTAGATCAGTTTTAAAGTCTATAGCTATAGAACTAGAAGGGATTTTCAGAAAGGAAGGCCCAAAGAGATTCGAGGCCTATTTTGTAATTGAATCTGTGGCCATGCCACCCTTTTAATATAATCCATAACCACTTTCGTCAAAAAAAAAACAACTATTGGACAGGTATATCAAAAAGGAAAATGAGCAATTGAAAGCAACCAGCCAACAACTTCAAGATGACCATGAAGAGACTTCCAATAAGCTCAAGA
Organism: Picea engelmannii; assembly: GCA_009831015.1. Lineage (NCBI taxonomy): Eukaryota > Viridiplantae > Streptophyta > Pinopsida > Pinales > Pinaceae > Picea > Picea engelmannii. The sequence goes on along the minus strand of ML779310.1, from coordinate 362,097 downwards.
AGGTACTACGACTCCTACAATATGTTAGGGTCATCAAAAGGGAGCTAAAAGAGGAAGCCTCAGCCATCAACATCATTGATCCACAGAAGTAAAAATTGCAGTCTCAAGTTTTGAAAAATTTTGGGTTTGTTTTCAGTTGCATGAGGACATGCAATAGTTTTGGCATGGGGGAATGTTGAGACCCTAAATTGACATCCCCACTACCCTATTTTACTCCTCATTTATACCTTTTTGGCTTACCTAAGATTGGGTAAATGACAAAGAATACTACCATTAGTCGTTGATAAGGTCATAAGGTAAAGTATAATTAATTCATGCATTTTTGTGGTATTGTTGCGCTAGGAGATTAAATGTTTCATGTACTAATGCTTCAATTTACCATGTATAATATTTTACCTCTAGATAAGTCTAGCCTTCATGTACCAGCTCAGTTATCTGGTACTTGTGCACTGAATTGCCACTGTCTGAATCATGTACCAAGTGCACCTCTATGTAGATCCGATACTGAATCTCACCTGTCGCGATCTGGTACCAAAGGCTATAGACTATTGTGATCTAGTACCCCATTTGTGCACCGTTCATATCTGGTACCATCTACCTGTTACGATCCTGTACCAATTCATGAAGCTGTATGTACCAAGTTTAGCTCCAGATCGTAACCAAGACAATTGTTGGATGATTATTGAATCATAAATGTTTTAGCAAGGCTATGTTAGGATGGTTTGTTTTTGCTTCATCCTCATGCACTTCGTGTCATGAGGATGAAGATTAGAATATGTAACCGAATAATTAAATTTAACAATTGACTGATTTGCAAACGATTTCACCTCCTTGTGTTTCATGACTAAGACTATTTAAATAGTCATGGCAAGGATGGTGGAACAAAAAAAAGGAAGAGTTAGCATAATACAGATGTGAAGCAGCGTTATATATTGCAGAACATATTTTGGGTGAAGATTACTAGAAGGACGTCATTTATCTCTATGCATTGATCATCTATGATTGAATGTGAGTTGATTTGTTAGCATAGTTTGATTCTATGTTTTGAAGTTTGAGTGAGAGTAATGTGTGGGTTGCAAACAAGTTTACTGTAGACTCCAGACGCTAACCTATTGAAGCGGCAAGGGCCCACCGCCCAACAAAGGTCAACACCTCCATAGATTAGTATTAGCATTTTCTTTCAATGGTGTGAATGTTAGATTAGCTGAAGTTTTAATTCCTTCAGATGATAGCAGTACAGTTTAGACTAGAATTTTAATTATATGATCGTTTAGAGAGATTTACTCACTATGTTTTGCATATGCTCTGTTTTTATGAATTTGATTTTGTTCCATAGACATGAATGTTGGCAACAGTAGTCAGACATATTTGAATGAGAACTAGTGAAGTTTACAACAGCACATTGTGAACCACAACATACTCATTATATTGACTATTGAACTACCCATGCTATGTCTTGATGATTGATGTGTGATTTCTCTTTCAGAAGTGTGGTTGTATAATTAATTCTCTAGCTCGGATAGCAGAGTTGATCTGTCAGAAGAACTCCATCTCATACTTGCATGTGTCATAATGGAGTAGATAGCCTCTCTGTGAAAGACAACCAAAGTGCATTTCAGTTTGCTAGTTTGTTTTGTTCCTAACATACATAATCTAGAATAGTTCTATACTCATGACATTAGAATTACCTTTCTTACTGGTGTCTTGTAACTCTGTTGATTACGAATCCCAGATTGATAATTAATGAGTGCAGTATACTAAACATATAAGCAACACAACACCCTCATCCCCGTAGTTCTACTTAAACAGGTTCACGAGAGGAACTTCTCTGAACACTATCCCACTACGCGTATGTCTTGCCTTTGTGTCGCTATCGCTATTTGAATTCTTGAACATTAGCCTTTTAGGATCCATATAGCTACTGTATCTTCAATATGTTCTTCTCATGCAATAGCATCTTGATCCTCAACTTCAGAAAATGTAAAAATTTTCCTATGGGTCCCTGTTGGGCCCCAACAACTCCCCCTATATTTTTACAAAATTTAAAGGGCCCCTATTAGAATCTTGATAATTATAATGAGCTACAGAATCAACCTTTTCAAATAGTTCCATACCTTGGCTTGCTTTGAGACAAACTTAAGAAATTCACTATAGTATGAGACATTCATTACAAGAGTATATGTCAAAAGTTAGAAACGAGCATAAAAATCTCAATTTAAACAAAAACGTTAATTTTTATCAAATGTTTACTTTTGTTTAAATTATGATTACGTGTTCATTCTTTTGCTCATTAGCAAGTTTGACTATTTTGAATAATGTGTTCAATNCTTCATCAAATAATATCTTGGTTGGTTTCTCATTTTCATGAAATCATTTGGTGATATTAATTAATTAAATTCTTTTTTCATTTTCCATCTCATTTCAAAATAATAATAATAATAATAAAAGAATTATCTATCATTTGTAAAAAATCAAAATTAATATTTTTCTCTTCTCCATTAACTTGAAGCTTCTAGAATTTTAAGATCATATTTGAAAGCAAATTATAAACAATGTGTGTTTATAAGTTATAGTTAGTTTAAATTCATTTTTTATTTTTCTAGATTTTGTTTTATTCACAATTTTTAGGTTTTTAATTTAAGTTTATTTTTGTTTCACGGGTTTCTATTATCAAATATTTGATACAGATATGATCATGGATTGATTTTATTATCCAAATACGTTCAAGATGATTGATACAAAGATAATATTGGATTGCTAGAAATAATTTTATGAGCAACAACAGATAAGATTTAGAAAGGCGTCAAGATCAGATAGGCGATTTTGCAAAACTGATTATAGCCAAACCGTGAGGAATTTGAAGAAATGGTTGAAAACCCAGAACCAAAACGGACCCATTTACCTTTCAAATAGATATTTTCCCAAACAAATGCACTATTTGAGAGTTATTGATGTCTTTTTACGAGGCAAATTTCAGGTGGCGAAAATTAATAGTGACGCCCAGACTGTTCATTCATTGTATAAATATATGAGAAAGTTCAAAGCCATAAGGGATCCAAGAATTGGAGAGGAGGATTTTTATCCTTTCTCTTCTGTATATTATATCTTTTGTAAAAAATTTATTTCTTTTCAAATGGAGTAATGAATGGCTGGAATCTTTGGGAGAATGGACGAGTATTTTCAAAGAAGGATATGGAATTCCAGGTTGTTTAATGGCTTTTGTCCTGTGAGTAAAATGGTTTTATTTTCATTGTAATATCTTCATATTCTTTGAATAATTGATTATGCATTGATTTAAATTGCTTTAGTATTTTTTATCAATACATGGTTAATTATTATCATTTATGTATTAATTTTTTCAATCTTTAAAGTCTATTATCCAAAACATTTCTTCCAGGACTACAGAATGGACAAGTAATTCCAAAACGTAGTAGACTAACATATATTCATTTTGGCTTTAGACTTTTGTTTATAATGTTGTTATTTATGTTTTTTTTAATCCTGTTACATGTGCAGGTCTGATATCTTTAGATTAAATGATCTATGATATGTAGGAGCTTTATATTATAAATATCATCTATCATTTGCTTCATCAAAATACAAATGTTGTGATTATATCTTCGATTTAAATAATGAGATTTATCTTTGAATTTTAAATTGAATGATAAAATACATAGATTGCTTCCAGATTTATCTTTCTGTAATCATGTATAATTATGAGATCGTAGGTTTATGTTTGTGTTTCCTTTTCTGTCATTAAAACCTAAGCCGTCAATACATGTTATGAATTTATTTAGAACAGTCATAAGGTTCATTGCAGATTTCTCTCTTGGACATGGCAGTTGGATGTTCACCACTCATGTAGATGATTGGATACACCTCACTAATTCACTGACAATATAGCTTCTTTGTATTTTTCTGTCATTTACATATCATTGAAACTAGAATGTATGGTTCAACTTTGACTATCCACATGTTCATGTTTCATTAACTTTTTTTGCAAGATTCTTTAAATTTATAAAATAAAAACAATAAATATTTTTATGTGCTTTCTTTATCTGCTTCCTAGAAGCAATCATTTTTCACATCGATTTTCGTAAGTTTCAATTAAAACTTGCAGCTTGTAAATCATGTAAATAAACGAGACTTGTATATATTATGCTTAAATACAACTACTACAGTTACATTAAAACATATGTACATATATATAGTGTGTGTAGTAATTAATTAGTTATTTTAGCTCTTTTATTTATTTTATTTGTTTCTTTTAGGACTTTTAGATTGGCCAACGAAGCCATTAAACCCGTCAGAAGGAGTTACACCAAACGGATTGGGTTATTTATACAACCCCGGACTGGACTCGCTCTTCCAGTTGACAGACGATCATTTTCACCCATCAACAGTCCCTTAAAGAAATATCTCTCGGCTTGGCTATATGACTCTACTATGTCAACAACAAAATCAGTGATGTACCCTCTAATGGTGCTATCGAACCAATGATATACTACTCTTGACACAGTGTTATCAACTCTCTTGACCTTCTTGATCGAAATCGACATCCAAACCAGAGGTGGCCTAGATCTGATCTCAAATTGGGTATCGGCTAACCTAGCTAGCCACTCATATAGGTCCTGATGGATTCCTCCAAAGAAAATTGTGTGTATATCAGTAAAGATATATCTCTCCAACCAATCCTCTGTACTAATATTAGGGTTCTTTTTCTGGACTTTAGTGAAGTCCTTTTCTTGATCTTCTATCCACTTCTAAATTGTTGTCTTTGATGGAAACCACCTTGACATTCCCTCAAGAATATTCATGTCCCGACAACAGAACCATTGGTTGGCACAGGGGTAGACCCAAGGTTTAGCTCCAAGAGCGCACCAACAAACCCTAACTACTAGCCCTTTCAACAACACCTGCGAAGCAGGTGCAGTCTCACCCAAAGTTTCTATGGGGGGGTTGCAGGACAAAGATGTCTACAACCAAGGGGATATCAAGTGGATCCAATACAAAATCAATAAAACAATTATATATCATTTACCAGTTCAGATCTACTCTGTGGAACTATCTATCAGATCTAACACAGCAATGCAATAACGGTATACCAAATGACAAAGAATAGAGCATCAATCACACACAACACAAAATATACGTGGTTCACCCTCTCTCTAGGGCTGCGTCCATAGAACTGTGTTTTATAATATATTAAGATGAAGCATATAGTTCTTGTCTTTTCTCTCAGCTAGCAAATCTTCTTTCTCATGCTCTCTATCTCTTCCCTCCCTGTGCACCCAGCTGCAAGGTTGATCTTCGCACCCAGCTGAAGATCTTACAATTCCATAATCCTCTACACTCATCACTTCTCTCTCACACAATAATCCTCACTCGATCACACAATAACAAAGATAACAACAACAACCACCCATCCCAGGTCCTTTAGACCTCTATTTATACATTACAATAGTTCTCAGACACCTTTAGGCTAATACCTAAGTGTCAAAACCCTAGATACCAAAAACCCTGGGTGTCTAAAACCCTAGGTCAACTTGACCCGCATTTTCAGGGCTTCTCCATCCTGTCTTTCCTTCCTTCTCACGCGGTGCTCCAAATCATCCAATAGTGGCTTTTTCTACTTGCTTAAATGTCCGCAAATCCATATTCCTTGTTGATCTGTCCTCCTTGATATCTTTGTCCAATGTCTTTCTTTCTCTTACTTCGCTCCATATTTTTTTCTCTTTTACTCACTTCGAACCAGTAACAGTCACTGTGTCTTCCACACAATTCACATTTTTTCTTTTCTTCCTTGTTCTTCGCTTGCTTCCACAACCAAGGGCCAACACTCTTAATTCTATAGTCATGGAAATGAATGTCTCCATATGCTAGTATATATCCACAAGATTCAAGTATCTGGTGTTTCTACTACGAGAAAAATCAGTTTGTGGAACCCAAGGGAATATCTCCTCATCTACTTTAAAACTAGAAGGCATGCCCCTCTTTTCTTTAACATTGCTTACAATTTCTTCTACTTCTCTCTTTATGTTAACATAAAATAATATATTTTAAGCTATTGTTGTTGTAATTTCCAAGAACCTCATCCTATTCCTCAAGTGACTATGAGTACGGGAAAATTTATCCTTGCATTTCCTTAACCTCCCTCTACATAGCCCTTGGTTGGTATCCCCTTTCTCAAACTGACACTTGCCTTCCATAATTTCTATATCAAGAATCCACCTTGAATGTCACTAATATATAATATGTTTGGTGAGCCAAGAGTGGCTACCCAACTCTGGGAAATCGGGACCTAGATTCAAATGATGAAGAGTGAGGCTATCAATTGGCCTCCGGGGCATATAAATCCACTGAATTTGAAACATATAACCAAGCCCCTATAGAGTTGACCAAATCCAATACTTGGCATGAATGTTGTTGAGAAAATTTTATCATTGATGTCAAAGTGATTGCGGGTGTGACAGTGTTGTGTCATTGATGTCACTGTAGGTGTGGCAGTGACGTGTCATTGATGCCAAAGTGACTACTGATATGGAAATATTGATGAGGTGTTATTAAAGTCATTGATTGATAGATGTATGACTGTTAAAGAGTTCCTGAAGCAGGATCCAAGTGGAATTTTAACATTTTTCTTCTTTCAAGTATTGAAAGAAACTCAACTACATGAATTTGGTATTCTGATAATAATGTGTTGAACTATAGGAAGTAATTCAACTACATGAATCAGGGATTCCAGTAGTTATGTGGTGAACTATAGGAAGAAACTCAACTACAGGAATTAGGGATTCTAGTAATTATGTGGTGAACTATAGGAAGCAACTCAACTACAAGAATTCAGGATTTCAGTAATACATGTTTAACTATAGGAAGTCGGGATTTCGGTAACTATGTGTTGAACTACAAGAAGCAACTCAATTGCAGGAACTCGAGATTCCGGTAACTATGTTCTGGTAACTACTGGAACTAACGGTAACTATGTCTTGAACTACATGAATGTGGGATTCTGGTAATGATGTATTGGTAACATTTTAACAGTCACTATGTAACGGTTGGATAAGGAAAGGATGTGATCATGTTTGACTTCCACAACTTGTACAAATAATTTTAAATATATTAAACCGAGTTTTCTTTGCATTAATGGAAAAGGAGAAAGTGTACAAGATGGAAAGTGTTCACACAAAAAATATTGCAATGGTCTTTTGACATGGTCAATAAAATAATGTGGGATTATACCATAGTTTTGATCTTTCTATGGGAAACAAAACCATTGTAAAAATTAGTATAAATATATTATCAAATTGAATAGTAGGTGTGAGTGAAGATTGAAGAAGAGGGGGTTAATCTGAGTTAAGGCCAAGGAGCATATCATAGGAGTAAGATTTATCAGAAGAAAGAGTGCAATTATGTTGTAGATCAAGACTGTAGGAACAAAGAGTTGTAGATCAAGACTGCATGAACATTATGCAATATCTAGATCATAATGTTGTAGATCAAGACTGTAGGAACATAGCACTATAGATCAAGACTACAGGAACATAGTGCAATATTTATATCAGAGTGTTGTAGATCAATATTGCAGGAACAGAGTGCAATATCCATATCAGAATGTTATAGATCAAGACTATGTGAACAAAATGATATAGATCAAGACTGCAAGAACATAGTGAAATATCCATATCATAATGGCGTATATCAATACTACAGGAACAGAGTGCAATATCCAGATCAAAATGTTGTAGATCAAGATCACAGGAACAGAGTGCAATTTCCAGATCAGATTGTTGTAGATCAAGATTGCAGGAAGATAGTGAAATATCTAAATCGAAGTGTTGTAGATCAAGACTGCAGGAAATCAGAGTGTAAATGCAGATCAGGTTGTTGTAGATGAAGACTGTAGGAAATCAGAATGTAGTATTCATATCAAAGTGTTGTAGATCAGACTGTTGGTTGTGGAACCTGATTATCTTCCTCATTCAGAGGTATTGTTTCATCTGCATTTGGACCCCATTACATGATAGGGGGTGTGGGGGGATTCCCCCCTCCCCCCACACATCTCTCGCTAGGGGGGTCCATGGGTGTGGGGGGACTTTCCCCCCCGAAGAGAATTTTTTGGGAAAATTACCTTGTGAAATATTGTAATTTCGTAGTCAATCTGGACCGTTCATTATGAGGGCGTAGATCTGACAATAGAAGTTATGTTAGGGTTTTTTTCCCTTGAAGGCAACCCTCTTTTATGAGGGAATTGTGTTGTGGTTGTGCATGTGAGTGAATATTGTATTCTAAGAGAGGAGACAGTGAGAGAAATAAGAGGAAGATACAACGGGTATGTTGTAGGTTGTATCCCTTCATTTGATGGATAATGATAAAGGAAGGACCTTGCAATTTCTCTAGTGGACGTAGCCCACACCGGGTGAACCACATATATTTGTGTCTCTATTGTATTGTATATATTCTATGTTTTATCTCCGCCTTTGTTTTATTTTATTGTTCCATGATCCTGTTTTTATAAAAACTGGTATCAGAGAAAAAGGTAACTCGCATGAAAAGAGGGTTCTTGGTTTGAGTGGGAGCAATGGAGAAAGATGGAAAGTTTAAGGTCGAGAAATTTAACGGCCAAAATTGTCAGTTATGGAAGATGCAAATGGAATATTATCTATATCATAAGGATATTTTCCTATTGTTGGCTGAAAAAGAAAAGCAATCGATGAGTATGAAGGACAAAGAATAGGATATTCTTGATAGAAAGGCATTTGGAATGATGTGATTGTTCCTCGTAGCATTGTTAGCTTTCAATATTTCAAAAGAAACAACAAGGGAGGATCTAATTAAGGCATTGGCTAAACTATATGAAAAACACTCAGCCTCCAATAAGGTATTCCTAATGAAGTGGTTATTTAATATGAATATGTTATAAGGTGGGTCTATTGCTAACCATTTAAATGAATTTAATACAGTTACTAATCAACTAAGTTCTGTAAAAGTGGACTTTTATGATTTCGTTAGGGCTCTTCTAATATTTTTCTCATTTCTAGAAAGTTGGAACGGTTTGGTCATGATTGTAAGTAACTTTTCCTCAGGTTCAAACACTCTGAAATTTGATGATGTTGTTGGTGTCATCCTTAGCGAGTAAATGTGATGGAAAATCATAGGTGAGACATTAGGTAATGTGTTGACCGTGGAGAACAAGGGAAGACAAAAGAATAGAGGAAAGATCTTCGGTAATCGTGGGAATTATAGGAAGGGAAGATCCAAATTGAGACTAGGAAAGATAGAGTGTTGGAATTATGGAAAGAATGGACATCTAAATAAATATTGCAGAGCTCCAAAGAAACAAAGAGATGGACAGCAGGAGAAAAATCAGGAAGAAAATGCAACTGATGTGTTACGAGATGCTTTGATTCTTTCTTTAGATATTATTATTGAACCTTGGGTAGTGGATTCAATGGATTCAGTGGATTCATTTCATGCTACACCCCATAGGAAATATTTCCAATATTATGTTCAAGGTGATTTCGGACAAGTTTATTTGGGTGATGATGAACCATGTCAAATTGTTGGAATGGGTAAGGTACAATTAATGTAAAAGAATGGAAACCAATGATTACTGAAAGAGGTGAGACATTTACCAGATATGAGAAGAAATCTAATTTCAATAGAACAGTTGGCAAGTGAAGGATATATATCTACATTTATAGATAAGGCATGGAAGGTCATTGAAGGATCATTGCTAATGGAAAAAGGAGAGAAGGTAGGTACATTGTATTTATGTACTGGTAATGTTGACTCTTCAATATATTTATCTTCTATATGTGTGGATACAACACTGTGGAATCATAGGATTGGACACATGAGTAAGAAGGGGATGCAGATACTTCTCAAAAGGAATTTGTTGCCGGATCTTAAACAAGTTGATTTGGATTTATGTGAACACTGTGTTTATGGAAAACATAAGAGCGTCAAATTTATTAGAGTTGGAAAGGTAAAGAAGAGTGAAAAGTTAGAGCGTGTGCATACAGATGTATGTGTACCAGCTCGTGTATCATCTCTTGGTGTCTCTTTTTATTATGTTACTTTTATTGATGACACAACTAGGAAAACTTGGGTTTATTGTATTTGATAAAAATATGTTGTTTTTGACACTTTTAAGAAATGTAAAGCTTTGGTTGAGAATGAGATAGGAAAAATGTTGAAGTGTCTCAGATCATACAATGGAGGTGAATATTGCAGCAAGGAGTTTGATGATTACTCTTCATACCATGGGATTCATAGAGAGAAGATAGTTCTAGGAACACCACAAGAAAATGGTGTGTCAAAAAGGATGAATATGAAAATCATGGAACATCCGAGTACGAGATTGCATGTTGGGTTGCCCTTATAGTTATGGGTAGATGTTGTAGATAATGTTGTTTAATTAATAAATAGATGGTCTTGAAGTTCCATGGATTGTGTAATTCCAAAGGAGGAATGGACAATTAAAAAGGTAAACTAATAATTTATGAAGACTTTCAGTTGTGAAGAATTTGTCCATACTCTCCTTCATTGTATTATTTATTGTTAATTGACTCTGGTGAACTAGAAAGTTATGGAGAGTCAATGCAGGTAGACACTAAAAAGAAGTGGGAGAGAGGCATGAAAGAGGAAATGGATTCATTGGTAAATAACCAGACTTGGCACCTGGTTGAGTTGCCTGCAGGAAAAAGAGCATTGCAGAATAAATTGAAAGAAGAATATGGAGGCAAAAAGTAGTACAAGGCTAGACTTGTTGTAAATGGGTTTGCACAAAACAAAGGCATAGATTTTAATTAGACATTTTCCCTTGTTGTTAAAATGACTTCAATTAGGACTATTTTAAATCTTGTGGCATTAGAATATTTTCATATTGAACAGTTAGATGTAAAAATAACTTTTCTCCATGGGGATTTGGAGGAAGAGATTTATATACGGTAGTGATCCAGATTATTTTAGGAACGATATGAAGGAAAAGATATAAGAGAGATATAACAAATAATTACATGGAGATATGGAAAGGAATGTGGTAATACATTAAATCTCAGATTATGTTAATGATTATCTAAAATACAAAATATTGTAAAATGAAAAAGCACACAAGCTAGCTAGAATGGTGGTAGCTTATCTCTGAGAAGAGATGTGTTGCCTATGCTCATTTGCAAGAACTTGGTTATAATGAGGCTCCAAAGGAATTTTTAACATAAATCATAAATGAGAAAACCATAAACATCCAAAAACTGAACCCTGGGATATGAAGCACCAAAATTCATGTGGGCCCTGATGGGGTAAGTTGGTACATCAACTTCCCGAGGTCATAACTTTTTCATTTGATCTATGTTTTAGGTGCACGATAGCTCGTTAGAAATAAATATATGAGGACTGCACATATTTCCATCACACTTTCGATAAATCCTATAGTGTGACTGTGGTGGGCCCAAAAAAATGTTGTTTAGGGCCTCAAAATGGCCACAGAAGTTTAGGAGCTGAAAAACTAGAAAAACTGTCAAAATGGAAATTGGTCTTTGAGCCAGTGGAATAGGTGGGTGGCCACCAATATCCACCTGGATCATTCCTCCCCCATTAGGAAGAAATGGTCTCCATTGTGTCAAGTTCCTACATCAGATGAGGAAACTTCTATTGAACTTGATTCTTGGTGAGCCACTTGCCCTGATGAAGAAATTGCCCCGCTTTAACGACCCAGTAAAGTTTGATAGTCTGCTAATGGGTATCCTTTTTCTTGGTGTCCATGATATAATCAAATGTCTCATGTTTGATGAAGGAAGGAATAATTTATGTAGGGGAAAATTGTGCGGCTGCATCCGAAGTTTCTAAGAGAGGTGGAAAATATGGTCGGAGAAGTTCCACATTAAATACTGGGTGCAATCCAAGGAAAGGAGGAGTATTTAATTAAAAATATTTCTCACCACATCCTTGGTGATGGTGGATTGGCACAGGGGAAGACCCAGGGTTCAACGCTACAACAACATACCAAAAAAACCCTAACTACCGGCCCTTTCGACAACACCTGCGAAGTAGATGAAGTCTCACCTGAGGTAGAGACAGGGGTGGTTGTAGGACTCTAGTGTCTACAAGCTTAGTTGGGACACAGATATTTGATTGTAACACCTTGACAAAGCACTTAGAAATATAGTTCATCAATTTTTAACCAGTATCTACTTCGCAGGTAAAACCCTAATTACAGAGCATCGTTGTATTCAACCAGATCTAGCATCTAGTAGCACTTAGCATGATGAAATAGATCAGATCTAGCATATTCAAGCACTAAGCACATTCACACAGGTCAGATCCATCATTTACTCTCATTATTAAGCACAAAGTAACAATAGATCTACCTATCATTCATTTCTATCAAAGCACTAAGCAAGTAAATACACAAATACAACAATACATCGCACAAAGCATTGACAACACAGGATGTATGTGGTTCACCCCCACCCTGGGGCTACATCCACCAACTCTTCATCTTATTTATTAGCTTTCTTCAATCTTCTTACATGCATAGAGCCTTCAGATCAACTTTGTTGGACAACTGAGAGGGGGGGGTGAATCAATTGTTACTAAGATTAAACAATTATTCTTATTTTAAACTCTTTACACAGCATTTAATGACAGTCACAATAATGCAGGGAATTAAGAAAAAGAACATTCAGCATCAGCCACACATATGAGATACATAGAGACAGATATTTCCTAAGGAAACCCATATAGGGTAAAAACCTCTTCTTCTTTATATGATAAGTAATATTTACATTCTTTACATTATCATACATATGAGCACCAACTCATAATGAGGCTACAACCTCTGTTTTGGAAGATGCTACTTGCTGAGAGCACCAACTCTCTGACTTCTCTAGCACCAACTAGAAGGAAGCACCAACTCCCTGGTTTCTCTAGCACCAACTAGAAGGAAGCACCAACTCCCGAGTTTCTCTAGAACCAACTAGAAGGAAGCACCAACTCCCTGGTTTCTCTAGAACCAACTAGAAGAAAGCTACAACTCCCTGTGTTCAAGCACCTACTTGAACCTCTGAGGACAACAGTCCTCCCTTGCACCTCCCTACCACCCTAAAATTTAAATCTTTTCTATTATGACTTATTACAGTGTTATTAAGTTCTCCAATGGCTTACCTATCTCATCATTGTTCTGCTACACTGCGTTTCTCTGTCTACATCAATATCTTCTACACACCCCTTGCGCTTCATGTTCTTTTGCCTTTTATGCTCTCTATGCCATGTCCCTACAATGCACCATTCCTCTTCTCAGTATTTCAGCTAATGCACCCTCCTCCTTCTACATTCCTGAATCCCTCTCAACAATCAGCAACACTCATCTCTTCTATGTTCTGAATACTTATAGTCTATGTGCACCTTATGCATGCTATCCCACCATGCTTCTGCATGCTCTCTCATGTCGAGTACTCTACCTGTTCATCATGGCAACTCTTCACCTTCTCTGGCAGTTAGATCCATCTGTCAATTACCTCTACAAACAGTCTTCATTCCACTGGTAGATCCCTAGAGTCTCTTCAGCTCCTCTGATAATCACACAGATGTCTCTTCGAGTCCTCTGGCAGAAACCATTAGTGGTTTCTAGCAGTTACACTTTGAACCACCAAAGACAGCTTTAGCAACTGAATCACCACTGATCAATTAACTATATAGAGCAACAGTAGCCATTAGATCATACTTAAATTCACCTGCACCATTGGATGGAGTTCGTAGGGTCTTGCGTTTAATTCATATGCCCATTGGTTGTGACCGAGTGTTAAATAGAGTTTTAATTTTGTGATCTCGCATCTCGGCATTCCTATGATTGAATATCTCAACACTCCAAGTCGCGATCGTCGAGACTCCGAGATAGAGCTTAGCACTGCTAGCTTCTTCCCCTCATGTGACCACCGACTGCGACCACAGGCTGCGCCAAAAGGCGCTTCATATTTCGCAAACTTATAAACTTCATCGAGCCTGATCAACGGTCGATATCTCCGATGATCCAACGGTCTAGATCTCATTGCGATCTAGCATATCACAATTCCTATGATGAAGAGCCTTGATGCTCCAAGGTGCGATTACCGAGACTCTGAGGTAGACCTTAACTCTTGCTAGCCTCTACTCTTCACGTGACCACAGGCTACGCCAAAAGGCGCTTCGTGTTTTGCACACTTATGAATTTCATCGAGCCTGATCAATGGTCGAGATCTCTAATGATCGACGGTCCAGATCTCATCGCGATTCTTGTGATGAAGAGTCTTGATGCTCCAAGGTGATATTGTCGAGACTCTAAGGTAGACCTTAACTCTTGCTAGCCTTTACCCTTCACGTGACCACCGGCAATGACCACAGGCTGCGCCAAAAGGTGCTTCGTGTTTCGAGGACTTATGAATTTCATCGAGTCTGATCACCGGTCGAGATCTTCTAATGATCGATGTTCCAGATCTCATTGTAATCTTTCATATCGTGATTCTTGTGATGAAGAGTCTTGATGCTCCAAGTCACGAGCGTCGAGATTTCGAAATGGAGCTTAACACCACTAGCTCCTTCCTCTATCCTCTGTAGATGTAACCACTGGCTGTGACCACATCCTTATGCAAAAACACATTTCACACTTTCACATCTCGAGTATTTTGTGATGAGTCTTCTCGATTCTCCATGTCACGAACTCCGAAATAGGACTTGGCTTCTCCAGCTTCTCAATAATGTGACCATGAGATATGACCATTTGCCACTCAAACAAGCCTTCTTCATGCCTGATCAACGATCCATAATCCTTGGTGATCTGATGGTCCATATCTTTTCGTGATCTCACATATCATGAGTTTGAACCTCTTTCCTTTGAATTTCTCGATCTGTGAAACTCTGAAATGACACCTTTGTCATTCACCACGTGTCCTTCTTGAATCACCTGTCAAGATTGTTATCGTGATTTCGCATATCACAAGTTTGAGACTCTTTGCTTTATATTTCTCGATTTGCGAAACTCTGAAACTACACCTTTGTCATTCTTTGACTATTTTCCTCCTTCTAAACTTACACTTATGATCTTTCCATTCAAACGATGTTGTTCTTCCTTGCCTGCCTGTTTTTTGATCTTCCTTGCCTACTTGTTTGTCATCATTGTTGTTTTTCTTGCCATCAATGACAAGCATGCTCTTCTTGTAAACAAGCCAACAATCTCCCCCTTTGGCATTGATGGCAACCCTGAACGGCTACTCTAATCTGTTTGGACCTCCAACTATATCATTTGGTCCATACCACTCCTTTTCTCCCCCTTTGACATCAATGTCAAAGAAAACACGCTCCCCCTGAGTTGTTGCAGAATTTTTAGGAGGTATCAGATGTTCAACCACTACAAACTCCCCCTAACTGGATGGACTTGCTTAGATGTGAGATGGGATGACACCCATCTTCTGTTGGAGATATTCAAATGGTGTCTTGGCTAGAGGTTTAGTAACGATGTCTGCAATTTCTTCTGTGGTAGGAATGTAATGGCCCTTAACAACCTGATTGGTGACCTGCTCTCTCACAAAATGGTATTTTATGGGAATATGCTTGGTCTTGGAGTGAATTATAGGATTCTTAGACACACTGATGGCACTAGTGTTATCACAATGAATTGGGATCAGTACTGCGTATTTTACGTCCAAGTCTGCAAGTTTCTGAATCATCCATAATATCTTAGTGCAACAAGTAGCAACAGCAATGTACTCTGCCTTTGTAGTCAATAAAGAAATGGAACTTTTCTTTTTACTAAGCCATGCAACTAATGAGTCACCCAGGAAGAATGATCCTCCACTGGTGCTTTTTCTTTCATCAACATGGTTTTCCCAATCTCCATCTAAATAGGCAGTTAACTATTTCTGGGATACCACAGACCATAAGTCATTATTTCTTTCAAATACCTGAATATCCTTTTGACAGCTAGCAAATGACTCTGTTTAGGTGCAGACTGATATCTTCCTACCATTCCAACAGCATGCATTATGTCTGGGTGAGATGTTGTGATGTACAGCAGGCTGCCTATCATTGACCTATATGAACTTTGATCAACATCAAGTGAGTAATCATCCTTTCTTAATTTTCATCCAGTAACCATAGGTGTGCCCACAGGTTTAGAATCTTCCATTTGAAACCTTTTCAACATTTCTCTTAGATATTTTTCTTGAGAAATGAACATCCCTTCATACCTCTGAGTAATTTGCAGACCAAGGAAAAATGACAGTTCACCTATCATAGACATTTCAAATTCAAACTCCATGGTAGAAGCAAACCATTTTACCAGTGATTCCTTATTACATCGAAAGATGATGTCATCTACATAGACCAACACAATGAGCAAATCATCAACCTCTGTTTTGATATATAGATTGTTGTCAATTGTTCCTCTCTTGAACCCTTTGTCTTTGAGATACGTATCCAGTCTGTGATACCAGGCACGAGGAGCTTGTTTTAACCCATATAAATCTTTCTTCAGCTTGCATACTAAGTCAGGGTTATCAGACAGTTCAAAACCCTTTGGTTGTTCCATATAGAATTCTTCATTTAAATATCCATTTAGAAAAGATGACTTGACATCCATTTGATAAACCTTAAACCTTTTATGACAAGCATAGGAGGGAAAGATTCTGATAGCTTCTAACCTTGCTACAGGCGCAAATGTTTCATCAAAATCCAGTCCTTCTATTTGAGCATAGCCTTTATAGACCAATCTTTCTTTGTTCCTGACAACTTGTCCCTGCTAATTCAACTTATTCTTAAACATCCATTTGGAACCAATAATATTTTTACCTTCCAGTCTATGAACCATCTCCCATGTATTGTTTTTCTCAATCTAATCAAGTTCATCATTCATTGCTTTAACCCAAAGGTCATATTTGCTAGCTTCATTAAAGTTCTTCGGTTCCAGCATGGATATGAAAGCTATATGTGATTTCTCGGTATTTTTTATTGTCTTTCTCCTGGTTTGTACAGCTTTGTCTTTTTCACCAATTATCTGACTTGCAGGATGATTCTTTTGAGTAATTCTGCAGGAGGAATTTGAAGGAGTCTGCTGATTTGAGTCTGTCTGAGTATCTGTGTCTTTATCTAATTCAAAGTCTTCATTTTCTAATTCTTGGAACTATTCATCTTCAGCTTTAGTTGTGTCTTTTGTAGAAGACTCATTACTGTACACCTCTCTTTATGGGATTCCCTCATCAACTTTTACGTCAATACAGTCAACCATTTTATGTAGCCTCTTATTATAGCATATGTATCCTTTGTTGTTTGTAGCATACCCTATGAAGATACCTTCATCATCCCTGTCATCATATTTGCCAAGGTTCTCATCATTATTCTTTATGTAACATTTACTCCCAAAAACTTTGAAGTGTTTAATT
The DNA here is from genome assembly GCA_009831015.1 of Picea engelmannii. NCBI lineage: Eukaryota > Viridiplantae > Streptophyta > Pinopsida > Pinales > Pinaceae > Picea > Picea engelmannii. The sequence goes on along the minus strand of ML779310.1, from coordinate 344,683 downwards.
GAAGCAGGTCTCCCATACCACAGTTCATAAGGTGTCTTGTCACTTTGTGGTCTGAGGTGGGCTTTGTTAAGAACATGGACTGTTGTGTGTATTTCTTCTACCCAGTAGGTTTGACCAATGTTCTTCTCATTCATCATTGACTTGGCCATTTCCTGACTGTTCTATTTTTCCTCTCAACTACTCTATTTTGTTGTGGAGTTATTAGGATGGTGTATTATCTCTTAATCCCATGCTTATCACAGAATTCCTTGAAGTCACTTGACATAAACTCTCCTCCTCGGTCTGATCTTACTGCCTTTAACCTCTTGCCTGTTTGAGTCTCAATTAAAGCCTTAAATATTTTAAACTTCTCGAAAGCTTCAGTTTTTTCATTGAGAAAGGCAACCCAAGTAAGTCTGGAGTAATCATCAATAATCAACATGAAGTAGTTTTCTTTCCCTGTGCCTTCCTGTCTTGATGGTCCACATAAATCCATATGGACTAGTTGGAGTGGTTTCTCTGTTGAAGTAAAGCTCTTGGACTTAAACTATGTCGTAGTTAGCTTTCGTACTTGGCAATGTTTTTGAGTTTGATTAAGTGGTCAAAGTTTAGATGTCCAAGTCTCCTATGCCATAACCAGATTTCATCATGTTTTCTTAGATGACACTCTTCTCTATTTTCTTTCAGCACATATACATTATTTTATGTCCTTATTCCTTTGGCCACCACTTGTCCTGAGTTTACAGACTTTATCTTGTAGTCCTTGGACGTGAACACCACTTCACATCCTCTGTCACACATTAGACTTACACTGAGTAGATTATGTTTCATCCCATCTACAAGTAGAACATCTTGGGCTTTTCCTTTTCCATTACTCAAACTCACCATCCCTTTACCCTTTATTTTACCTGGTGCATCATTTCCAAAGGTTACGTTTCCTGATTTTCTTTCACTTAGAGATAGAAACTTACCTTTGTCTCCCATCATATGTTTGGAGCATCCACTGTCTATATACCAAGGGTTCATTTTTCTTTGAGATGAAAACACTAATCCACACTTGTCACTTTCTTTCTTCTTCCACAGCTTGACATTTTCAGCAGGGGAATTCTGTTGTAGGAAAATCTCCCTGCGGACAGGTAGATCGCCTCTAAGAGCTTGAACCTAAATCTAGACAGAAAATTCTTAATGTGGACACTGACTTCCTTTCTAATCTATCTAAGCTAACACATGGGAAGGAAGGATAACAGAAGTACCTCTTTATCGACATTTGTCCCTGCACACTCCTAGTTGCGTTCCAATCCTTTGCTTCTCGCTGGATCCTGTGGACAAAACAAGATACGACCACTTCCTACTCTATTGATATTAGCTTGAAAACATATCTATCAATTAATGATAAGTTCATGTAACATTAGACACAAACTAGAAAGAAACAGGCCAAGCGTGTCATATTGACGAGAATAACGACAGCAGTACTTACAATCGTAGATGTGAATGTGATAGCTTTGTCAAGTCCTCTTCATATAACCCTTGCCTAAAAGCTTCCACAACCTGGATAACAGCAGCTTCACTAATCACTCTCCTTTGGCTGACTGTGTGTTTTCTCCAAGATCATAAGTTTCATACTAGCATTTCTTCCCCCTTTCCACCATCATAGAGCCTGCTTATATAGGTTAAGAGGAGCTTAACCTCTTGATTTATCTTTAGAACAAGTTGGGAACTTCCTCCTCGGATCAGGGATCTCTTGATGAAACCAAGAATTTGAATACAAATGCTTCCTAATCTTGAAATATCCTCTCCTTATTCTCCTCAATGGGACAACTATTGCCTCAGATTAGGCAGCGCTCCCTTAGAAGGGGCATCAGAGCATTGTAGCACTTCCTGGTAAGATTTAGGGGAGCGCCAGTGCTCTCAAGATGAGTAGCACTCCTTCAGAGGGGGCAGGGGAGCATTATAACGCTCCCTGAAGCCTTGTAGGGGAGTGTCAGCGCTTCGAGGGCTGATATAGGGGAGCGCTCCCCCTCATAACCTATGTTTCAGAGCTCTCTTCAGGTGTCAAGAGTTATTTGACTTCAGTAAACCAGTTCTTATTCTTCAAATCAAGCACATGAGATGTTTTAAGTGTCTCCTTAGTGTCGTCAGTATGGCAGTATGCTCGAACATCATTTGCGACACTTGTAACCAACTTGCGACACTTGTGAAAGTTGTAAGGAAGATGCGACACTTACGACAATTGAGAGGAACATGCGACACTTATCCAGTTGAGTAATTTTGACGTGTAACAGATTGCCCCCCAAAGTATAAGTTAGAAGATGTCAACTGATAACTGAAATATTTTGTAGACGCCCAAGCAAGGGTATAGACTCGGAGAACCTGACGGAAGCTGCACACAAACATCCAACAAATATCATGACATATTTCAAAACCCAAGGTAGGCATACCTATGCTTGGGTGATCAAGACTTTGGAAGATATGGCCGCCATAAAATACACTGCGGATCCATAATTGTATTGATAAAAAGGTATAGCCACCGAAGATACAATGTGGATCTATACTCTGATGACTCGGACTGATCGTAGCCACGAAGAATACACAGTGGATCTACGAGATGACAAGACATAGCCACGACCAATACAAAGTGGATCTATGTTACAGTGTATGTGTTTTTTGTCCAATAGAAATTCCTTCGCAGCCTGGGCAAATCACATATCAACGTGATCGCTCAACCCAGGGTCTTCTTACCAATCTCAATATGGTACGAATCTGACCATGCGAATAGATGTCTTGACGTCGAACATGGCAGAAACCACTTGATTACCGGTCAATGGTGTGAACCGTTAACAAGTGCGAGGGAGATCACCATTAATGTCAATGATTCCCAAGGTACCCTAGTACATTCCAGCGAATGTGAATAGATGAGCTGAAGTCGAACATCCGTGGAATCATTCGATCAGGGGTCAATGATGTAAACCCACTGTCAAATTTGAGGAGGCCTGCCATTGAGGTATGCAGGTCCCAAAGTACTAACTAGTTTCTAAGTCTGATTCCTGGATAATGTGTTGGAGTCGACAGGAATAGACTCGTCGAGGGAGGGCCTTGATGTATCCCCCATCAACGACATGAAACAGACATGGAAATGTAATTGGCATATCAAACGGACATGGACTGACACAGGTTTTGAGGTAAGATATTTGGGATGGCTGACTCCTGAGATGGATACTTCCCTTGAACACTGAGGCACAACACCAAAACGTGACATGGACCAAAACTATGCAGTAGGTATCGTGACTTGCGTTGGGTGACCCAAAGGAGCGAAAGGAACTCAAAGGATTGGCTCAGTGCAGAGGTTCAGCGGATTATGATATGTGCAAATGACAAAGTGTCGTGTTCAAGGGCGACTCTAAGAAGTGTTGGATGATGTTCTCAAGAGACTGCTTGGC
>ML779310.1:290093-341217 GCA_009831015.1 Picea engelmannii | reverse complement strand
GATATGTGCAAATGACAAAGTGTCGTGTTCAAGGGCGACTCTAAGAAGTGTTGGATGATGTTCTCAAGAGACTGCTTGGCTTGCTCCTTTCAATTTTTTCCCCCATCCAGATAGATGAGTACCTCTTTTTTATTTAATGAGCTTGAGGAGGATAACACATGCTCAATATAACTCACCTTCGGTGAGTTCCTCTTCCTTTGTTTAACGAACTGGAAGAAGTAAGGGTTTGGTCCCATATGGGCCTATCGATGTGTGCTTTAACGAGTCCAAAGACAGAAAACTCGAAGGTTTTTCGGGATTATAGAGTTTGGAAAAACACCTAAAACAGAACTCTCTCAGTTCCTTTCCCGTACAGTATTCCAACGAGACGGAAAAAGGGTTAAACTATCGCTCGAAAGATGCCCTTTCTGACCTTTTAATGAGTGTGAAAGGAAGCAAGATCACTCGACAATCTTTTCATATTTAGAGAGTCTGAAAAGGGTTTAAAGAAGACTCCAGGGGGATTCCTTTTTCATGTGTTTATATCCGTACGGGTCCGAAAAAGAGATAAAAGTTTACCCGGTTATGTTCTCATATTGTCGAGCTCGAGAACGAACTAAGACTATGCTCATAAGTGCGACAAGGTGAATAATCCATCAGGACTGCCAGGAAACCTGCGATGCCAGAACTACAAAGATGTCAGAACTACAAACCAGGGTTTAGTGAAGCCATTACATCATTAGAGAAACCCAAAAAATGACCATACCTTATAAAAAATGAAAATTTATAAATAACGATTGATTGAAAATTCATTTACCATTTCATTTTGCAAGGATTTTTGGAGTAGTGGAGAATCTCATTTTGAAGCAGATCTTGTTTTTCTCGCTGTCGGAGCTACGGTTCACCATTTTGCTTGTCGTTTGGACCAGGTAGGTTTCCACCTCTTTCTCTTTCAATTGCATGGTTTCACGTCCATTTTCATAGCATTATTTATTTTAAAACACGAAGCCCTAAGTCACCCCAATTAGAACCAAATCGGCCTCATTTAAAAATTAATGGAAAAGGGGAATTCTTTTACAAAAAATGCTTTAGAGAAGGATGGTTAAGATTTCAACACCCTTGTGGTCAATTAGATAGGTCGTTTTTTAGTAAAAGAACTCATAAAAAATCTTCCCAAGTGCCCACGCAGCCCCCAAAGTCGTTTTGAATTTTTAAAACGTTTTATCGTTGTTTGATAAATGTTAAATGTTTCGGAGAAGGCGTGGTGGTTAAAAAGAGTGAGTGGTTTCTTTTAAATGATGTGGGGATCTTATTTCATGTTTTAAATTGCTTTTGAAAATTGTCGAAATTGCCAAAACGTGGAAATAACAAATTCTTTGATTTTTTTGTTTTGTAGGTAACTTCGGCAATCATGATTGAATGGAAAGAGAGGGAACATGAGATGGATGACTTAGCCGCCTTACGGAGTCCTCGTACATGGGCCACTTTGCGATCTTGTGGTTTTCTCAAGTTCTTCAAGTTGCAAAAAATGAAGAAAGAGATTTTATTGCTCGAGCATATGATTGGCCTCTGGGATGTTGCAGAATAAGGATTCTGAATCGGCACACAACTTTTAACCATTGAGTTAGAAGACGTGTACTTTTTGACCGGCTTCTTGAAAAGAGGGGTCCCCATATCTTTCACTGGGCAGAGGGCGCTACCTGAACAAGTGGGCGTGTATCTAGCATGCCACTGCATCCCAGGAGCAAGGTTGGTAGGGAGCAGGATCCCTATCAAGGATATTCGAGATTTGTCCCTCTGGTCTATACTATTTGCTATCACAACCGTGACAGGTAGCACTAGCGCCCATCTGGCATCAAGATCGCAGGTGGCTTACGGTGTTCAGTCTTTAGAACCAACACTGTTCAACTGGAGTGCAGCGTTCCTTCGGAATGTGAAGGGACAAATCTCACGGTGCATGACTGGTCAGAAGCAGTTTGGCTATGGCTCATTTTTGGTCTCATTTTTTCTAGAGTGCATCCCTCAGATGCAGCCTCAGATAGCACTGGCGGTATGACCAGTGGATGAACCTAGGATGGAGAGGTGGAATAGTCTGTCCCCAAGGCTAGTGTCGGAGTCAGAGTTCCATTTCACTGGCGATTTCTTTGCCTGGCTGAGACGACAGTACCTTTGGATAGAGGACTTCCCTTATGCTGATGTAGATTTTCACGGGAGCATGGACTTGATTTTGCCCGCGGGGGAAGACTGGGATGAGTCAGGTAAGAGACTGAGCCATACCTTGTCTAGTTTTTGTTTTTAAGTTTTTGATGTATATATATATTTTTTGGGTATGTAGAAGAGTTTTAACAGATGTATTGTTTTCAACATGCAGACAAGGGAGCAGTGCACGCGACTGATATACCGGTACCAGGACGTCGCGGAGGCATCCCGGTTGCAGCAGATCCAGCAGTACCAGCAGTATGTCTCCAGGAGGTTGAGAGAAACCTCCAAGGCCTTACGATGGGCATCCCTCCTCTGCGGAGGGGGGAAGTGCCTTTACATCTACAGCAACACACTGTAGGAGTACCAGAGAATATCAATTCTCTGTTGAGGCGCATAGTGCGCGCAGTAGTATGTTACTCACAGCACAATGTAGTGCGATGAGATTAGAGTCTCTCCAGTTATTATGTTTTTGTATGCCTTGTCAGGCGACATTGTATGGGTGGAAAGACCTAATACTTTGCTCTTCTACCTACTTTTTGATGTAATGCAAACATTTCAGTCATGCCATATATATATATATATATATATATATATATACAGTTTCGAGTTTTTATGATGCCAATGATTTGTACATGATGATGTATGTGACGTGTTTTAATTTTCATGTAATGTACAGTTTTTCTTTCCTTAAATCTTATATGTGGGCGAGATACCGATCCATGATATAATTAGCTAATGAATCTGAAACATAAGTTCTCTCAAAAAATGTCTATATTCAATGTAATCGAACATTCGTTCGAGAAGGTGAACTTGCAAGTGTAGACGTAGCAGGATAGGACTACGGATAGCGTAGATGTGGTTGAGTTGATAAACCACGAGTTGGGAGTCTAAGTAGATAATGATGCGAGAGATACTTAGAGAGGAGGCTTGGGTCAACAGTCTGATGACAGCGTGATATTCTGCCATATTGTTGGTTGCTGGTCCTAAACAAATACCTCCTGAACTCACCACCTCGTCAAACTAGTAAATAACCCATGTTGCCGAAGCGATGTTCCGGGTATGTCGGCTAGCGCCATCCGCGAACCCAAAAAATATAGGAAAGGAAGACGTCATCTGTGCATGAAAACATAGGCACAGTCATGAGTGGCAACGGTAAAGACTCGAGCACGCGAAAGAAATAGACACACCAAACTAAAATACAATAATGTACAAAGTACGGATGCTATATGATCTAGGCATAGTACTTCTTAAGGTAAAGCCCGTTTCGGGGCTCTCCCAGGGAAATTCCATCATGATCAACTAATTCGTAGGCACCTTTATGTAGAACACGTTTCATGATGTAAGGACCGTGCCACATGGGTTCTAACTTTCCTGTCCCCAATTTATCGTGAGCTTGGTCATAAACGAGGACTAAGTCTCCTTCTGCAAAAGTTTGAGGGTGGACGGATTTGTCATATTGACTTTTAATTTGTTTCTGATGTGCCTCATTGACAAGAGCAGCATCGCGACGTGTTTCATCCAGTTTGGATAGATACAAGAATCGTTCTTCTTCAGCAGAAGTATGGGGTAGGAGTGTTACTTTCAGTTTGAGTGATGGAATCTCACACTCGATTGGTAGGACAGCTTCAATGCCATAGACCAACTGGAAAGGAGTAAATCCAGTTGAAGTTTTCACAGAGGTGCGATAGGCCCAGAGAGAGGAGAACAGTTGTAAATGCCATGAAGTTTTGTTTTCCCCTACCATGCGTTGGATCATGGTTTTTAGGACTTTGTTGATAGCCTCAACTTGTCTGTTCACCTGAGGGTAGTAAGGAGATGAGTTTTCATGGCGAAAACCCAATTTGACATGTAACTCGCTCATCATATGGTTTTTGAAGTGTGCACCATAGTCAGTGAAAATGGCGCGTGGTACACCAAAACAAGTTATGATGTGGTTGAAGAGGAAAAGAGTTGTGGTACAGCCATCATTCAGGAAGGTAGGCATAGCCTCAGCCCATTTGGTGAAGTAGTCGACGGCGACGATGATGTAACCGTGCCCCCCGGCTGAGGTAGGTTTACACTGCATGAAATAGATGCCCCATTTGGCAAAGGGGTCGATGGCGATAATAGGATGCAGCGCCATGGGGTGGGTGCGTGCCTTCTTGTTAAAGATTTGGCAGGGTGGGCGTTTTTTGACAGCCTCGATGCAATCTTTGAAAATCGAGGGCCAAAAGTAGCCGGCACGTAGGATTTTTTGGGTTGTGGCCATCCCGGAAAGGTGACCGCCACAGGCGCCAAGGTGACAATCGTTCAAAACGCGTTCAACCTCCTCGTGAATCAGGCATCGCCGAAGGATGGTGTCAATACCACGGTGATACAAAGTGTCGCCGAGAATGAGATAACAACGAGAGTGATGACGAATGCGTCGACGCTCTTCGCGAGAGATGTTGGGCTGAAAACGTTGGGTTTGGAGGTACAGGAGAATGTCTCTGTACCAAGGATCGGAGGTGTTGATGAGGAAGAGAGATTCATCGGGGAGAGAGTCTCTAGGTTCAATGTTTTCATCGGCATGAGGGAGAGCACAGATGAGATCGGCAAACACCAAGGATTTTTTGGATTTAGCCTTCGTAAACTCGAGATAGAATTCTTAGAGAATAACGATCCATTTTGAATACTTTCCCCCAAGTACTTGACGTGTCAAGACGTGATACATTGGGTTGGAGTCTACGATTACCGTGGTGGTGCGTAATAAGATGTAGTGGCGGAACCTTTGGACAGCGATGACGGCTGCCAGAGCCAGTTTCTCAACATGCGAATATCTGAGTTTGGGTCCAGATAAACTCTTGCTCAGATAATAAATCACATGTTCTTCGTCGTTGGGGTCTTCTTGAACTAACACCATCGCAATGGTGGAAGTAGAAGCATCCAAGTAAAGGATATAATCCTTTGTATATTCAGGGGGATGTAACAAAGGTGCATGGGTCAAAGCGTGCTTGAGAGCATCGAATGACCGTTGAGCGGCGTCATCCCAGATGAAAGGGACGTTCTTTTGCAGTAACCACATAAATCCTTTAGTGATCTCGGCATAATTGCAGATGAAACGACGAAGAAAGTTTGCTTTGCCTTGCAAACTTTGGAGTTGGGTTAAATTGGTAGGTGGGGGTAAGGCTAAGATGGCCTTGATCTTTAAGGGATCCACCCTGATCCCATCTTTGGAGACAATGAAACCGAGGAGTCGGCCGGATTCGACAGTGAAAATGCATTTGTGTGGGTTCAGACGAATACGGTAGAACCTACATCGCAGAAAAATCGCACGTAAATGATCAATGTGATCGGATCGATTTAGCGAATGTGCGGGTAAATCGTCGAGATACGGTTCTGCTATATGTTTGATGTCATGAAAAGCGTACAACATGGCTCGCTGGAAAGTAGCACCAGCATTTTTAAGGCCAAAAGGTAGCTTTCGGTAGGCGAAAGTACCCCAAGGGCAGATGAAGGCTATCTTGTGTTGATCAGCGGATAAGATTTTAATCTGGTTATATCTAGAAAAACCATCCATGAAAGAGAAGATTACGCTCCCCGCGCAATTATCGATGATTTGGTCGATGAAGGGCGTAGGGTAGTTTTCCTTGGGACAAGCTTTGTTGAGATCTCGATAGTCAACACAAACACAGATGGTTCCTTGTTTCTTAGCAACCAGAACAAGGTTGGAGACCCATTCGGTTAAAGGGATGGGATAGATGAAGCCAGATTTTAGAAGTTTTTCAACTTCTGCCTTTATAGCTGCGATTTTCTTGGGATGAACTGGGCGAAGCTTTTTCCGAACTAGTTTCACGTCAGGGTAGGTTTTAATTTCGTGTACGACAATTGAAGGGTCGATCCCTGGAATTTCCTCGTAACTCCATGCGAAGACATCACGGAATTCTTTGAACAAAGTGGTGTAAGAAACCACTTCATCGAGTTTGCAATTAGCACCAAGGTTGATGTTTTCCACGACACCTTCTTTGATTGAAATGTCAATCGTGATCGTAGTGGATATGTTACCCATGTTCCCCTCAGAGAGAGTATCTTGTGTGAGGATAGGAGATTGCGGAGCTTCGGTAACATCGGGAGGGAAGACAGATCGTATGTCTTGGTGGATTTCTTCCAATGGCGGAAGAAAAGAGGATCGATGGTGGTTATCATCCCAAGGTAAGTCGTCGATGCTGAGCATTTCCATAATCAATTCGTCCGAAGGAAAAATGTGGGAAATGTAATCGACGGCAGATGATAGGGAATCCAACCACGAGGGCACCGAGTAAGTATCGGGTGCCAATGAATGTGAAGTCTTCGAAGAGGGAGAGGCAGATTGAATGGCTATGTATGCGGCCTCGGCTGGGCTAGGTGACATAGTGTCACCGAGCACATCAAATTCCAAAGGACTAGGCACAACCCAAGGGTCAGATGATTCCAGGGATTGATAAGGCATAGTCGAGATCATATTGACAATGGCAATATGATGTGCATTAGGTGGAAGTGGTGTAGGGAAAGTACCCATGAGGCTAGAATATTTCAATAATCCAACACCAACGCTTTCATACGTAACCGGGTGGTCTCCCAGGAAAGGAATGTTGTTGGTAGCAGGGATGCGAGCGTCGGGTGTACAGAAATCAAGATGATCGATGGTAACAATTTTGCCTTGATGGGGGAATTGTACACATCGAAACACCGACGAGGCGATGGAATTCATAGCGTAGAACCAACTTCTTCCAAGTAGTAGGTTGTAATCGAGGGGAGCATCGACCACCTCGACGTCAACGGTAATAGTTTTTCCGCCCAACTGAACGGCTAAGGATTGTAATAATCTGTGAGGATGAAAACCTCGTCCATAAAAGGCGCGTAACATGGTAGCGGATTTGTTAAGGGGCGGTGATTTCAAGCCTTTCCAATAGGCTAGAGACATGACACAGGTGGAGGCTCCCTCATCCAGGATAGTTTGGTGGATTTGTTGATTGTGAACAACAACACCGATTTGGAAAGCTAGCTGGTGGGAGAGTCACGGTTGATGATCGTCCAGATTAAACGTGATGTTGTTTGATGACTCAGGATCAAAAGCGTCGATGGTGGCTAAGATTGTTCTACGTTGGTTGGGGCAGTGTTGTAGAACTTCTAAGGCAGACATGGCACACGGGGCTTGGGCCAAATCTTCTACAATGTTGTAATTTTGGGCAGCCCGTGAATTAGGATTGAAGGTATATTTCTGGATGGTGCTCTTAGGAGGGCGTAAGATAGAGTCAAAAGAAGGTTTCTCAATCTGGAGTGGCATGGATGGAGGGCTAACAGACGGAGGATTGACGGAGGATGGCAATGGGTCTAACGGAGAACCGTTAGCAATATTTGGTTTATCAGGTTTAACTGGCATGTCATATGTCGCAGAGCGGGTTGTTAGATTAACTCCGTTAAACATGTAAATGTGGGCACTTTTCGAGGCCTCATCATGGGGTTGGTTGGAACTGCCCTCCGGCGTGGGGGTTTGTGCAACCAAAGATTGTTGCTGCAGAAAAGGATGAGTGAGCACAGCGGGTTGGGAATTTCCCCTGAAAAGTTTGGCCACTTCATCGCGATGTGGGAAGTCTCGAGTGTAGTGATCGTCACCACAATCGAGACATGGGAATTTCGGTTTTCGTTGTGGTTGTTTTCTGGCAGCAGGGGTTTGTGGTTGGGTTTTGGGTTGTTCGTTGTTATTGTTCTTCTTTGGTTTGTTCCTCGCTTTCTTCTTTCCCCCAAGTTGTTGTGAAGGGGTTGATTGGACCGCATTCACATCAGAGACCTGAGTTTGAGGGGGGGTAGAAGAGGGTGCACTCGAATTGGGAGCAGCCGTGGAAGCGGGCCGTTGGATCGTTCCAATGGAATGGGTAGGAGATTGAGTTTTGACAGGGCCAATAACTCCATCTGCATGCGAAGCAGTCGATGGGTTGGATGGACCGTTAGTGGCATGGGTAGCGTTCGGTATCAACTCATATAGAGTACTAGATTGTGAATAGACTAAGTCTAAGTACTGAGCTCGGGCAATGGCTTCTTCCTCGGTGACGACACCACCCATGGAAACATCATGAGCAATCTGGGGTAACAATGATTTAGTGAACCATTCCTCTAACAATTGGTCAGGAATGACCGCTTTGATTAACCTTCGTCATCGTCTCAATTCATGAATGTGGTCGGAGATATGTACGGAAGTTGTCTGACGAAGGGAGGTTAATAGTTCAGTACCCGTCTCGTATCGAATAGGTAGTTGGAAGTGCGTGAGGAAGGACATGGAGAGGGAGTTGAAATCGTGAAAAGATGCGCATGGTAATTCAATATACCATTTCGCTACGGAACCCGTAAGTGTTCATTGGAAAAGACGCAAACGAATCGAATCGTCTATGAAGGAGTTGGATGAACACCACAAATGGAAATTCATCACATGGTTGTTCGGGTCTTCTCCGGACTTTTCGTCTAATTTTGAGATGTTAGAAGGAAGTTTAGTTGGAATAGATGGCCAAACCGGAGAATGATAAATAGGATCATTCGTTAACCGAGACAAGTCTGGAAGGTCCAGGGTAGCTAGAAAAGGTAATTTTCGGTTAACCTGTGGGTAATGTTGGTGTGGCAGAGGGACACCAATGGGGCCCAATACTGGGTTATGTGGATAATTATAACTCGTGGGCCCTCTCATGTGAGGTTGGTTTTGACCGAGGTACATAGGATTTGATATGTTTTGAGAAGTATGTGTGAGCGGAGGATAACCGGATGGGTTTTGCGGGTTATAGGGTGGGTTTGGAATTTGTCCATAAGGGGGTTGTTGCGGAGTCTGAACATTTTTTCCTGCCGAGAACTGTGGGTTTACTTGAAAAGGGACGCTCCATGGATTGGGTGTGGTGGACAAATTTTGTCCTTGTGGTTGATGGTAGACTCCGGATTGAGGCTACCCCCCAGCATGAGGGTGCCCCCCAAATGGAATTTGTCCTCCGATGGGAGGATGCCCCCCAGCATTAGGGTTCCCTCCGAATGGAATTTGTCCTTCGGTGGGAGGATGCCCCCCAGTTTGAGGTAGAGTTCCTGGGATTTGAGAGCCAGACGTAAATGACTGATTGGTACCACCGAGCGGATTAGGACCACCAAGACCGATTCCTCCAGGTTGTTGGATGGGTATAGAACTTCCTGGTATAACTTGGGTATTAGTTTGGGCAGTGGTGGCAGCAGAAGCATTCAGTGCCCTGAATCCAAAAGGGAGTGTAGGTCTTGGTGTTACAGGTGTGCCAATCAGAGCTTGATTGACTACCGCGTTACCGGCGGGGATAGTCGGAATGTGTGGGGCCATTGTCGAATGGGCCGTCTGGAGGGGAATAGTATACCTTGGGCCAATGGACGGTGTGTTCGGACCAACAGCTGGCGTGGCTATAAAAGTGGTGGTAGTGGTGAGGTGATTTGGGGGTACAGTGTAGGAAAAAGGTGCATCGGCACCTTCCCCTGTTCCATAAATATCTCGCACGAGTCGTGGTGGACTGCGAACAACGTCTGCAGTCCAAAAAGGGTCATTGGCTAAAGGGTTTTGAGAAGACCCAGCCGGAATGTCAGCAGGATTAACGACAACAAATTCTCCAGCGGAATTCAGGTGGAGGATCTGTCGTTCGTATCCCTTCGGAATAAGGTAAGCTTCCGGAGATTCTGAAACAATTCGAAAATTCTCCAAAGGAATGGGAACTTCTTCCTGGGAAGTTGTAGTATTTTGAACCTCGCTCTGTTGAGGAGATTCCTCCGTGGAATGACGGGGTAAAGGGGTGTTTCCTTCCATATTTTCTGGAGGAAGTCCCTGTAGCCTCTGCGAGCGGCATGGAGGGTCGATGTTGGCAGAAAAGAGTCGGCGAAAGAAATCTATGGCCAACTAACGAAAAAAACAGCACACGCTAAAAAATCTAAGAATCGCAACCAGGCAAACATGACCTTCTTTTGATGACCGTACTAGTTGGTGATGAAATCCAACGTCGCGTGATCAAATCCAGAAGGGGCAAGGATAGGGTGGAACAGTTACAATGGCGACCTACTTAACATACTTACGCCTTGGTGCAAGCTTCCACGTAGTAATTGTGGATTTACCCTCCAAGGAGCCCGAGTGAGTTTGACCAATGTCTGCTCCAGGTACAGTGAGACTTCCCGTCACCATCACCTTGTGTAAGACAATAAATATTATGGCCACTAAGGTTACCAATTCATAGTCAGCCCCTGGGCGGGAACAGTCGACAGTCTGATCCGAACGTACGGGCAGGGTATCGAGCCCGAAATCAACTAAAAGGATTCCATGCAGTAATTGTGGATTTACCTCAAAGTGATCCCCATAATACGATCTAACCACCACAATCAGTTAAACCACAGAGGGTTAGTCCCCATAGCTTACCCGAATGCGACCTCGTGCGTAACCCCTATGTGAGAGGGGGATCCCAGGCAGACTTATACGATAACTGGATTTGACTCTCCCTAAATCAGGATGCTAGTGTTTGTTTTGGAAACTTTGGAGATTTATTCTCACAGCCCTAATCCAGAGTACTAAGCCTATTCTACTGTTGGTGGAGGATCCTAGAAAAGAAAAAGTTCTAAATAACTTTTAATTAGCGTTGATTTTATGGCTGTTCTTTACGCAAAGGGGTGCATGGAAGTGAAACAAATGGAATTATGACTCAGACCCAAAGAATGCATCAAATATGATAAGCAGTCATTTCCTTTCGATGAACATCTATCTGAGGGAGAGAGAAAGTTCTTTTCACTAACAAGCACAAATACGGAGTGTCCTCAAACAATTCTTTTTCTCAATCAAATCCTGATGTAATGCTAAAACTTTTAAATACCTTCTAATATGCACGATCAATCATGAAGATGTCTTTTATTGTTTGCATATGAATAATGATCAATTCAACACAATGCTCGTCTTTCTAATTATCTTTTTGTATGAATGAAAACCAAACTAGCACAAGCAAAAAGTCATACAAACAATACACCCTTTCGTTGCAATCAAAACGAAAAGCGAAAGAAAAGAAACAATCAAAGAGAAAACAAACTTCACACCCAAAAGAAAAGGTTGAAGAACAGTGATCTTAACTACAATTAAGATGAAGAGGTCTGTAGGCCTTTGATGACCTTCACTAGGGTTTTTACTTAGTTGATGAGAAGAGAAAAACAATGCATGGGTCTCAAACTCCAATCAACAAAAAAAACCAATAACAATAGTGAAGAAGGCTACAAAATCCAACTAGTAAGATGTTTATTATTCAAGCAAAAGACAGATGTCAAGGCTGAAAGGGAAGAAACATTGGCTCATAGGGTTACTCAGCAGAGGAGACACAGAGGCAAAACCCAGAAAAAGAAATTCTGGAATGTTTTTTGGGCCAAAGAGGGTTGGCGCTTTGTTGCCAAAGGCAAGGAGCGTTATAGCACTCTGTGAAAGGCTATGGGGGAGCGTTGGCACTCTGTTAACACTAGGACAGGGGCGCCAGGGTCTAAAACTCCCAAAAATGTCAAAAAATCAAAAAATTGCAATTCAATTCCGACAATTATGATGAGTATGATGAGGTAAGGAGCCAATCAGCTCATGAAACCAATCAAAAGAGGAGTGAACCAGGTCTGAAACAATCAAGGGATATAACAAGGTCAATGAGGAGAAAATCAAAACAAGAAATTTCGATTTGAGGCTATCTCCCCAGCGGAGTCGCCAGTTTCTGTTGTAGGAAAATATCCCTGCGGACAGGTAGATCGCCTCTAAGAGATTGACCCTAACTCTAGACAAAAAATGATTAACGTGGACACTGACTTCCTTTCTAATCTATATAAGATAACACATGGGAAGGAAGGATAACAGAAGTACCTCTTTATCGACGTTTGTCCCTGCATGCTCCTAGTTGCGTTCCAATCCTTTGCTTCTCGTTGGATCCTGTGGACAAAACAAGATACGACCACTTCCTACTCTATTGATATTAGCTTCAAAACAGATCTATCAATTAATGATAATTTCATGTAACATTAGACACAAACTAGAAAGAAACAGGTCAAGTGTGTCATATTGATGAGAATAATGACAGCAGTACTTACAATCGT
Organism: Picea engelmannii; assembly: GCA_009831015.1. Classification (NCBI taxonomy): domain Eukaryota; kingdom Viridiplantae; phylum Streptophyta; class Pinopsida; order Pinales; family Pinaceae; genus Picea; species Picea engelmannii. Next base: position 328,950 of record ML779310.1, on the reverse strand, counting down.
AGATGTGAATGTGACAGCTTCATCAAGTCCTCTTTGTCTAACCCTTTCCTGAAAGCTTCCACAACCTGGATAACAACAGCTTCACTGATCACTCTCCTTTGGCTGACTGTGTGTTTTCTCCAAGATCATAGGTTTCATACTAGCAGTTCTTCCCCCTTTCCACCATCATAGAGCCTGCTTATATAGGTTAAGAGGAGTTTAACCTCTTGAGTTATCTTTAGAACAAGTTGGGAACTTCCTCCTCAAATCAGGGATCTCTTGATGAAACCAAGAATTTGAATACAAATGCTTCCTAATCTTGAAATATCCTCTCCTTATTCTCCTCAACGGGCCAACTACTGTCTCAGATTAGGTAGCGCTCCCTTAGAAGGGGCATCAGAGCGTTGTAGCGCTTCCTGGTAAGCTTTAGGGGAGCACCAGCGCTCTCAAGATGAGTAGTGCTCCTTCAGAGGGGGAAGGGGAGCATTATAACACTCCCTGAAGCCTTGTAGGGGAGCGTCAGCGCTTCTAGGGTGGATATAGGGGAGCGCTCCCCCTCATAACCTTTGTTTCAGAGCTCTCTTCAGGTCTCAAGAGTTATTTGACTTCAGTAAACCAGTTCTTCTTCTTCAAATCAAGCACATGAGATGTTTTAAGTGTCTCCTTAGTGTCATCGGCATGGCAGTATGCTCGAACATCATTTTCGACACTTGTAACCAACTTGTGACACTTGCGAAAGTTGCAAGGAAGATGCGACACTTACAACAATTGAGAGGAACATGCGACACTTATCCAGTTGAGTAATTTTGACGTGTAACAAATTCAAATATGGTTCATAGTTCCTTAATCAACAGTCAACAGATTTATGTCCAAAGTTATGACAGATGTAGCATTCAATCTCATTGTTCAATATGTCAAAATTATTGTTGCGGCGTTGTCTACTTATTGACTGTTGATTATTTCTAGACCTCCTTAGTTGCATGTCTCCAAACTTAATTTGGCAATTTGCAATATGTGAAGGTTTATTACTTGGTTGTATCATTCTTTGTCGTGGCAAGTATTTATTCCTTTGAAAACTTAATTGCTCATGTCTAAGTCTTAAGGAACAATTTACAGCTTTGTGACCAAAGTTAGAACAGTAGAAACAATAACCATAGAAAAATTATTTGTACCTGGAAAATGGTTCTCTTCTTTGAGTAAATTGATTTCTTCCATGTTGATGACGTCTTTCAGTAGAGAGCGCATTATTTATTTGTTCTACAGATTCAGTCCTGGCACCTTTTCCTTTACTCATCCTGGGCAGCTGATTGTCTTCCTTTGTTTATGCAGGTTTGTTGTTGTCATTGGTTATAGATTTCACAAACTTGATGGGTTCTTCGTTTCTTGGCTTATCACTACTTGATCCCTCTTCATAACCCAAACTAGTTTTCAGCTTTGGATTCCTTTGTTGATTCAGAATGGTGGCCAATCCTTCTGAGGCTTTGATACTTGAAAGATTTTGATTATACAAGGCTTGAAACTTCTCCATCTCTTTCCTATTTTTCACTACTTGTTCTAAGGCTTCACATCTTGCCTTCTTTCCTGATAACTGTTGTTTCAAAATGTCTTTGATTTTCTTTGCCTCTTCTAATTCTACTTTTAAGAGGACAAGGTCATCATCGGGTTCTTTACTGTCTTTCTTGAACTGTATCAGCAATTGTCTTTGCTTGCTGTTCTTAATTCTCAGTCTGTCAATCTCTTCCAGTGCACTGATCAGTTCTCCTTCCATGTCAACCACAGCTTCTTCTTCATTAGCATCACTTCCTGTGATTATATTATCATATTCCTCTTTGTCCATAAGTATGAATTCATTTAGTTTATCTTTAATCATGGATTCATTGTCTTCATCATCTAAAGGATCATCATCATTGTTTACGCAAAGACTTTTCTTCTTAAAGTTATTCTCTTTAAAGAAATTGTTGTGTTTGTGCTTCTCCTCATCATCACATGTCTGATCCTTTCTTTTGTGGGGAAATTTATTTGAAAAATGACCTATCCTACCACAGTTGAAACATTTGAAAGGCATTTTACCTTTGTATTTGCCTGATCCCTTCTTTAGTCTCTTCACAAATTTTGCTTCAATTTCATCAGGCTCTGAATCCTCATTCTCGTCTGCCTTAAATGATGCTTCTCTGGAGGCGGGTTTATCTTTAACTATTCTCATTTCATACGCAGTCAATGTTCCTAGAAGTTGATCAAACTCTAAGGTTTTTATATCATTAAGTTCTTCAATAGTAGAGACCTTCGGGTTGAACCTGTCTGGTAGAGATCTCAAAATTTTATGAACTAAAGAAGGTTCCTCAATTTTCTCACCAAGTGCTCTCATTGCATTTACCATTTCTTCTACTCTCAGAAAGTATTTTCCAACAGTTTCATCTTCCTTCATCTTCAGTTGTTCAAACTATATTCTGTAGGTTTGAAGCTTGGCGTCCTTTACCTTCTCATTACCTTCATAACTGCTAATGAGTTTTTCCCACATTTCTTTGGCAGTTCCTAGGTGCATAACTTTTACGAACTCTTCTTCTGCAAGTCCACTTAAGATAGCATTCATAGCCTTAGCGTTGAAGCTAAATTCTAGCTTTTCATCCTTATTAGATAGTACAACTGGCTTTACATAACTAGTATCTACCACATCCCAGACAGCTGCACCTAAATCCATTATGTAGGTTCTCATTCTAACTTTCCATAAGGCAAAGTTTGTTCCATTGAACAGAGGGGCCTTATTGGTTGAATTTCCTTCATGGCTTGACATGTTTAAGCTCTAGGATCTACCCTTAGATAAAAGGGGCCTGCTCTGATACCAATTGTTGGACAACTAAGAGGGGGGGGGTGAATCAGTTGTTACTAAGCTTAAACAATTATGCTTATTTTAAACTCTTTACACAACATTTAATGATAGTCACAATAATGCAGGGAATTAAGCAAAATAACATTCATCATCAGCCACACATATGAGATACACAGAGACAGATATTTCCTGAGGAAACCCATACAGGGTAAAAACCTCTTTTTCTTTATATGATAAGTAATATTTACATTCTTTACATTATCATACATATGAGCACCAACTCATAATGAGGCTACAACCTCTGTTTTACAAGCTACTACTTGCTGAGAGTACCAACTCTCTGGCTTCTCTAGCACCAACTAGAAGGAAGCACCAACCCCCTGGTTTCTATAGCACCAACTAGAAGGAAGCACCAACTCCCCGGTTTATCTAGAACCAACTAGAAAGAAGCACCAACTCCTCGGTTTCTCTAGAACCAACTAGAAGAAAGCTAAAAATCCCTATGTTCAAGCACCTACTTTAACCTCTAAGGATAACAGTCCTCCCTAGAACCTCCCTACCACCCTGAAATATAAATCTTTGCTATTATGAATGATTACAGTGTTATTAAGTTCTCCAATGGCTTACCAGTCTCATCACTATTCTTCTACACTGCGCTTCTCTGTCTGCATCGGTGTCTTCTACACACCCCTTGCACTTCTTGTTCTTTTTCCTTTTATACTCTCTGCGCCATGTCCCTACAATGCACCATTCCTCTTCTCAGTATTTTAGTTGTTGCACCCTCCTCCTTCTACCCTCCTGAATCCCCCTCAACAATCAGCAACACTCATCTCTTCTTTGTTCTGAATACTTATAGTCTTTGTGCACCTTGTGCATGTTATCCCACCATGCTTTTGCATTCTCTCTCATGTCGAGTACTCTACCTGTTCATCATGGAAACTCTTCAGATTCTCTAGCAATTAGATCCATCTGTCAATTGCCTCTACAAATAGCCTTCATTCCACTAGCAGATCCCTAGAGACTCTTTATCTCCTTTGATAATCACACAGATGTCTCTTTGAGTCCTCTGGCAGAAACCATCAGTGGTTTCTAGCAGTTACACTTTGAACCACCAAAGACAGCTTCAGCAACTGAATCACCACTGATCGATTAACTGTGTAGAGAAACAGTAGCCATTCGATCATACTTAAATTCACCTGCACCATTGGATGGAGTTCGTAGGGTCTTTCGTTTAATTCATATGCCCACTGGCTGTGACCGAGCGCTAAATAGAGTTTTAATTTTGTGATCTCGCATCTTGGCATTCCTATGATAGAATATCTCGACACTCCAAGTCGCGATCACCGAGACTCCGAGATAGATATTAGAACTGCTAGCTTCTTCCCCTCACATGACCATAGACTGTGCCAAAAGGAGCTTCATATTTCTCAAAATTATAAACTTCATCGAGCCTGATCAATGGTCAAGATCTCCGATGATCCGACGGTCTAGATCTCATCGCGATCTCGCATATCGCGATTCCTGTGATGAAGAGCCTTGATGCTCCAAGGTGCGATTGTCGAGACTCCGAGGTAGACCTTAACTCTTGCTAGCCTCTACTCTTCACGTGACCACCGGCGGTGACCACAGGCTGCACCAAAAGGCGCTTCATGTTTCATGCACTTATGAATTTCATCAAGCTTGATCAACGATCAAGATCTCTAATGATCGACGGTCCAGATCTCATCGCGATCTCCCATATCGTGATTCTTGTGATGAAGAGTCTTGATGCTCCAAGGTGAGATTGTTGAGACTCCAAGGTAGACCTTAACTCTTTCTAGCCTTTACCCTTCACATGACCACTGACGGTGACCACAGGCTGCGCCAAAAGGCACTTCGTGTTTCGCGGACTTATGAATTTCATTGATCCTAATCACCAATCAAGATCTTCTAATGATCGATGGTCCATATCTCATCGTGATCTCGCATATCGTGATTCTTGTGATGAAGTCTTGATGATCCAAGTCGCGAGCACCGAGATTCTGAAATGGAGCTTAACACCGCCAGCTCCTTCCTCTATCTTCCACAGATGTAACCACTGGTTGTGACCACAGCCTTATGTGAAAACACATTTTGCACTTTTGCACCTCGAGTATTCTGTGATGAGTCCTCTCGATTCTCCATGTCACAAACTCCAAAATAGGACTTGGCTTCTCTAGCTTCTCGATAATGTGACCATGAGATATGACCATTCGCCACTCAAACAAGCCTTCTTCATGCTTAATCAGCGGTCCATAATCCTTGGTGATATGACGGTCTAGATCTTTTTGTGATCTCGCATATCGTGAGTTTGAACCTATTTCCTTTGAATTTCTCGATCTATGAAACTCTGAAATGACACCTTTGTCGTTCACCACGTGTCCTTGAATCACCTGTCGAGATTGTTATCGTGATTTTTCATATCGCGAGTTTGAGACTCTTTACTTTGGATTTCTCGATCTACGAAACTCTGAAACTACACCTTTGTCGTTCTTTGATTGTTTTCCTCCTTCTGATCTTACACTTCTGATCTTGACATTCGAACATTTTTGTTCTTCCTTTCCTGCTTGTTTGTTGATCTTCCTTGCCTGCTTGTTTGTCATCATTGTTGTTGTTCTTGCCATCAATGACAAGCAATCTCTTCTTCTAAACAAGCCAACAAACTTAGCAAAGGACAGGAGATTTGTGCACTCTTCGCTAGATCCTTCTTCCCCAAGCTAGGTTATAGCACAAATCCTACATACAATCCCTTACAGCCACTTGCACTCAGCCTTGCAAACATACACAAAGCACTTACAATTGTTACGTGCACTCAGGACCACTTACAACTGACCTGTAATTCACACTTAGCCATTCATGCTCACTACATCGCCTAGCATCTATTTATACATTACAAAATCGGGCCTAAACATGGGTAAACCCATGGGCCAAAATCCCCATACATGTTACATAATCCCAAATCCAAAAAATCCCTGAAAGGGGGCTGAGATCCCATGATCTCCAGTTTGTTTTGTGCTCCGCCTTCGACAGCCTGTTGAAGTCCCAAAAATAGGTCTAACATGACCAAGGATCCTTAAAACTTGGTCAAGGGCCAACATGGTGTAAGGCCCATATCAGACTGGAAGCAACTTCCGATGGGGTCCCTTGAGGAAATATTTCTTCAAATGCAACCAGACCTTATCTCCCACAGTAAATTTGTGCAGTACCCAATTTTTCTCATGGCGTTGCTTGTACTTGACATTGGTTTTCTGCAAAATATCATGAAATTGTTGTTGGATGTGTTGGATGCACTCAAAAAATTTGGTTTCTCAATCAGCCTCTATCAGATCATGGGAGGACTCATCATGTTCTGTTGCAATGGGCAGAGCTACATCAATAGGGGCCAATGGTTGGAACCCCAAGCACACCTGAATAGGGTTGTGGCCAATAGAGCTGTGGAGGGATCTGTTGTAGCTATGTTGAACATAAGGAAGGATTCCATCCCATGTGTGTGGATGTTTGGAATTATACCTTCACAGGATATGGAAAATCATCCCGTTGACTACCTATGTTTGTCCATCAGTCTGTGGGTGGAAGGAAGTCGATTTGGTCAGCTTAGTGTCCATCATCAACCATAGGCTGGAACAAAAGGTGCTCAGGAATGTACTGTCTCAATTGGAGATAACTTTTTTTGGTAGCCAAAAATCAACCCAAACATGTGTGAAGAAGATCTTGGAAGTGGCCTTAGTTGTTATGATCTTCTTGTAGAGTGCCAAAATTGTCATCTTAGAGAATCGATCGACGACCACAAAGACACAGTCATTCCCATGCTTGGTTGAAGGCAGACCAGACATGTATTCTATGGAGATGGACTCCCAAGGCCTATCCAGAGTAGGTATAGGGGTGTATAGCCCTTGTTTCTTGATGGAAATATTGGACTGGCGCAGGCAGTGCAGGATATGATGTATTTGTGAACATCTTGCCAAAGATTCGGCCAATAAAAATTCTTCTACATTACGACCACTGTATTTTCTACACCAAAATCTCCCATTGCTCAGTTGTAATGAGCTCCCCAGATCATCTTTGCATGTTCGCTTGAAGGAACACAAAGGTGGCTTAGATGGCATAATAATCCATCTTGGAGATGAAAGTTGGGAACTATTTTTCCTGCACTCAATGTTTGATAGGCAGTAGAAAATTCAAAGTCATTATTGTATAATTGTGGCCATCCATATGTCTCATGTCCATGGGAGTTGAGAACGATGGTTATCATTTCCATTGGGGGTCGACAGAGGGAATATGTGACATGGTTGGTGCTACCCTTCTTGTACTTTACATTCAAGTGGAATTGTTGCAGGTACGTGGACCACTTCTGATGGTGGTAATTTTGTAACTTTCCTTGTGTTTTCATGAATTGCAAGGGCCTGTGATCATCGTGGATGATCGTTACCTTCCCCAGAATGTAATGCTTCCATTATCGACATGTATGCACAATGGAGTACATCTATTTTCATAGGCGCGGTATATTTGAAAAACATCATATAGAGTTTCACTATGATAGGCTATTTGATGCCCATGTTGAGTGAGGATTGCACCAATAGAATAATTTGAAGCATCTGTCTCAATCTCAAATGGTCGTTGCAGGTCTAGTAGAATGAGGATTGGTGTTGCACAGAGGTGGGATTTCAAATCCTTGAATTCTTTCTATTGGGGCACAGACCACACAAACTTGGCCTTCGCACCACCCTTGGTCGCCTGGCTTAGGGCCCAAGTGATATGAGAGAACCCCAACACAAACCACCAGTAGAAGTTAGCAAGGCCCAAGAAGCTACGAAGCTCAGTCATTGTTTTCGGGGCCATCCAATCGTGGATGACTTGGATCTTTCTTGGATAAACATGTACACCCTACTCATCCACAATGTATCACAAATATTGGATTCTCTACATGTAGAAGGAACACTTCTCCAAATTGGCATATAACTTGTGTTGTCGCAGGGTTCCCAATACCTATTGAATATGCTCCAAATGTTCCTCCCAAGTTTTGTTGAAGATGAGGATGCCATCCAAATATACAACCATAAAGGAGTTTGTGAATGGTTGTAATATATCATTCATCATCCACATGAATGTGGTTGGGGCATTACTCAAGCCAAAAGGCATGACCAACCACTCAAAGAGGCCTTCTTTGGACTTGAAGGTTGTCTTCTACACATTAGTTTGCTCAATCAATACCTAGTGGTAACCTAACTTCAGATCAAATTTACTGAAAAACTTGGCTCCCTTGAGCTGATCAAGAAGATCATCAATCCGACGAATTTGGTATTGGTTCTTGAATATGATGTTGTTCAGGGCTCTGTAATCAATACAATTTTCCATGTCTCGTCCTTCTTCTGTAATAGAACAGTTGGGCTCCTGTAAGGTGAGGAGCTTGGTTTGATGTGGCACTTCAAAATTATCTCTTCGATCTGGAGTTTGATTTCTTCATTATCCATGACAGAATGGTTGTATACAGGGTTTTTAGGTAGAGGAGAACCGAGTATCATATCAATTGAGTTATTTACCTGACAATGCACAGGCACCCCAGTAGGCAAGGAGAATATGTCTTTGTACTCCTGGACTATTTCGTCCACATGTTTTTGTTGGGAAGAGAGACCTTGTGCAGAGGTTTTGGTAGTTGCAGTGACCTTCCATTCACCTTCTGATCGAACCATACAGAGGAAAAATCTATTGATCTAAGAAACCACCTTTTTGCACTACTTTGCGGAGATCAAAGAGACCATTGTATTTGGGACTGCCTCCGGTACCCTTTAGAGTTGATCTCCCAAAGTAATAATTAAACTACGGGGCCTAGATTCATAAACAACATGATGCTTCCACATATATGGTTTTCCTAGCAAAAAAACAAAATTTTCAAGTGGGGAAACATCACACAATACCTCGTCTTTGAAGGGTTTGATGTCATAGTCCAGGCAACATTGTTGGCTGAAGTGAATGTCCCATCCCTGGCTAAGCCAACCGATGGTGTTACGTGTATGGCTGAGGATTTTGTGTTGTTTTCAAATTCAACCTCTTGACAACCTATGTTGATATCAAGTTATTTTTTCTACTATTGTCAATGGTAAAATGGAGTGGAGTTCCCTTCACCCAGATCTGTGAGTGGAAAAGACGCTCCCCTTCTTCATCCTCCTATGATTCATGTGGCCAAACTTTTGTGGTAGAAATGGTGACACTAGGTTCTGCATCAATGATCTGTCTTCCCTTTTCTAGCTCAAAATCAAAGTCTGAATGAGCATATGACCCTGGGAATTTCATCTCATCCAACAATGATTGTTTGGAGTGACATTCATCAGTATTGTGCCAAGGGATTTTGTGGTACTCACACCATTTTCCAGTATCCTTCTTCGACTTCCCATTACCCTTCTTTTTTCATGGCTTGGGTTGGTTATCCTGGGGTTGGCCATCATTTTTCTGTCCTTTGGCCTAGGAGTTGGGGCCACCCTTACCATACTTTGGTTGTTTCGGTTTTGCAGACCCGAACTCCCTCTTTTTCTGCTGCTTGAATTTCTGATCGATTTTGATAGCATATTGATAAGGGGCTCCCAATGATGATATGTCCAGAAAATCCATTTCAATTTGGATGTACCTATGCAAAGCCCCAATTTATTTTAGGACTATATGTCACTTCGAGTCTTTGATACCCAACTTGGTATGTAAGGTATGGAAATTATTTGTGAACGCAGGCATCATTTGGCCCCTCTCTTGGCGTAGTGTGGTCCATCTCATGTACTGGTCATCATAACTTCCAACAAGGTAATATTGTTTCTTAAGGGCATCAAAAAAATCCACCCAAGTGGGTCCTAGCCCAAAAAATCTAGACTCATCCTCAGCATGTTTCTCACAGTAAGTCTCCCACCAATCTCTGACACGGGGAAGGGCCTTAAGGAGCGCGAAGGTGATATTTTCATTGTTTGAAAAATTGTGGACAGAGAAATAACCCTCTAGCATGTGTTTATGACAGAGCTATTGGATTTACTTCACACACACCTAGGATTTGTTTTTCCTAAGTTTTTTCCTTATTTATTAGTCATAATTATTCATTATCTAGTCTCTTATATTTTAGGGGAGAATATTCTCTTTCAGTTGACACTTCAGTTTGACTAGTTGAGTTGAGTTTAGATGTTGCATTGGTTTTTTCACCATGAAACATTGGTATCATCACCATTATAATGCACACTTTCCTTTGTATCATCACCATATTGGCACATTACCCTTGATTCCCTGAGTTAACTCCTCACTGCTCTATGTTTAGTCAGTTAATTGAAGACTAGTTGACTAGTTAACTCAGCTAGGTGGCAGTTCACTCCCGTAACTGCCTGAGAGACTAGACTAGGTGGCAGTTCACTCCCGTAACTGTTGGTGTGTGTCCATATTACTCCATACCACCACTATGGCACATTGGTTCTCCTCCATTGCACACTCATTGAGTTATACAGTGTATATCATGTGTAAATTATTCATTATTCATAACGTTTAATGAGAATTCTTCCATTCTTTCTCTCCTTCTTCTTCTTTCTTGAATTCTCTCTGAAAATGTGTTTATTATTGTTTAGCTAGATATATTCTTTGTAGGTTCGACACATTTACATGGTATCAGAGCCAACAAACTACTAAGCAAAATCTACACCAATTTTTTTTGGAGGTACAAGAGATTGAAGATAGCGGAAAGATGGATTTCCAAAAAGAATTCATTCTTACACCTTACAACTATTTTGCATGGAAGGAGAAAATAGCCATACATCTCTGAACCAGAGGTTTGTACAGGTTAACCTTGAATACAGATACAAAACTGACATCAGCCATAGAAAAATCCAAGTACTTAAATCGCACGGATGAAGCACTCGAAACAATTTTCAGTCTTGTTTCTCTTGATCTCCTTTTTCACATATCTTCCTGTAAGACCCCCAATGAAGCATGGACCACCTTGGAAGGGCTCTTTGGAAAAAAATATGAGATGAGGGGACACATGTTGGAGGTGGAACTTCTTACATTGGATCCAAAAAGCTTCGACAATCTCCAATATTTCTTTACAAAATTCAAGGATTTATTGTCGCAACTCAAAGCTTGTGGGGTTGATAAATCGAAGGAGGAGAAACAAATGGTTATCACCATTATATCAAATCTTGGTCATGAATTCTCTATATTCATATCCACATTCTTTTTTGTCAGATTCGCCTCTGGAGCCTCCTGGAAGATGCCTTCTCTTGAGGAATTTATCAAATCCTTGACACAAGAGTAAACCAAGCTCATCAACATTGGTACAATAAAAGGCCCAAGGGCACACGAACTCACTGTGCATGATGGAATCCATAAATATCAGAAACATAAAGATAAAAATAAAAGTAAATCTCATGCACATCCAAAGAAGGAAGGGTACACAAAACCCTTCATCGATGCCTTTGGATCCAAAGGGGAAAAGGGAATAAAAGAGGACAAATGCATGTACTGTCACAAAGGATTCCATTCAAAATCCGCATGCATGCAAAAAAAAATAGAACTGATGTCTCAAATACTTCATCAAAACAACCTTGGATATCACATCCCCGAGGGCGCCAAGAATAAGAAGCCAGAAGATTTGAAATCCAAGAAAGGCAATTTTAGCGATGCCTTGATTGTCATCAACTCCTCTCTCGATGCTTGGATCATTGATTCAAGAGAATTGCATCACATGGTTGCCTCAAAAGAAGTATATTCTTCATTGGATGCATGCAAAGGTCCTCCTATTCTGATCAGGGACAACTCTTCTGTCGAATTCACTAGCAAAGGAAGGATTGAACTCACCAATGGAAGCTTTGAGAATTTGATGCACATTCCCAAACTTTCTGTCAACCTTCTCTTCGTGTATCAGATGATGAATTTTTGCACCGGAAAGAATTTCATATTCACACCAAATTTCATGGACATATACGACATGCAAACCAACTCCATGGTTTATACTGGTGAGGTAAATCATCAGTCTAGATTGTATACATTTTCTGAATTCATTGAACCTGATTTTTCTTTACTACTTACTCATGTTGATGAAAGTAGTAGGATATGGCACAAAAGGTTTGGAAATTTGAATTTCAGATACATGCAACAGCTTGGCAAGAAAATATTGGTTGATGGTCTACCAGACATCCATTTCTCCAAGGGAGTATGTGAGGGATGTGTTCTCGGAAAACACCCTCAAGAAAAATTCGACAAAGGAAAGTCTCATAGAGCTTCTGCACATTTAGATCTGATCCACAGTGACCTTATGGGTCCTTTTACGCATCCATACATCAGCAAAGTGAGGTTTTTTTCTCATTTTTGTTGATAATTTCTCATGTTTTACATGGATCTACTTTCTCAGGCAAAAATCTGAGGTCTTTCAACACCTCAAAGATTTCAAAGCCTTGGTTGAGACACAGTCCGGAAAGAAGATCAAATTCCTTTGAATTGATAACGAGGGAGAGTATGTAAATCATGGGATCCATAATATTTTCCATGAGGCAAGGATTTAGTTACAGCACACAGTTCCCTATACTTCGTAGCAAAATGAATTTTTTGAGTGGAAAAACATATCTCTAAAGGAGATGGCATCTTGCATGTTGCATGCAAAGTCACTACCATAGAGACTATGGGCCGAAGCACTTAATTGTGCAACATACATCCAAAAAAAATCTCCCCATAGATATTTCAAGGATAAGACCCCCCTAGGAGGCTTGGAGTGGCCTCAAACCGGAAGTGACCCACTTTTGCATTTTTGGTTCACATGCATAGGCCTGGATTCCCTCTGAAAAGAGGAAGGCACTTGATCCAAATACCACTGAGTTCATTTTTGTTGGCTACCCCGAATGTGTGAAGGGATATATACTTATTAACCTTTCCTCAAACTGGCTCATCAATGACCATAGTGTCCAATTCGAGGAAAGTGTCTTGCATGTACCTTGGCAGAGGCATGCAGACACCTTCATTCTTCCACATGTCTAAGATGATGAGCATGCACATGCCAACTCTTTGGATGAGATTTCTAATTAAGATGACTTGAATGATTCAGATGCAGAGTCAGAGCATCCAGATGCAGTTGCAGAGCTAGAGCAGAGGCCCAAGTGGGCACAAACTACTCTTCAGGATGTAGGGAATCTCGTTGGTGATCCAGCTGATACTAGGAGGACTTGATCTGATTTCGAGGAGCCTCCTGTTTCACTCACTACCACTGAATGATTTCACTCCAGGCATCTTTTCTTGGTTCAGTATTTAGATCCACAGTCTTATTGTGATGTTGTTGGAAATCCATTTTGGGAATCCACCATGCAGGAGGAGTACAACTCCCTCCTCGAGAACCAGACTTGGGATCTAGTTCCCCTTCCTTCTAGGAGGAAACTTGTCAGATGCAGATGGGTATATAGGACCAAGAGCACAGCAGATGGACAGATCAATAGATGCAAATCCTGGCTTGTTGTCAAAGGCTTTAAGAAGGTTCATGGTATTGTCTATGATGAGACCTTCTCTCTAGTAGCGAAGATGGATTCCATACGATTGGCACTTTCCATTGTGGCAGCCAAGGGATGGGAAGTCCATCAGATAAACATGAAGAATGCATTTCTTCATGGTGATCTCTCTAAGGAGATCTACATAGAGCAACCCCAGGGATTTATGTAGGACTCATCTTTGGTATTTCGACTGAAGAAGTCTGTTTATGGCCTCAAGCAGGCTCCAAGGGCATGGTATGCCAATATGGACTCCTACCTTGTCACATAAGTTTGCACATTGTAAATCAGACCCGAATGTCTATATTCTTAGGATAGTTGATTCACTTCTACTTTTAGTTATGTATGTTGATGATTTGATGATCACCAGTTGCTCGAATTCAGGGATTTTTGCAGTCACGGGGATTCTACATGACAATTTTTTTATGACGTACATGGGTCTGCTACACTTCTTCCTTGGACTCCAGATCAGTCACGATGCATCAGGCATCAAAATGTCTCAAGCCAAGCATGCACGAGATATCCTTGAGAGATTTCACATGGCAGACTACAATTCTTCTCCGACTTATTTTCTATCAGAATTCAAATTTGAGGATGGCGGGGAGACTCCACTGGTTGACAGCACATTGTATGGAAAGCTAGTGGGGAGCTTGTTGTATCTCACACACTCCAGACCAAACCTCTCCTATGCAATTGGCCTAGTTTCCAGGTTCATGCAGGAGACACATGAGCTACGTTGGAAGGATGCAAAGCATATACTTCGATACATATAGGGCATCATCACCTTTGGGATTCATTATGCAGCATACTCTACATTAGATCTGATCAGGTTTACTGATTTTGAATGTGTTGGCGATAGCATTGATTGCAAGTCCACATCTGGTTACTCACTCAGTATTGGTTTTGGTTCTATCTATTGGTCAAGCAAGAAGCAAGATTCCATTTCTCTATCTTCAGTCAAGGTAGATTACAGAGGAGTAATTAACATAACCATTCAGGCTATGTGGCTACAACATTTTCTCAATGAGTTGGGAATTCAGTTTCATCGGTCGATCATCATCTGGTGTGACAACCAAAGCACTCTAAAGTTCTGCAGAGATTCAGTTTAGAGGTATCGGATGACGAACATCGAGATACACATGCACTACATCTAGGAATTAGTACATGAGGGGATCATTGACTTACATTTTTGTCCTTCAGCAGAACAGACGACAGACATCTTCACCAAGACCCTTACTGAGCAGAAGTTCCATTCTCTGTGAATTCGTCTTGGAGTGAAGGACACAGTTGCCTAGCAAATGTAGTTCTTATTTTTACATGCATTGTACCTTGAGGGGGGGGGTTCCCATGAGGTTTTTCCTCTTTCCTCACTTTATTTCAGTGTATCTTTTGTATTTGGGTACCTAACATGGCCTCATTTTCGGGACCCATTCTTTATTTTCACCATAGTGATGTTCAGGGGGGGTGTTGGAGTTACTTCACACACACCTAGAATTTATTTTTCCTAAGGTTTTTCCTTGTTTATTAGTCATAATTATTCATTATACAGTCTCCTATATTTTAGGGGAAAATATTCCACTTGTAGAATATTCTCTTTCAGTTGACACTTCATTTTGACTAGTTGAGTTGAGTTTAGATGTTGCATTGGTTTTGTCACCATGAAACATTGGGATCATCACCATGATAATGCACACTTTCCTTTGGATCATCACCAAACTAGCGCATTACCCTTGATTCCCTGAGTTAAGCCCTCACTACTCTTTGTTTAGTCAGTTAACTGAAGACTAGTTGTCTAGTTAACTCATTTAGGTTGAATTTCACTCACGTAACTGCCTAAGAGACTAGACTAGGTGGAAATGCACTCCCATAACTAATGGTGTGTGTCCAAATTGCTCTAGATCACCAATATGGTGCATTTATTCTCCTGCAGTGTGCACTCATTGAGTTCTACAGAGTATATCATGTGTAAATTATTCATTATGCATAATGGTTAATGAGAATTATTCCATTCTTTCTCTCCTTCTTCTTCTTTCTCAAATTCTTTTTGAAAATGTGTGTATTATTGTTTATCTAGATCTATTTTGTGCAGGTTCAACACATTTACAAGAAAAAGGTTATAGTAGATGATATTCTTATCATTTTCTTTGTTTTAAGAGGCTAGCAAATGGAAGTTATATTATATTGCTATTGTATGTGTTGATTAAGGTTGGTTGTCATTGATGTCAACTCTTGAAGAAAGCCTGGTAGCACAAAGGTTTGGGTAATGGACCCAAATTTGTTTGATGTAAATATGACTCATTATTTTCTAGTCATGGTTGATAATAAGTACATATGGATGAACTCCAAAGTGGTCCCCTTATGGTGAAATCCCTCACGGGAAGACGCTTTGCGGATTGAGTTATCCTAGAAGTATGGTTAGAGAACCCATTTTTATTTGTGGAATAATGAGATTAAGGTCAGTGAAACTATCCTAGATGGATATTTCTTGTCATTCCATTTTTTGTGGTATGTGGAAGGTCACATAACTCCTCACGGTTAGAGAGTTATGGCCATGAGAAGTTGGAGAACCCGGGTTTGGGTAATGGACCCAAGTTTGATGGATAATGGTATGAGTTTTGATATATTTGCAGGTAATACTATTATATATGGATAGTACATGTCATTCCATTTATGGTGGTATGTGTAACGTCACATAACTCCTCACGGTTTGAGAGTTATGGCCTTACGAAGTTGGAGGACCCTCATATGTCATCTAGAAGCCCCAAAAGGTCAAAGTAGTCAAAGTGGTTTAAGAGATTTTAGGAGGTAAATAATAAAGTGAAGACATGAGTGTGCTATAATTCAAAGTGAATAGAAAATAAATTATTTAAATAATAAATTTAATGGAGAAATTAGAAGTGGGTTAACCCTAAAATAAGGAAACTGGGCAAAGTGACCTAGAAAATATTTTTAAGGAAGCCACTTGGAGAGTATAAATAAGAGGCAAGGCTCTCTCATTTTAGATAAAAATTGAGAATATTGAATATCTATAAGTTTCTGAGGTAACTAAAGGATATCTAAGATGAATTTCAGAGATAAGGTGAAGAAAATAAAGACGGAATTCAAGGGAGGATAAATTCTTTTGATGATGCTTTCTAAGGTATGTTATTTACAGGTCATCTCACCATTTTCGCAATAAAATTTTTTCTAGAATGATTCAAACTGTGAAATTGATATTCCATTGAGGAAACATATCCAAGTATCTATGGTAAAAAATTCATCTTGTGGGTCGTTTTATTTTTGGAGTTACACTTCGTGGAAAATAGGGTTCATGGCTAGTCCTGAAACTAGTCTAAAACAGGTGTTTTGGGTAAAAACGTCATAACTTCTTCATAACAGATCCAAATTAAGTAAAACCAAATGTGTTGGTTAGAGTAAATTTTTCATTATTCTGTGTAACATTTTCAGAACCATTCAACAAATATTCCATGTGGGGCACACTCTACAAGGTCGCTCTCTAGAATAAGCTAGAATTCAACAAGGTATGTCATTTTTGCTATAACTCCTTTCTGAGAGGTTCCAAGTACTTACACCTGGAGGAATTGCATAAAACACACTGAAGACAATTTTTTATCTTTTTCAGATCTTTATTCATTACAGGTACATGGTTATGATTATTTCAAGTTAGGGTTGTTGACTAATCCAAAACTAGTCATGTGAGACTAAAGAAAAGTTTGATAAAAATGATAGTCTCTTGTTGTTAAAGTTAAGGAAGGTTTGTAGGTATGTGATCATATATACCAGGTCTATTACAAAGTTACAAATCATATTTGTATGATGAAATTCATGAGGGGTTTTGGTTGAGGTACATGTTGGGTACATGGTTGAGACAATTAGTTGATGAGTTGGCACATACATGAGGTGTATACTTGATAATGTTGGTACATATTGATGAGTCATAGTTGATGAGTATTTGACACATGATTGGTACATACTTGGTACATGGTTGGATGCATTTTCTTATGGCACAGGTTGATTACAGGTTGTTTCATACATATTGTTGCATGGTTGATGCACTTTTTTATGGTACAGGTTGAGGTACAGGTTGATGCATGGTTCAGTTTTATTGGTAAAGGTTTACAGCGGTATATATCACAGTGGTTCCATCATTCTACTTCTACTTCATGGCGGTTGGACGGGGCAAGGACAGGTGATTGTAGCCACCTTTCGGTTATATCCAGAGAGCACAAGGGGTTGTAGCCTCCTTCTGGTTGTATCCAGAGAATTGTGGAGTTGGAGCTTCCCTCAAGTTGTAGCCTGAGAAAATAGGGGGTTGGAGCCTCCTTCGAGTTGCAGCTGGAAAACAAAGGAAGTTGGTGCTTCTAATGAATGTAATTCTTCAAGAAATATAAGAAAAAGAATTTAGTCTTTTTCTCCCACTTTGGGTTTCCATGTAAAACACTGGTGTACTGTGTATGTGTATGATTGTAAATTTTCTCATTGCTTATTTACTCTATAGTTATTGGATGATAATGTTGCATTGATATAACACTTGGATTATATGGTTAAAAATGATTAAATTTCTCTATTACTGATTCACCCCCCCCCCCTCTCAGTAATCCAACAATTGGTATCAGAGAAGGTTCCTTCATAAATCAGTTTAACCACTGAAAGGTAGATCATGGAGAGAAACGACTTGTATAAAAATGGAATACAACAGTTCAATGAAAAAAGCATGCATTTTGGAGCATAAGGATGAAAACATATATATAGGCACATGGATTTAAAATTTGACAATCAATTGTAGATGGATACACCGGACCAGCAATTCCACCAACAAATGACAAAGCAGTGAAACTCAGACAGAATAATTCCAAAGACAAAAATGCACTTCTGAATGGTCTTAGTGAAACAGTATTCACCAAAGTTGCACATTGTAAATCCACTAAAGATATTTGGGACAAACTTCAAAATATTTATGAAGGAGATTCAAAATTCAAAGCAGCAAAGCTTCAAACTTACAGAGGTCAGTTCGAACAACTTAAGATGAAGGAAGGTGAGAATATTGCAACTTACTTTTTATGAGTTGATGAAATAGTAAATGCAATCATAGGATTGGGAGAAGAAATGAAAGAATATGTAATTGTTCAAAAAGTAATAAGATCTCTTCCTATGAGATTTGACCCTAAGATATCAGCATTAGAAGAAAAATAGGATCTAAACTCAATAAGCATTGACGAATTACATGGAATCTTTACAGCATATGAAATGAGAACTGAACAGGAAAATCCAGATATAAAAGAAGCAACCTTCAAAGAATACAAAAAGTCAAAGCAAAAGGGAAGGAAAAAACAAGAACATAGTAGCAGTAATGACATCTCGAAAGATGATGAAGAAGTGGCCAAATTTCTCAAAAGACTGAACAAGGGAACCGATGGTAGGTATAGAGGTAAGCTTCCTTTAATTTTTTTTAATTGTGATGGTATTGGTCATTTTGCTAACAAATTTCCTTGTAAGAAAAAGAGAAATGATGAAGGTTACTCAAAAGGCAAACAAACATATCAAGGCAAAAGAACCACAAAGAAATTTTTCAAGAAAAGCCTATGCACCAAAGAAAACATCTCATCATCAAATGAAGATGAAGTCAGTGATAGTGAGATAGAAAGAGTTATATTCATGGTAGTAGAAGAATCTGATAAAGAAGACTCTGAATAAGAATATGAAGAAGTTGAATAAGAAATTGAAGACGCATAAGTTGACTACCGAGAGGAATTAATGTGTTCCATAGAAGTTATCAGAAGAGAAAAGAAGAAAAACAAGAAACTACAAGCAGAACTAGACAAGAAAGAAGACACTCAAGAACTAGAACAAATTATCACAAATTTGAAGGTTCAAATAGAAGAAGATAAAAGAATTGAAGAAGCACTCAAAGAATAGTTAGAAGAAGAAGACAAGATCATTGGAAATTTGGAAGCAGAGATTGTCACATTAAGAAATGATCTTCAAAATAAAAATATGTAGAAAAGCTCAAAAGTTTTGGATGACATTATCAGGAGTCAAAAATCTCATCATGACAAGTCCGAACTTGGATACAATAAGACAGAAAAATGATCAAGCTCCAAAACAACAGAGCAAGAAACATATCCAAAAATATATGCAGAAACAATCAGGGGGGATAGGAAGATCTACAAGGAAGATTACAGGGACACTCCTCCACCGAGAAGATTCAGACTTCAGAATCAAGAACCGACAGATAGGTCTCAAGAAGAAGAAGAATTTATAAGAGTACCTCCTTTCAGAATATCTTCAACTCTTAGTTATCAAACTATCTTTTTGGTTTTATGTTATGCATGTAATAATTTTGGACATAAATATGTGAATTGCAGAGCTAACAACAGGAACAGAAACAACTTTGAAAGTCATACACAAAGGGGTTATCCAAGAAGACCTAGTGAGACACGGAGAATAAGTTACAATAGGTTTGAAGCTTTGAGAATTGAAATGGAATATTACAAATGTAACAATTTTGGACACATGGCCAAAGATTGCAGAATGGAAGTCCATCCTAGAGAACCGCAACATAATAACAACAGTCATAGACAGGAACCTCAGAAAAGGACATGGATAAGAAAACAGGATCAATATAGCAATGAAAAATGCACACTTGCTCTACAAGCTAAGAAAAATAAACGTGGTTGGTATATTGACAGTGGTTGTTCAAAACACATAACAAGTGATAGATATATGTTTCTTACATTACGAAAGGAAAGAGATGGATCAGTCTCCTTCAAAAATGATGATTTAGCTAATATTATTGGAAAAGTCATAGTCAGAATTGGGAACAAGAATACCAAGGCAGAAAATGTTATACTAGTAGAATATATGAAACATAATATTCTAAGTGTGAGTCAAATGTGTGACCAAGGTCATAAAGTTACTTTCGATTCACAAAAGTGAAAAATAAGAAAAGAAGGTTCAGTAAAATTGATTTCTACAACTGCGAGAACTTCAAGAAACATATATGTATTAAGTGAAATTGGAAATGAAAAGTGTTGTCTAGGAAAGGAAGATGAAAGTTGGCTATGGCACAGAAGAATGGGTCACATACATTTTGATAACCTTGTCAAAGTCAGCAGAAGAGAAGCAGTCAGAGAAATACCCCGGATCACGAAACCAACCAACACTTTATGCAAGCATTGTCAATAAGGAAAACAAACAAACACCAGGTTCAAATCAAAGGAATATTCAACGAAAAGACCACTAGAAATTGGGCATACTGATCTAGTTGGACCAACTACAACAAAGGTTTTAAAAGGTGAGAAATACTTTATGTTATTAGTTAATGATTATACAAGAATGACTGCAGTTTTCTTTCTCAAGAATAAGTCAGAAGCTTTTGAAAACTTCAAGATCTACAAGGAAATGGTTGAAATTGAAATGGGTTCAAAAATCAAATGCTTGAGATAAGATAATGGAGGAGAGTTCACTTCAAAGGAATTTATGGAATATTGCAGCAGTCATGGAATGAAAAGGCAATTCTTCTTTGCTAGGACACCTCAACATAATGGATTTGTTGAAAGAAAGAACAGGACAGTACAAAAAATGGCTCGAACAATGCTAATGGATTCCAAATTGACAGGTATATTTTGGACATACGTAGTGCCTACATTAGTTCACATTCAAAATAGAGTAATGCTTAGAAACAACACTGAAAAAACCCCCTACGAGCTATGGAAAGTAAGAACAGCAAATGTGAAGCACTTCAAAGTTTTTGGAAGCAAATGCTACATCAAAACGAGAAGATGGGAAAATGGGAAAGTTTGACTCTCGTGTGAACAGAGTATTGAACAAAGTTGTAGAAATAATCAACATAACAATTGATGAAATATGCATACCAGAATCAAAGGAAGAAGAAAATGATTCAATGGAACAACTTTTAGAAGAAGAAGCTGAAGATGAAAAGCAATTAGAAGAGGAAGATGAAGAGAATCTGATAGAAGCATAAGAGCTAGCTCAACAAGTGCCCCCAAAGACACCTAGCAGACGAGTACAAAATAATCATCCTTCAGATTAGATTATCAGAAACAAAGACATAGGAGTTGAGACTAGAAGAAGAATTTGTTCACCAGAACAAACACACCTAGCACTCACATCTATGATTGAACCAACCTATTTTGAAGAGGCCAATAAGGATGAATTTTGGAACAAGGTCATGGATGAATAATTGGATCAAATAGAGAAAAATGACACTTGGGAATTGGTTCCAAGACCAAAGGATACGAATGTGATCGGCACAAAGTGGGTATACAGGAATAAATTGAACGAAGAAGGACATGTTACAAGGAACAAAGCTAGATTGGAATGTAAAGGATATGCACAGGTTGAAGGAATCGACTTTGAAGAGACATTTGCCCCAGTTTCCAAAATGGAAGCAATCTAATTGCTTTTAGCTTATGCATGCTCCAAAAATATTAAAGTGTATCAGATGGACGTCAAATTAGCTTTTCTAAATGGGGAACTTGGAAAATAAGTTTGCATTGAACAACCAGAAGGATTTCAGTTGTCATAGAATGTAGACTATGTGTGCAAATTAAATAAGGCCTTGTATGGTCTAAAACATGCTCCTAGAGCATGGTACTCTAGACTAGATAAATATCTACAGCAGGCAGGGTTCAGAAAAGGAAGTGCAGACAGCAACCTCTACATCAAGGTAAGTCAAGGTAATATTTTATTAATTGAATTTTATGTTGATGATATTATTTTTTGTAGTGATGATGACAGGTTAAACCGGAAATTTGCAAAGGATATACAAAATGAACTTGAAATGTCATTACTTGGAGAACTATCCTTCTTTCTAGGACTTCAGATACGTCAAAGCAACCAAGGAATTTTTATTTCTCAAACCAAGTATAGAGAAGAAATGTTAAAGAGGCTTGGAATGGAAGATTGCAAACCAGTTATCACTCCCATGCAAACCAGTTGCAAGTTAAGAAAAGATGATGATTCAAAGTCTAAAGATCATAGGAAATACATGTCAATGATTGGAAGCCTACTATATGTGACAGCATCCAGACCAGATGTAATGCAGGCAGTTGGTGACACGATTTCAAGCAGCACCAAAGGAATCACATCTATTAGCAGTGAAGAGAATTTTCAGATATCTCAAAGGAACAAAAGAGTTTGGATTATGGTATCCAAAAGGAAAGGATCTATCTCTTATTTCCTACACAGATGAAGATTGGGCAGGTTGTATTGATGACCGACAAAGCACCAATGGAGCAGCGTTCTACTTGGGTGAGTGTTTAGTATCATGGATAAGTAAGAAACAATCACCAGTGTCTCTATCTACAGTCGAGGTAGAGTATATTGAGCAGCATCATGTTGTACACAGGTTCTTTGGATGAAACAAACTTTGACATATGTATAGGTTGAGTATGATGAGCCCATTCCAATCTATTGTGATAATACAAGCGCCATCAGTATCTCAAAGAACATGGTGATTCACTCCAAGACAAAGAACATTCCAATCAAGTATCACTTTCTATGGGAAAAAGTTGCAGAAAAGAACATCAGAGTTGAGTATGTGGGCACAAAAGAACAAGTGGCAGACATCTTTACAAAACCACTTCCATGGAAATCCTTTGAGTATCTTCGCAAGAGACTCAAAGTTATTTCTAATCCAAAATGAATGATTTTGAATGATTATCTTATATATTTTATATGTACACAAGGAAGCACCATAAAGAGGATAGTTTAGTCAGATGGAGTAGCCCCGGATGGAAAGATACATTTGCCATTGATGACAAAGGGGGAGAGATTGATCAGATGTAGAGGACAGAGGCATAGTTCCAAGGGAAGCAATGGTCACAGAGATGCAGAGGACAGAGGCATGTTTCTAGGGGGAGCATGAGTGATATGACTTCAGTATTGCATGACATAATTTCAGTTTTGCATCAGAGTGTTTCTGTCAATGCCAAAGAGGGATATTGCTGATTAAGATTGGTTGTCATTGATGTCAACCCTTGAAGAAATCCTGGTAGCAAAAAGGTTTGGGTAATAGAACCAAGTTTTTTTGATGTAAATATGACTCATTATTGTCTTTTCATGGTTGATAATAAGTACAAATGGATGAACTTCGAAGTGGTCCCCTTATAGTGAAATCCCTCACGGGAAGACGCTTTGCAGATTGAGTTATCATAGAAGTATGGTTAGAAAACCCATGTTTATTTGTGGAATAATGAGATGAAGTTCAGTGAATTTGTTAGTGAAACTATCCTACATGGATAGTGTTTTTCATGCCATTTCCTGTGGTATGTGGAACGTCACATAACTCCTCATGGTTAAAGAGTTATGACCATGAGAAGTTGGAGAACCCGGGTTTGGGTAATGGACCCAAGATTGTTTGATGGATAATGGTATGAGTTTTGATATATTTTCAAGTAATACTATTCTATATGGATATTACATGTCATTCCATTTCTGGTGGTATGTGGAACGTCACATAACTCCTCACGTTTTGAGATTTATGGCCTTACAAAGTTGGAGGACCCTCATATGTCATCTAGAAGCCCCAGAAGGTCAAATAGTCAAAGTGGTTTAAGAGATTTTAGAAGGTAAATAATAAAGTGAAGCAATGAGTGTACTATAATTCAAAGTGAATAAAAAATAAATTATTTAAATAATAAATTTAATGGAGAAATTAGAAGTGGGTTAACCCTAAAATAAGGAAAGTGAGCAAAGTGACCTAGAAGATGTTTTTAAGGAAGCTACTTGGAGAGTATAAATAAGAGGCAAGGCTCTCTTATTTTAGATCACACTTGAGAATATTGAATATATATAGGTGTATAAGGTAACCAAAGGATGTCTAAGCTGAATTTCATAGGGAAGGTTAATAAAAGAAGGTTGGAATTCAAGGGAGGATAAAAAAAAATTATGATTCTTTCTAAGGTATGTTATTTACAAGTCATCTCACCATTTTCCCAATAATTTTTTTCCTAGAATGATTCAGAGTGTGAAATTGATATTCCATTGAGGAAACATATCCAAGTATCTATGGTAAAATATTCAACTTGTGGGTTGTTTTTTTTTTGGAGTTACACTCCGTGGAAAATAGGGTTTGTGGCTAGTCCTAAAACTAGTCTAAAACAGGTGTTTCGGGTAAAAACGTCATAACTTCTTCATAACATATACAAATTCAGTAAAACCAAATGTGTTGGTTAGAGTATAGGATTTTTTTTCTGTGTAACATTTTCATATCCATTCAACAAATATTTCATGTGGGGCATGCTCTACAAGGTCGCTCTCTAGAATAAGTCAAAATTCAGTAAGGTATGCCATTTTCCTATAACTCATTTTCTGAGAGGTTCTAGGTAGTGACACCTGGAGGAATTGCATAAAACACACTGAAGAAATTTTTTTATCTTTTTCAGATCTTTATTCATTACAGGTACATGGTTATGATTATTTCAAGTTAGGGTTGTTGACTAATCCAAAACTAGTCATGTGAGACTAAAGAAACGTTTGATGAAAATGCTAGTCTCTTGTTGTTAAAATTAAGGAAGGTTTGCAGGTATGTGATCATATACACCAGATATATTATAGAGTTACAAATCATATTTGGATGATGAAATTGATGAGGGCTTTTGGTTGAGGTACATGTTGGGTACATGGTTGAGACAAGTAGTTAATGAGTTGGCACATACATGACGTGTATAGTTGATGATGTTGGTACATATTGATGATTCATAGTTTATGAGTAGTTGAAACATGATTGGTACATACTAGGTACATGGTTGGATGCACTTTCTTATGGTACAAGTTGATTACAGGTTCTTTGGTACAGGTTGTTGCATGGTTGATGCACTTGTTTATGGTACAGGTTGATTACAGGTTGAGGTACAGGTTGATGCATGGTTTAGTTTTATTGGTACAGGTTTACAATGGTATATCTCACAGTGGTTCCATCATATTACTTTTACTTCATGGCAGTTGGACGGGGCAAGGACGGGTGGTTGTAGCCACCATCTGGTTGCAGCTGGAGAACATAGCGGGTTGTAGCCTCCTTCTGGTTGTAGCCAGTGAATTGGGGATTTGGAGCTTCCCTCAAGTTGTAGCCTGAGAAACTAGGGGGTTGGAGCCTCCTTCAAGTTGCAGCTGGAAAACAAAGGAAGTTGGTGCTTCCAATGAATGTAATTATTCAAGACATATAATAAAAAGAATTTTTGTGGTTTTTTCCCGCTTTGGGTTTCCACGTAAAACACTGGTGTATTGTGTATGTGTATGATTGTTCATTTGTTCTTTGCTTATTTAATCTGCAGTTATTGGATGATAATTCTACATTGATATAATACTTGGATTATATGGTTAAAAAGGATTAAATTTCTCTATTATTGATTCACCCCCCCTCTCAGTAATCCAATAATTGGTATCAGAGAAGGTTCCTTCATAAATCAGGTTAACCACTGAAAGGTAGATCATGGAGAGCAACGACTTGTATAAAAAAGGAATACCACGGTTCAATGGACAAAAGTATGCATTTTGGAGCATAAGGATGAAAACATATATACAGGCACAGGGATTTGAAATTTTTCAATCAATTGTAGATGGATACACAGCACCAGCAGTTCCACAGACAAATGACAAAGAAGTGATACTCGATCAGAATAATTCCAAAGCCAAAAATGCACTTCTAAATGGTCTTAGTGAAACGGTATTCACCAAAGTTGCACATTGTAAATCCGCTAAAGAGATTTGAGACAAACTTCAAAATATTTATGAAGGAGATTCAAAAGTCAACGCAGCAAAGCTTCAAACTTACAGAGGTCAGTTCAAACAACTTAAGATGAACTAAGATGAGAATATTGCAGCTTACTTTTTATGAGTTGATGAAACAGTAAATGCAATCATAGGATTGGGATAAGAAACAAAGGAATGTGTAATTGCTCAAAAAGTACTAAGCTCTCTTCCTATGAGATTTGACCCTAAGATATCACAATTAGAAGAAAGATCATATCTAAACTCAATAAGCATTGACGAATTACATGGAATGTTCACAGCATATGAAATGAGAACTAAACAGGAAAATCCAGATATAAAAGAAGCAGCCTTCAAAACATACAAAAAGTCAAAGCAAAAGGGAAGGTAAAAAGAAGAACATAGCAGCAACAGTGACGTCTCAGAAGATGATGAAGAAGTGGCCAACTTTGTCAAAATACTGAACAAGGGAACCAACAGTAGGTATAGAGGTAAGCTTCCTTTAATTTCTTTTAATTGTGATGGTATTGGTCATTTTTCTAACAAATGTATTTATAAGAAAAAGATAAATGATGAAGGTTACTCAAAAGGAAAACAAACATATAAAGGCAAAAGAACCACAAAGAACATTTTCAAGAAAATCCTATGCACCAAAGAAGACATCTCATCATCAGATGAAAATGAAGTCAGTGATAGTGAGATAGAAAGAGTTCTACTCATGGCAGTAGAAGACTCAAATAAATGAGCCTCTAAAGAAAAATATGAAGAAGTCGAGGAAGAAATTGACAACCGAGAGGAATTAATGTGTGTCATAGAAGTTATCAGAAGAGAAAAGAAGAAAAACAAGAAACTACAAGCAGAACTAGACAAGAAAGAAGACACTCAAGAACTAGAACAAATGATCACAAATCTGAAGGTTCAAATAGAAGAAGATAAAAGAATTGAAGAAGCACTAAAAGAACAGCTAGAAGAAAAAGACAAGATCATTGAAAATTTGGAAGCAGAGATTGTCACATTAAGAAAGGATCTTCAAAACAAAAATATGCAAAACAGCTCAAAAGTTTTTGATGACATTATCAACAGTGAAAAATCTCATCATGACAAGTCTGGACTAGGATACAATCAAACAGAAAAAGGATCAAGCTCCAAAACAACAGAGCAATAAACATATCCAAAAATTTATGCAAAAACAATCAAGGGGGATAGGAAGATCTACAAGGAAGCTTACAAGGACACTCCTCCACCGAGAAGATTCAAAATTCAGAATCGACAACTGATAAATAGGTCTCAGGAAGAAGAAGAATTTATAAGAGTACCTCCTTTCAGAATATCTTCAACTCCCAGGTATCAAACTATATTTTTGGGTTTATGTTATGCATGTAATAATTTTGGACATAAATTTCTGAATTATAGAGCTAACAACAGGAACACAAACAACTTTGAAAGTCATACACAAAGGGGTTATCCAAGAAGGCCTAGTGAGACATAGAGAAGAAGTGACAACAGGTTTGAATCTTTGAGCACTGAAGTGGAATGTTACAAATGTAACAATTTTGGACACATGGCCAAAGATTGCATAATGGCAGTCCCTCCTAGATAACCACAACAGAATAACAATAGTCACAGACAAGAACCTCAAAAAAGGACATGGATAAGAAAGCAGGATCAGTATAGCAATGAAGAATGCACACTCACTCTACAATCTAAGCAGAATAAGCATGGTTGGTATGTTGACAGTGGTTTTTCAATACACATGATAGGTGATAGAGACGGGTTTCTTACATTAAAAAAGGAAAGGGATGGATCAGTCTCCTTCGGAAATAATGATTCAGCTAAAATCATTGGAAAAGGCACAGTCAGAATTGGGAACAAGAATACCAAGAAAAAAAATGTTCTACTAGTAGAATATATGAAACATATTCTTCTAAGTGTGATTCAAATATGTGACCAAGGTCATAAAGTTACTTTCGATTCACAAAAGTGTGACATAAGAAAAGAAGGTTCAGGAAAATTGATTGCTACAGCTGCGAGAACTTCAAGCAACATATATGTATTAAGTGAAATTGGAAATTAAAAGTGTTGTCTAGGAAAGGAAGATGAAAGTTGGCTATGGCACAGAAGAATGGGTCACATACATTTTGATAACCTTGTCAAAGTCAGTAGAAGATAAGCAGTCAAAGAAATTCCCCAGATCATGAAACCAACCAACACTTTATGCAAGCATTGTCAACAAGGAAAACAAACAAAGACAAGGTTCAAATCAAAGGAATATTGAATGACAAGACCACTGGAAATTGTGCATACGGATCTAGTTGGAAAAACTACCACAAAGGGTTTAAAAGGTGAGAAATACTTTGTGTTATTAGTTGATGATTATACAAGAATGCCTGCAATTTTCTTTCTCAAGAATAAGTTAGAAGCTTTTCAAAATTTCAAGATCTACAAGGAAATGGTTGAAAATGAAATGGATTCAAAAATCAAATGC
This sequence comes from Picea engelmannii, assembly GCA_009831015.1. Lineage (NCBI taxonomy): Eukaryota > Viridiplantae > Streptophyta > Pinopsida > Pinales > Pinaceae > Picea > Picea engelmannii. The sequence goes on along the minus strand of ML779310.1, from coordinate 300,419 downwards.
TTGAGATCTAATAATGGAGGAGATTTTACTTCAAATGAATTTATGGACTACTGTAGCAGTCATGGAATAAAAAGGCAATTCTTTGTTTCTAGGATACCTCAACAAAATGGAGGTTTTGAAAGAAAGAACAGGACAGTACAAGAAATCCCTCAAACAATGCTAATGGATTCCAAATTGATAGGTATATTTTGGACATAGGCAGTGCCTACGGCAATTCACATTAAAAACAGATTAATGCTCAGAAACAACACTGAAAAAATGTCTTACGAGCTATGGAAAGTAAGACCACCAAATGTGAAGCACTTCAAGGTTTTTGGAAGCAAATCCTGCATCAAAAGAGAAGATGGCAAAATGGGAAAGTTTGATTCTTGTGTGGAAAAAGGAGTACTTGTTGGTTACTCAAGTACAAGAAAAGCATACAAGTGTTACAATTTAATATTGAACAAAGTTGTAGAAAGCATCAATGTAACAACTGATGAAACAGGGAGACCAAAATCAAAGGAAGAAGAAAATGAATCAATGGAACAGCTTTTCGAAGAAGAAGCAGAATATGAAAAGGAAGTAGAAGAGGAATATGAAGAGAATCCGACAGAAGTAGAAGAGAAAGTTCATAAAGTTCCTCCAAATACACCTAGCAGATGAGTAACAAAGAATCATCCTTCAGATCAAATTATCGGAAACAAAGACATAGGAGTTAAGACTAGAAGAAGAATTTGTTCACCAGAACAAACACACCTAGAACTAACATCTATGATTGAAAACGTGAGCATATTGTATATCTACTTGAGCATATTGTATATCTATAAGTTTCTGAGGTAACCAAAGTATATCTAAGCCGAATTTTAGAGGGAAGGTGAAGAAAAGAAGGCTGAAATTCAAGGAAGGATAAATTCTTTTGAGGATGCTTTCTAAGGTATGTTATTTACAGGTCATCTCACTATTTTTGCAATAAAAAAATTTCTAGAATGATTCAGACTGTGAAATTGATATTCCATTGAGGAAACATATCCAAGTATCTATGGTAAAATACTCACCTTATGGGTCATTTTATTTTTTGAGTTACACTCCGTGGAAAATAGGATTTGTGGCTAGTCTTGAAACTAGTCTAAAACAGGTGTTTCGGGTAAAAATGTCATCACTTGTTCATAAGAGATCCAAATTGAGTAAGAATAAATGTGTTGGTTAGAGTAAAGTATTTTTTATTCTGTGTAATATTTTCATATCCATTCAACAAATATTCCATGTGGGACACGCTCTACAAGGTCGCTCTCTAGAATAAGTCAGAATTCAACAAGGTATTCCATTTTTGTTATAACTCCTTTTCTGAGAGGTTCCAAGTAGTGACACCTGGAGGAATTTCATAAAACACACTGAAGAAATTTTTTTATCTTTTTCAGATCTTTATTCATTACAAGTAAATGGTTATGATTATTTCAAGTTAGGGTTATTGACTAATCCAAAACTAGTTATGTGAGATTAAAGAAAAGTTTGATGAAAATGCTAGTCTTTTGTTTTTTAAGTTAACGAAGGTTTGTAGGTATGTGATCATATACACCAGATATATTATAGAGTTACAAATCATATTTGGATGAATAAATTTATGAGGGATTTTGGTTGAGGTATATGTTGGGTACATGGTTGAGACAAGTAGTTGATGAGTTGGCACATACATGAGGTGTATAGTTGATGATGTTGGTACATATTGATGAGTCATAGTTGATGAGTAGTTTACACATGATTGGTACATGGTTGGATGCACTTTCTTATGGTACAGGTTTATTACAGGTTGTTTGGTATAGGTTGGTGCATGGTTGATGCACTTGTTTATGGTACAGGTTGATGCATGGTTCAGTTTTATTGGTATAGGTTTACAGCAGTATATCTCACAGTGATAGTGTGACAATGGTTCCATCATTCTACTTCTACTTCATGGTTGTTGGACGGGGCAAGGACAAGTGGTTGTAGCCACCTTCCGGTTGTAGTCAGAGAACATATGGGGTTGTAGCCTCCTTCTGGTTGTAGCTAGAGAATTGGGGATTTGGAGCTTCCCTCAGGTTGTAGCCTTTGAAACTAGGGGCTTAGAGCCTCCTTCGAGTTTCAGCTGGAAAACAAAGGAAGTTGTTGCTTCTAATGAATGTAATTCTTCAAGACATATAAGAAAAATCATTATGTGGTTTTCTCCCGCTTTGGGTTTTACGTAAAACATTGGTGTATTGTGTATGTGTATGGTTGTTCATTTGTTCATTTCTTATTTACTCTGTAGTTATTGGATGACAATGCTACATTTATATAACACTTGGATTATATGGTTAAAAATGATTAAATTGCTCTATTACCGATCCAACCCCCCTCTCAGTAGTCCAACAATTGGTATCAGAGAAGGTTCCTTAAGAAATCAATTTCACCACTGAAAGGTAGATCATGGAGAGAATCGACTTGTTGTTACGAGGGAAAAACTCTCTATGGCCAAGGTTAAACCACAACAGACAGGTATGATTGCGGAAATCAACTCAATTCCATTGTATGCTATATAAAATAATGTACAAGATAAGAAAGAGGCCTACCTCTATCCAACGTTTGATGATGTTCCACCGTTGAGCACTTTAACCCAAAGCTTTATACCTGCAATAAGTTATTAACAAACAAGAAAAGAAAGTATATGGTGATAATGTAAAGGGGTTATCACATCAGATAGTATAATCCATTAATAAACATTACAAACATGCCCATGGATAATAATCATATATTTGCATGATACCAATAGGACGTGAAAGGAGTATTTCTATTAATAATTGATCAACAGAAGTGTCAAAATTGCATAATTCCATGTCGGCACGGTTCGAAACCAAGGAACCAAGTTCCTTCCAACTGGGTCTCCACCACTTCAATCCTCTACCAAAGGCAAGATCAAAATAGAGAGACAATGAGATTCTCTCAACAATAGGGAAAGAGCTTGGGGGTTGAACATTGTGTTCAGACTTGAGGGACAAAGGGATGCAGACTCAATATGAATTAATTTATCTAGAGTAACTTTTCTCTCAAAGTTGAATGCTTTCTCCACCTTTTCCATAGCTCAAAATTGTGCTCTTATAGCCTTCAAAATGCAACTGAAGGGCCGATTCAGAACGTTTCCAGTATATGGAAGGCCAAGGATTAGAGATCTCTTGTCGTGACATGGAAACCCAACTCCATTTTTATATTTTTTGGCACAAATCTCGATGTACATGGGTTGTAGTGGAGAAGCCTACGTATATGCTTGTTGTATAGATGATAGGGCTCATATATGTGGAAAATGTTTATTTTTAGCTCTGGATTTGTCAAAAAGGGATGATAAGTCTGCATAGGGAAATGGAAAAAGGCCCTATGTGCAAGATAGCAATGGTGAGGCAAATATTGTTGTAACAGATGCCCCCTAATGCGTGATATCAAAGGAGTATCTGTGATGGTCGAAATACATTATAAATAACCCAGGAGTGGAGTGGTAGAGAACCAGTTGGACGAACTCGATTGATCATTACATTATGTACTAACTTTGCATACATGGCTTCCAAGAATACAATGCAGATCCATGCGGAAAATATACCAAGTAAGTGTCTGTGGCCATGAATAGGCAGATACAATTGCGATTATATGCCAAAATATTTCATAGTCACGAACAAGACCTAGTGAAAACCAGTCTCAAAATCAATATGAAGATATCTATATACCATGGAGTACCATATGATCTCCCATGATCACTAAAGTTGAACAGGTGTTGTTCCAATGAAAGGGAAGCAACATCCTAGGAAATATGCGGCCACATAGTGATGTCTTCAAGTCTTATACACTATCTGCCAAGGGTGCAAGTCTACATCATGTGAATAAAGGAGTTGAGGTCGAACATAATGAGACATCATTTGATTATCAGTCATTGAGGTATACCATTAACAAACGCGAGACAACCTACTAATAATGAAAGTAGGTATCAAGGCACCAAGAACATTCCTACAAGTGTGAATAAAGGAGTCGGTGTCGAGCACTTGATAAATCCATTGATCATGAGACATTGATGTATTCCCATTTGTCAATGGAAAGAGAGCCTGCCACTAATGAATCCAAGCCTCAAGGTACCCATAAAACTATAGGTCTCGTATCCAGAATAAATGAGCTGAAGTCGATGGAAAGAGACTCACTGAAAGGAGAGCATTATGGCATCTCTCATCAGTCAGCACGAGGAACAAAGCAGGAGCTTCATGATTTGGTGGAGATCAGACAAAGAACATGTTCACGAACCAATGACCATGTGCATCTTTCACGTATACCAAATGCAAGCAGTATACGAAAAAGTCCCTATGAATAACAGCCAATGATGAAAACTGTTGGAAAAGGCGAGGAAACCACCAATGAGGCTAATGGAATCCAAGACATTGCACGAATCCCAAAGTGTGAATAGATGTCTTCCTGTCGAACATAAGGGAAACCACCCAATCAGCGACCAATGATGAAATTTCGATTGCTAGGTTCAAGGTGACCTACCGATGATGGAAGTAGGGCCAAGGTGTGTGATAAGACCATAGTATCATGTGATTCTGAGACAAACTGAGGGTATGGTCGACATGCAAAGTAGAGATTTCTAAGGAGTGGTCGACGTAGGTTGTGAGACTTCCTTTGAACAAGAGCATGAGACATGTGGTGGACTCTGGCAGCACATACTCAATGATGTGACTATCAGATGCAGGAGGCATAGATAATGTTCTCTATGGGGACTGGAAGAGTAACCAGTCGGTAGAGAAAACTATGTAATGAGATTAGCTTCCTAAGGCCATGCTAAACCCAAAATTATGATGACATGAGGACTCAATAATTTTGTGTTATGTTCAAAGGCGACACGACTGCTGCCAATTATAATATAGTACTCCCTTCCTACCCATTTTTTTTTTTTTCATAACAAATGAATGCTATGATACAGAGGAGGAAACGAGTGTCACAAGTAAGAAAAACTAGTTCCAGCAATGGAACGTACCTATGCTCAATGCAAGGAAATGCATGTGGGAGATGGACACTCAGGGTGATGTTTCCTCCAGGGTATAGGGTGTCAAATTGTGAAGGATATAAACAAGGCTCTGCTTGGTTGTGGATGCAAAAATTCCTTAGGCAACGGTTTATAACGCAAAGTGAGAACCAGCTAAAGGCTCAATACTTCAAGCGAGGCAATGAGATGAAATCACAACTTAATGCCAAAAAATGTCATTTTTAATGTCTATTAGTCTATTTGGTGTGAAAAAGGGGTAAACTTGTGCCAAATAGACGTCTTTTCAAATCCAATTTACGATTGTGAAAAATACAAGTTCACTCGACGATCTTTTCTATTTTGTATAACTGTTGCGCCTCTTTCGTCACCTTGGTGAGAAAAATAGAAGTGCTTGCAAGCTTAGTTGGGTTTTCTAAGCAGGACAGCTGCAAGGAAAAGGGTTAGAAAAATAAACATAAAACAATAACTAAGAAATAAAACAACAACTAAATTAATGAACATAGGGACATAAGGACAAAAGAAACAATGAGACCCATGTCACCAATGATAAGGTTGATATTAGTGAAAGAAAACACTGAGAAGCAAGAGGACTATGAGTCCCTTCTTCCTCCAAGGGAGGGCTCTTGGACCCCCACAAATAAGCTCTTCTTACAACTCTTGAAAATGAAAATGAAAATGGTGAAAGAATTATTTGCTAATCCACTCAAGGGGTGAGATGGATTGCCCAATGCAATGATGCAAGTATAATCTTGGCAAGGATAGAAGATTCCTTAAGAGAATAATTGCAGCATAACTTTGCTATGAATTCCTTGAAAAATGAAGTGTATCCATGGCCTTTTTATAACATTCCTTTGAGTTATTGTCCAACTAGTTTTTAGTGTGTAAAGAGGCTAATTAGGGAATTTCTAAGTCTTTGATCAGCCACCCAGTCGAATCCAGACCAGATTTGAGTGTCAAATCAACTTGGAAGCTGAACCAGAAGTGGGTGGGAGGCCGACCACTCTCATAAATGCGTCGTTTCTCAGGTGCGCGTATTTTTGCGACAACAGTCACGCATCGTGCGCATGTGCACAATTTCTGCGTTCCTGTTTTGCGCATGTGCGCGCATGCCCAATGTCTTCATAGCACCCTTTAATTTTTTCACTAGTTGTATAGTTTTGACCCTTTGTAAATGATTTTGTGTTAATTCAGGTCCATGGATGACCTCATAATTGTTTGACGATGTTGAATTCCTGTAACCATTTGCGGATGAAATTTCAGTGATAATAAATGCCCCCTAATGGATGAGGTTAGGAGCATACATATAGCTGAAATTCATCATTGTTTCTTCTACTGAGAGTGTTGTTGTAAGAAGGAGAAATAGTGGGATTGTCAAGATTGCCCCATTGGAGGGAGAAGGGAACCTGTAGAACCCAACTTTCCATAAGGTGTGTAAAAAATAAACTGTGTACAAACGAGGCGGGCATGCCCCATGCTCGTGTCATGTAACTCAAAAAGAGGAATGAAGTGTTGATGTAGACAACTGCAGTGCCCTCGGGGGTGGTCGTGATAAAGGCAGAAGACAATTTTGTGGAGGAACATATTCTAAATAGTAGGCAGTGACATCTGTAAGAAGTATCACAGATTCTGTAGGTATTGATAGCCCAGCCAAGTTCAGAGGTCTTCGGCAAGTATAAGAACTAACTGCAATAGTCACAAAGTAAGACCCACCGTAACATGAGAAAGTGTTGACGTCGAATGTTATGGGGGTCAACAATAGCAAGGAAAAATGGTGGTTCTCCCTGTGTCATCCGAGATATCTCATTGGATAGGTAATGAGAATCATGATACTGTCGCCCTTCTGGAAAACTGTGCTAATGTCGACAAAAAGGGGGACGTGACTCCCTGAAGCAAAGGGATTCGTGAAATCTACAAGGTGAGGTTAGGATTTGAAGGAGGTACATGGGTGAAGTCAAGATGTAGGAAGACTCAAGACCTCCCTTGGTTGGGGTATATGTGAGATAAAAGTGGTTGCAACCATTCAACGAGGTCGAGTGTCAGGGGGACAACAAGACAGGGGATAAGATGTGCCAGAGGTGAGACAAAGTGAACAAACTCAGAGGGAAAAGGTAAGTGGTCTGTGGGATACTCTGAATATATAGATGATTTCGTTAAGGGTAGATGATAAGTAGTTCCCCAACCAAGGGTGACATGGGTTGCTTTTGCCAAAAAGAGAAGAAGGCCACCAAAGGTGACGACAAAAAAGGTAATGTAAATGTTGGAAACAAAGGCGTGTGTACAATAAATAAAGAATATTTCAGGATAAGTGTACAAATACAGAAACAGGTGCCCCAATGTAAAATGGTTGGCCCGGGTAGGGCACAATTTGCTTGGAGAACTGGTGGAGGGTGGGGGCCCCATGGGTGGGTTTCTATATGAGGTAGGTGAAATGAAGGAAAATTTGCAGATGGGCAAACTGATTGTGGATGAAATGGAGGGTTCATGATACTACAGAGGTGTAGTCAAAAATAGAACCTTGAAGAGATAATCTGGGAGTCCATTGGGAAAGCTAGCAAAATGAGGAGAAGGATTATGTGGCTGATTTGCGACATGATGTAAGACCATTGGGACTCCCATCCCTAAATGGTTGTGAAAAACAACATGAGTGTCAAAGGTGCAAAAGGGTGCTATGAATGGGACAACTCATGTGGGTAAGAGTGCTACCGGGTGACAGTACCAAAGATGCAAATGGAGGTGTTGGTACTGCCGAGCCGGAGATGGGGATCCTAGAGGCAAATGTCAGAGGGTGTGACTGGATATGCAAGTGAGATTTAGAGGGAATGACTACATGCTAGTGTTGAGTATATACCTGAAGGGGTTGCGTTGATGTATGATGACCAAGTACCTGCACACATGAAAACCAAATACCCGACGTGAACAATATCTGAAGAGAACCGAACATACGAGCGTTTATTTGATAATTTTTTAACATAAGCAAGTGTACTTGAGTGTGTCATGGGCATATGCTCCACCGGGAAAAAGGGCTTAGATATGGATGGTGGGTCCATAATGCCATCCTAGTGTTACTGACACTTTGGACGGTCGGGCCGTAATTTGGGGGGAGGACATGTACCTCCCCTTTGCTCGAGGATTGATGAAGAAGTATAATGAATCACATTCACAGGAGCATTGGTATGGAGTGTCGGAGGAAACTCAGGAAGATATGTGTGGCGTGTCGTGGCTAATGTGTGGCGTACATATGGGATAGATGGGAAATGGTGTGTATAATGGACATATTCTAAACATATGGCGCAAGCGAAGTTGGTTCGCAGCCCTTTGCTATTTGAGTTAGGGGAGGTAGCGGCAGTACTTGCTATAGTGGCGAGCGGTGATGGTGTTGGATTGAGGGGAATTAGGTTCTGTAACTCGGGTAGAGATGGGAATTTGTGGGTTGGGTGTCCATATTTCTCACATAGCGTGCAAGGAGGTTGGACGCGTGGTGGAGTTGTGGGCTCCTTCTTATTTCGCCTGCCCCCAGCTGTGGTAGGGGGGTTAGTGAGTGGGGGTGTAGAGGGTATGGTGGGAGTAAGTATGGGAATCGTCATTGGGATTCCTTCCGTTTGGGGGGGAAGGGATGGTTGAGGGACCATCTCTAGTGGATGTAAATACCAAACTGGAATTGCCAACACCATATTAGGGAGAGTAAGTGTTGCGGCTATTTGGAAATATTATACACCTGGTGGAGGGTAAAAGAAGGGGATTTGAGTAATGGCTTGGGGAACTGTCTCCCAAACTAGGATATGGTCCTGGGGAGAGGTGAAATCGTGAACTGGTGGAGTTGACGAGTTCACAGGAGGCTTATGAGGGGGCAGCTCTGCGACTAGTGGGATGTCAGATATGATAGAAACCTCCCTAGGAGGAAGGGTATCCTCTGTGTCAGTTCCTTTAGAGGAAACTACACACACTTGTGTTGAAAAAGATGGGTTTAGGAATGGTGGTGCTCCTTGAAAAGTGCCCAACATGGATGGGTCTTGGAATAATCCAGGGCCAATGTTAGCAACTGGAAAATCATTCGGGCTAACATGAATAAGGTGGAGGATGTTATCAATGTTGGCGGAATGGTTAGGCTCGTAATGTGTAAGTTGGTCGATGGTGACGATCTTCCCATTATGAGGGAACATCATCGTACGAAACACTGAGGAGGCGACCGCCTTCATAGCATACATGTAATTGCGTCCGAACAAGATATTGTAATCAAGTTGAGCATCGATAACTTCAATGTCAATGAGGATGGTTTTTCCCCCAAGTTCTATGGGGACATTTTGACAAAGCCCTGTGGAAGATGTTGGTCGACCGGCGTAAGCTCGAAGGGTGATGGTAGAGGGTATTATCTTAGGGGAGCCAATTTTCTTCCATACGTCTTTAGACATGATGCAGGTGGATGCACCTTCATCGATGATACATCGATAAACTGTGGTGTTCCAGATCTTAACCGGTATCTGGAAGGCTACTTGGGCGGGAAGACATGGTTCTCCATTATCTGAATCAAATGTGATCAGCTGGGTATCAGCTGTGTCGATTGCCCCAAAGGAAAAAAGCAAGGATTTTCTCTATGATGGGAAGGTTTGGAGGACCTCCAAAATAGATATGGCTATGGGAGACTGGGCTAAGTCATCGACCAGACTATAATTATGAGCAGCCTTAGCATGAGGGTTATGTACATTCCGTCGTAAAGGCATATGTGGTATGCGAGGAATGGGTTCCGCGTTAGGACGTGGAATCATCAATGGTTGTCCTGTAGTAGTTGGTTTTGTTTCTGAGGTGGTTGGGGTAGATTCGGGAGGCATACCATATTGACGATTGCGAGCCTGTAGAAGAATTTATTCACTGGTGATCCGGATTATTTTCGGCACGAAATAAGAGCGGAGATATAATAAAGAAATGCAAAGAGATATCACGTATATCCAGTAATATAACAGAAATATATCAGGGATGCAACCATAAACACAGAGATACAATAATACATGATTTCTATTAATGAAATAAATGTACAGAGACTGTAAAAATACAGAGTGAAAGACTCGCTAGAATGGTGGCAGCTTATCTCTGAGAAGAGATGTGACGGCTACTCGCATTCGCAAGAAGATGGTTACAATGAGGATCTAGAGGCCTTTTTACAATAATCGGGAATGTCAAAAGTCCTAGACATCCAAAAACCTAACCCTGGGAGATGAAGCGCCAAAAGTCATGTGGGCCCCGTTTGGGTAAGTTGGTGCATCAACTTCCCGGGGTCGTAACTTTTGCATACGATCTCCGTTTTAGGCGTGTGATAGCTC
>ML779310.1:265301-287304 GCA_009831015.1 Picea engelmannii | reverse complement strand
GAGAACCTCGATCTCGAAAAACCTTCATTTAGGCCCTCAAAATGGCCCCGGAAGTTAAAACCTGCTAAAAATAGTAAATTGCCAAAATGGCCAGAAAACTGTTTTGAGCCATTTGGAAAAGGTGGGTGGCCACTGATATCCACTTGGATCAACTGGTGAGGAGTATACTGCGATCAACCGAATTCCTGGGTTGAGTGGCACCTGGGGTTGCATATTGCCCCATTTGTGGTGGGGTAGGGTTGATCACTTGTTGGGTGTTCATCATACCTTGGTATGGAATGGGGTTTTGAAAAATAGTTGGATGCAGTGGTTGAAAATACTTTTGTGGGGCCTGCTAAGGGGCAGATGGTGTCGGAGGGCCCTGTGAGTGCATGGATTCCCTCATCCGTTGGAGGTCGGGAATTTGGGGGCAATGATGAGTATAATGTCCATACTCATTACATATAGCACAAAGAAAGTTAGTTCGAATATTGTTGTTCTTCCCTTGGTGTGGTATATTGGTATTGATGACCCCTTGGGGGTCTTGGTATTGGTTTCCCCCAATGGGATGGTTGTGGGGGTCATTCCCGCCTTGGCCTGGGTTGTTATTGTTCCTGTTTCTTCCTTTCTTTTTGGCATTGTTCGACGTATGGGTCAAATTTGTTGTATTTAGCTGTTCAAAATTTTGATATTGTTGAACGGTAGAGGGTTGAACAAAATTCACCCCAGTGTGAGGATGTGGGGGAGCAATGGGTTGTGGGGGACCAGAAAATGGAAAGTACGGATTTTGTGGGGGTAACGATCCATAAGGCACATAGGAAGGCATGGCACTTTCGCTAGTACTATAAGCTGAGGTAGAGGGGGTACCCATACTCATTTGAATAGGTGGGTTTATGCAGGGTGCCATCAGTGTCCCACTGATGGGTGGAGGCATAGCAACAGGGTATGGTTGTTGATAAGGAGGTGGTGGGTAATAATAATTTCCCCCATATGTCGGCGGGTATTGAGGTGTTCCATACATTGGTGGTTGTTGGGGTTGTGGACCGTGGTGAGTGGTATTACCAATCAGTCTGTCTGCTGAGTGAGACATCCCAGGTTTGTCTTGGCCAAACGGCACAGGATTTAGGAGATCAGGAAGTACAGTGTATAAGTACCCTGACTATGAATAGATGAGGTCATATTGTTGAGCCTTACTGATGGCTTCTTCTTATGATTGAGGGAAGGTGGAAGCAACATCCTTACCGAGGAGAGAGACAAGTGATCTAAGGAACCATTCAAGACACTATTGTTTGGTGGTTTCTGCTTTGCACAAACTACGTCGCCTACGCCACTCGTGAATGTGATCAGCGATATGTGTGGCTAAGGTTTGTTTGAAATTAGAGAGTAGTTCCAGACCATTGTCATGGCAGATTGGTAATTGGAAGAAGGTTAAAAATGCTTTGGCCAAGGACTCGAAAGTCGCATGGGACCCTGATTTTTCATCGACATACCATTTGGCTGATGGGCCAGTGAGTGTGCGTTGAAATAATCGTAGTCTAATGGAATCATCCATGATGTTGTTTGAAGAGAACCATAGGTGGAAATTCATGACGTGGTTGGCAGGGTCATCTCCTGCCTTTCCTTCAAATTTGGGGATGTCTGAAGGTAGTTTGGTGGGCATTGTAGGCCATGTGGGATCATGCAATATAGGATCATTGGTGAGTTTGCTTAGATCTGGTATGTTGAGAGAGACCAAATATGGCATCAGGAGTGTTGGTTGAGGATTAGCTCCCGCCATGGTGTGAGTGTGTTGTGAACCTAACCCTGGAGGGGGGCTAGGTGGGTTTTTACTTCCCCCTTGAGAGGAAGTTGGCCCCCCGCTTCTGTGTAAAGGAGAGCGAGTGGACGGAGGACCTTGGGAAGTGGACCCAAGTAATGTGGATCAAAGCAAGGTGCATCCTAAGACAGTGGCACTCACTGGAGTGTGTGAAGGTGGTGTCGATGAGTGGGAAAGACTAGACACTCCCCCTAAGATAGGAGGAAGGTTCAGCAAGCGTCAGGAATGGCGGGGATTCTGTGGGTCCCCTATAATGTCCAACTAGCTGAGTGAATGTGTGTAAATGGTGGTGAGAGTAATAAAGAAACAAGAGTCTTTGTTGAAAATTTTTAACTTTACACAATATATATAGCCAAATCAAAATGTAGTCAGAAGTGCATCATACATAAAGTGGTTTGAAAAATAGGCATATATGTGGATAAGTGGGTTTTGTCCGCGTGGGGAATCAAAGAAACAAATGCTCGTGTCCTAGAAGACGTAATGTCCTTCCTCTCAAATAGCACTGGACCTTCCAATAGTACTCAACAGTGGGGTCTGAAGTCACCGGAAGAGAAACTAGTGAAGGATGAAATAATCGGTTATAATGAGGGGTAAAAGGGGCATATCCTGAAAGAGCTAGTGATATTTCCCAATAGCCACACAAAATCCAATCAAGGTGCAATTACAGCCCACAATTTCCACCTGGGTAGATGTCCTAAAATTTGGTCACTAGGTACCTCGGTCAAAGTGTGGCATTTAGATTTTTGGCCTCAGAAATGGGTCATGGGTTGGATCCCATCCAAGAGGTGGGTGCCTCAAGGGGGGACGCACAGAACAACTAGACCTCGGCCTTCAACCCTTCACGGGTATCTCCCTGCCTTATGGTGTTAGGAACACTTGACTTGGAGGATTTTTAGTTCCTTATTTGACAACTTCTATGGTTTTGACAATGTGAGAACTAGATAACAGGGAGTTATTTGGATGCCTATCCCAGAAATCCTACCTAGACTAAAAAATTTCTTTTGGCACCTCCTGTGGAGGAAAACTTAGTGAGTTTTTAGAAAAAAATTAGATGTAGTTGTTTTGAGAGGTTGGGGGTGTAAACCAACTTCGTTGAATTTTAAATGGGAGTGGATAGTTTCGTCAAGAAAAGAGTGGAGTGTTTCGGAATCCCTTTGGAGGAAACTTACTTTGACCTCCACGTTTCAAGAAGAAGCTATGTGAGTGATAAGTGACTTTTGTGTGTGAATGAGTGAAAGTGTGCCAACTTTTAATGAATTAGGTGTCACCTTGCTGCATCTGGACTTCGCTTGGTCCTTACAAGTGTTGATTACCTAATTAACTAAGTGTCTTTGGTACAACCTTGCGTAATTCAAAAGTCCCTAGGAAGCTAGCATGTGGACATGTGGGTCTGTTACTATTCATTTAACTCCCTATTGTGATGTAATCTAAAAATCTTTGAAACTATCCTAGATTTTGATCATGTGGGAATGTATGGTCCCGTTACAAAACCTTTAAACTTCCCTAGTGATTTGATCTAAGCAAGTAAATTTCAACACTATCCTATCTTTGTAGCATGTGGGCATGTATGGGCCCGTTACAATATTAAGATGTGTTTGAAAAAATAAACTAAGAGGAGTCATAAGAAGGGTTGTTGTCCTCTCCTAAAGGTTTTAATCTTCTTAAGGGAGATGAAATTGTTTCATAATCTTTTTATGATTCTCAAGGTCACTTGGAGGCGCGAGAGAAGAGCATACTAAGCGATTGTTATCCAACTTCTAGTCCCAATGCAAGTTAAATGTGATTAAAAATGATTTCCAACTTATATTTTGAGTCAAAACAAGTCATCCATGTGGCAAAACTGAAGGTAAAGGAGGAAATAATGATTTTAACCCCCTAAGTGCCTATGTGTTTTGACTAACCCCTTTTATATGAAGAGGGGACTAAGTGTGGTGCAGCTTTAAAATATGCTTGAAATCATTTTTAAGAAGGCTAAGGGCCTTCCCCACATCTCAAAAACATTACAATGTGAATTTTTTTCTCAGGTGCACGGGTTTCAGTGGAGACAGAGGTGCATGTGCGCAGATCGAAAAAGGTTAATGAGCGCACGTGCGTAGAACAGAACTGTGATTTGAGCGCATGTGTGCACGATGCGCATCTGTGGGATGAAAAACCCATGCACAGGTGACATATGACCGTGAATGAAAATTCTGGATGGAATTCTCTCAATTCACCTTGGAATTGGATGATTGGCAGGTCGGCTTAGGCTGATTAGTGCACCTGCAAGTTACATAAACCAAAAGAAGAGCTAAAAAAACCCAAATGGGTTAGGAAATTGATACCTTTCCCCAGTGGAGTTGCCAATCTGTTGCGCCTCTTTCGTCACCTTGGTGAGAAAAATAGAGGTGCTTGCAAGCTTAGTTGGGTTTGCTAAGCAGGACAGCTGCAAGGAAAAGGGTTAGAAAAAGAAACATAAAACAATAACTAAGAAATAAACTAAGAAATAAAACAACAACTAAATTAATGAACATAGAGACATAAGGACAAAAGAAACAATGAGACTCATGTCACCAATGATAAGGCTGATATTAGTGAAAGAAAACATCGAGAAGCAAGAGCACTATGAGTCCCTTCTTCCTCCAAGGGAGGGCTCTTGGACCCCCACAAATAATCTCTTCTTACAACTCTTGAAAATGAAAATGAAAATGGTGAAAGAATTATTTGCTAATCCACTCAAGGGGTGAGATGGATTGCCCAATGCAATGATTCAAGTATACTCTTGGCAAGGATAGAATATTCCTCAAGAGAATAATGGCAGCATAACTTTGCTATGAATTCCTTAAAAAATGAAGTGTATCCATGGCCTTTTTATAACATTCCTTTGAGTTATTGTCCAACTAGTTTGTAGTGTGTAAAGAGGCTAATTAGGGCATTTCTAGGTCATTGACCAGCCACCCAGTCGAATCCAGTCCAGATTTGAGTGTCAAATCAACTTGGAAGCTAAACCAGAAGTGGGTGGGAGGTCGACCACTCTCATAAATGTGACATTTCTCAGTGGCACGACTTTTTGCGACAACAGTCGTGCATCGTGCGCATGTACGCGATTTTTGCATTCCTGTTTTGTGCATGTGCACGTGTGCCCAGTGTCTTCATAGCGCCCTTTAATTTTTGCACTAGTTGTATAGTTTTGACCCTTTGTGAATGATTTTGTGTTAATTCAGGTCCATGGATGACCTCATAATTGTTTGACGATGCTGAATTCTTGTAACCATTTGCGGATGAAATTTCAGTGATAACAGAAATGAGTCGGAAAAGAGATTAACTAAGACTCATGACCTTTCAAATTCCAATTTAACGAGTGTGAAAGGGACAAATCACTCGGCAATCTTTTTAGTTTTTTAGACGAGTCGGAAAAGAGCTTAACTAAGACTCGTTAGGGAGATCCTAGGTGGCAAGTCACGGGGGAGGCCAAGGCTCTCGTGCGGAACTTTTGTGGAATGTCAGTATCTTACTAAGAATCGACACAAGCTTGGGAGGACCCAAAGCTCTCCAAGTCGAGGAGGAAAAAGTGTCAACGGAGGTTATCATCTCCGTGTTATATTGGATAATGTCTCTTCCTGGAAAAGACGTAGGCGGAGGAATTGGATACCCCACAAGACCATCCCAATCAAAGGGAACCTCGTCAAGACTTGGAGGGAGAGAACTCGGGAAGAGTAAAACTCTCTCTTGTTCAGAAGGTGAAGTAATATAAATGCTAAGGACATGGCATAGAAGGTGTAGAACTAGAACCAGAAGAGCGGGATCGACCAAAACTTGCATTGGCGTGACCACTTACTTACACTTGTCACTCTCCAGGAGAAGAGTGGGGTCGATCGAATATTGCATCGAAACAAACACTTCCTCAACCATTGGTTGAATAGGATGCTAGACAACAAGGTCAAGAGGTGCATCACCCCAAAAAACAAGAGTGTTTTCAGTCAAAAATTGTATCGACACGACCATTGGTTGAACAATATGAGATATAACAAGGTCAAGAGATGTGTCACCCCTGAACATAGGAGAGGTTTCGGTCGAATATTGCATCGACACGACCACAGGTTGAGCGGGATGTGAGACAGCAAGGTCAAAGGATGCATCAACCCCTAAAGGGAAAGGGGTGTCAGCCAAAGATTGTATCGGCATGAATGTTGTATTAGCCAAAGAGGGAATGGAGTGTTGTCAAACCATAGATGCCTTAGAACCCAAAGGGCCCTTAGTTGAGCCCCATGTTTCTGGTATCCCAATAGTAACAAGACACAAATGAGTAAGGTGACTTCCTTCACAAGTCCTGCAAAGGAATCTAGGCTTACTTCTTAGACGTCTAGGCTTCTCAATCATATGAATTCCCCCAACATAACTTGCAGTGGCTGGTGACATGGTCCCAGCATGACTTGCAGAGGCTAGTAGAAAATATCCAGCATGACTTGCAAAGGCTAGTAGCAAATCTCCAACATGACTAGAAGAGGTTGGTGATGAATCCCCAACACGACTAGCAAAGGTTGGTGATGAATCCCCAACACGACTAGTAGAGGTTGGTGATGTATGTGCAGCGTGACTAGCAATGACCAGACATGTGCCCCTAGCATGACTTGCAGCAGCTAGTTGCAGGTCTTCAACATGACTCACAGACGTTGTCGACCAATATCCAACATCACTAGAAGAGGTTGGTGATATAATTCCAGTATGACACGCAGTGACTGGACTTGTGCCCCCAGCATGACTTGCAGCGGCTGGTTGCAGGTCTTCAACATGACTCGCAGAGGTTGTCGACCAATCTCCAACATGGCTAGCAGAGGTTGGTGATATAATTCCAGTATGACACGTAGTGACTGGGCTTGCGCCAATGGTGAATTGTGGCATTTGAGACCAAGTTCCAAGGAAAGATTGGTTTTGAGAAATTGCAGGACAGGAAGGATCTCAGTTTACACCTTGTCCCTGTCCGACAGGATAGTAGCCTCCTCCATACTGATTCATAGAGGGTTGTAGGGGAACTGACACTGAGGAAGTTGCATGCGAAGAGAAAGAAACATGACAAGGGTTACTCATGTGAGTATATATGTTGCCCCCAGATGAAGGAACTTTTTGAAGGGGGTTGCCCATACTACAAAAATAACTTCCCCCGGATGAAACACTAGAGGACAGACGGAGGTCATCCATGGGAAAAGTGTTTGTAGGAACCGACATGGTGGAAGAAGGATAAGTGGACAGAGTGTAATAAGTAGATTGATTGCATATTTGGGCACTTACTTCTCGCATAGTGGATTCGTAGGAAGGAAGATTCCAACCTCCTACCATAAGAGGTGTTTGAAGGATATGACTCCCACCAAGCGGAGAGAGATAAGAAGGAGGCACCATGCCCCCAGACCCAAAAATTGTATTCACATAAGGAGGTGAGACAGAGGATGGCAAGTACGAAGACATATCAGACATACCATGAGAAAAATGATTAGAGACCCAAGGCATTGACTAAGTACCATAATTATGCATACCATTATAAAAAGTGGATGGATTTTCCCCCATGGATGTCATGGGGGGGGTAGCAGTAAACGAGGGAGAAAAAGGAACTCCACTATCCATGATAACAAAGACTCAGCACGAAATCTTATGGTCAACTAATAATCAAAGAGCACACCAAAAATTCAAATGGCCAATATCCATGCAAACGGGTTAAAGTGGTTGAGTGGCCTCCCTCGCTAAAGAAGGTATGTCTCATCCAAGAGGGACCTGAGACTCCCCGCTAAAGTTTGGATGTAACAGAATCAATTATAGGGGCCCTCGTGGGCTTAAAAACTAGTCAGTCAGATCCCTCCAGAGAGGTGATCTTCCATAAAGGTTGTGTGTTGTCTGACCCCTATCTGACCCAGGGTACAAGCAGAATAACCCCTGCAAGTAACCTATGAGATACCTAAGTCAAGCAACTAATAAACCATTGTATAACTGATGCACAGGCGAGTAGTCGTAAGTTTGGATTACCGTATGGACAAAGTAGAAAATCCTGAAACCTTGAAAGCACCACCTCTCATAGAGGTATGGGTACTAGCAAGATCCCCAAATACGAATAAATCCATAGAAATATCTTTGATGCTAGGCGAGTATCCAGGGGTTATCCCTTCAACTAACTTCGCACGACCTCGTGATTAACTCCATTGTGAGCGGAGCCTCCTGATCTTACCAATAATACAATGGACTTCTCAACCCCCTGTCTCAGACACATATGTTGATTTAATTGCCTTGTAGAAGTTTACTCACAAAATCCTATTCCAAGGCACTAAATCCTAGGCTAGCTGTGCACCCTAAAAATAAAATCATGACTAATCAATTTTAGTTTAAAGCATAAATTTTATTGGCCGTGATTACTCAAAAGGGTATGGAAGTGAAACTCATGATGTTATGACTCTACAAAAGATAAATATGAATATAATGCAAAGTCTACCTTTAACTTTTCAATGAGTGATATGCTAATAAAAACAGTACAATTTTCAATTTCAACTATGCAATTCAGAAGTAAAATGCAATCTTTCGCTAAATGCACTAATCTAATGATAAAGGTTCAAAGACAAAAATGTTAACCAATTCAAAATCCCTATTTTTTTTGTATTTTCAATATATTAAAGAGAAAATGCATGGACTGAAAAGCAACTTGATATATAAATTCTACTGCGTATAAACAAAATAACTCAAGCAGAATACCAAGCAGCCAAGCAAACAGCCCAGGGTTCAAGGACAAACCAAAAATGAAAAATAATGAGAAAGAATACGCCCAAAAATAATCTGATCTGCGTGGGTGTTTGAACATAGAATGAGATCTGAAATTGGTACATATGTACCATCTTATTGCTGGAACTAAGTTGTTGGTGTTGAACTTTGGAGCTGAATATTTGATTTACTGGAACACTATTGCAAGCTGTTGTGAGTGTCATGGAACCATATAGTCTTCAATCATATCTGCATCGTGGCATAATTCTTATCTATGTGAATATATTTTGTTGATGTTGAACATAGAAAGAAATTGTCGGATTACCAACCATTAATGAATGTTTTTAACCGACACGAGACTACTCACCATTAATGTCAATGAGAGTCAAGATGCCCAAGTACATCTTACTAGGTACGAATAAATGTGTCGCGCATCGAGTCACCTAGAAGATCCAACAAACAGGGGACATTGATGTATTCCCACTGTTTATTGGCGAAAGCACTTGCCATTAAGGCATGCAAGCCTCAAGGTACTGAAAAGGTCTCTAGTCTCAATCCCAGATTATGTGTTGATGTCGATGAGCCAAGACTTGTCAGAAGGAGGGCCATACGGAATCCCCCATCATCTAACACGAGTACAGAGTAATGATTTAGAGGACCATAGATGAAAGATCAAGCAGGCTTTATTTGGAAAAAGGAAAATGACAAGGTGGTAACTCAGCTTGGTAAGTGAGCTAAGTGACTTTATTCATGGGTTAGGGGTGAGTGAAAGTGAGGTAGGAAAGTATGAAACTTGCAAAGGGGTTGAAGCCACGATCTAGTAGTGATAGGAAGATGACAAGTTTAGGATTGACTTCAACATGTTAGGCTCAAAGGAAAGAAGATGAATCATCACATAATGGCTCTGAGAGACTTCTTTTGATAGCAATGGTATGATGGATATCGTCTGAAATATAATGATATTGACTTCTTCATTATTTCATTGGGACATGCTTTTCTCAAGAGTATGTGGTCTTTGAAAACCACTAGTGCATAAATTGGTCTTCTTCATCATCCCAGAACCTGCAAAAAAACTTAGCACTGACCTGCAATAAAACGTGAGTTTATCGAAGAATATAGGTGATCAGTGTTTCTTCATCCGATACATATGAAAAAGTTCACAAATAGTGCTAAATAGAACAAATCCAAGGAAAATAAATAAAATGAAATGCACTTTTTACCTGTCGGGAAGTGGTGCACCTTGGACTACCCGTCAGTGTTTCTTTGATAACTTCTTCATTTAATGCTCAATTTCAGTGATTCAAAATCTAGATTATAGATTTATAGCATGTTTTTATGATATGATGATTTAAACTGTTTTTTGAAGTCATATGGCTGCAAAATCCAAGAAAAATGACCAAATATTTTTTATCTCAAATTTCTATGATAATGACTCCATTGTGTAGACCTTGTCGAGAGCTTTCCAATTACGCTTGTTTCACCTCAAACAGACTCTGTATGAGAAAGTTATGAGCTTCTAAAGTTTGCGGGAAACAATGAAAAATGATGTAGGGGTGCCACGTGGCAGCACCAGAGGAAAACACATGGTAGGTGATGCAGATATTGACTGGGCAATGATATGCACTGATTTGGCCGTTGATTGGTTGGTGACTGTGCAGGTGACTGGAATGACATGTGGCATGATGTGGCAAATAACTGGGCAACACATGGGCAATATGTGGACGAATGAGTAGCCACCACATGGACCAATCAAACGCTGCCATATGGCGGCCTTATTTTGGCCAAAATTGATTGAATTCACCACCTAATGAAGTCCCTTGGAATCAAACACTTGACAGCTTGGATACAAATCGAATGGTTTACCATTATACAAAACATATCACATATTAAATGACATGGGAATAAATCTATTTAAATTTAATTTATTTGTGACATGTGTTTAAAGGATAACACAATAGATTTTAACTCAAGACCTCCCTATTGATAACTAAGTGTTTTACAAATAGTTTGCATGCATGACTTGTGATATGGAATGCAAATAAAATCCTTTGAATTTTTAATTTTGTGACAGGCGTTGTTAAAGGAGAATAGGTCGGGATTGAACCCGCAATTTCTTTCTTGCTAACCATATGACCAAGTCGTTTTTCCAGGTTTTTCATTTGTAAAATAACCACCGAATATCTTTTTTTTAATGCAATTTTGACTACCCAAAAAAATATCAACAGTCCACCGCTTGACCCATCGATCTACCATTTCATAAACGAGATTTTATCATCATGCAAGAGCTTGAAATTTGTTTGCAGAGCACGCATTTTTTTTGTTTTATGCAGGAAACGTTTGGACATTGCAAAAAGGCCAAAGCCCGAGTGATAGAATTGAGCTTGCGACAGGTCATATGTTTGTGCGATGAGAACCAAGTTTAGGCAGAGTGCGGGCCAATGTGTGAATGGAATAAAAGGTCGAAGCCAATTAATGCATAGTGGAGGGTTTGAACATGCCACTTGCCATAGCTTATACACCAACGGATTGGAAATGACAAAGGCCGAAGCCTAAAGTTGGAGTTCAAATAATATAAAAGGTCGAAGCCTGAGAAACGAATAGGTTCGACTCAAACCTGCAACCGGGCATAAACCAAAGCCGAACGATACCAATGCGCCATAAAATTCTTTGTTTGCAACAATTCATTTATGGGAATGAATCCAAAACATAGCGGATTGGAGGATTTGATCGAGAGCAAAAGTTTTATAAAAATGATGTATTGTGATTTTTTTACTCTTATGCATTTTATATATAGTACGCATGCCTTTTAATTTTAAAAGCTCACTTTTGTATTTTGGGTTTTTTTTATTTTATATATATATATATATATATAATTTTTTTTAAATTTATTATTATATTTTTTAACAAAGTTTTTAGACTAGGTTTTTTTATTTTTAATTGTATATATCTTTTATTTTTATGAGTTATGTTTTATTAAATTAGGGATATTATTTGATTTTTCTTTTATATATTTTTTTATTTGTATATATGATATGTAGAATTTACTAAGAAGCTTAAGACAAAGAAGGTGCAATTTGAGATGAAAATTGATATAACTTAAGCATTTGCAAACCGTCAATAATTTTAGATCAACTCCAAAAACATCATAAACTCATCATTTGTTTCTGATTTTTTGTTTTTTAAATATGCAATTTATTAATGAGATTTTGTTGCAAAAATGTTGGAAATTCTCAAATCAAGATAGACATTCAAGGCTAACCTATTTGCAAATTCTCTTTTCTGATCTTTCAGATCGCAACAAGGCGCAGGAAGAGAGCATACTCAAAAACCTGGCGACGCTTTAAATCTTTGAAATTTGCAACTTTGAAAAGCATGTTAAGAAAAAAAATTACCTCTTATGTAGACCTCAATTTCTTAGCTCTTGAAACTCCACTTGTTTTCCTCCTTGATGCATGTCCCTTTTTCCTGTAGATCTTCCTGCCAATGATCAGTAAACGAGGTGTCTCTTACTACACCATCGAATGAAAATTATTGGGAAATGAATGAAATTTTATGAAAACAAACATAAAGAAAAAAAAAACTAAAAACAATCATGTAGAACTCTCTCATGCTTACCGAGATCTTGTTGTCACCCGGTTGTCCTTCCGTCATGAGTTAGATCCCTTTATTTGCATCAATAAAAATAAAGAAAACATATTGAATTAAATTCATAATGCCTAATCCCTTAGCACCATCCCCGGCAACGACACCAAAATGTTGGGTAATTCAATTGCTTAAATTGCTTTCATTTAATTATCAACCAGGGATACTCGTAAGCTTGTGATGATGCCAACAAAATATATGCAAGAGTAGGCATCTAACTCTAATCTAAGAAAATTCAATCAAATCCTAACTCTTTCATTCCACTTAATAAGACTTAGTTGTTGTAGGAAAGAAAACACTCGCTCCCTTACAGGAGGTCCTCTCATGATGTTTCACAAAACCTATCAACAATCAAGATCATCAAGTAAACACTCATGCATTGAAAATAAATACACTTAAAAAGGCTTAGTTGTTGTAGGCATGAAAACAATAGCTCCCTTATAGGAGGTCTTCTTGTAATGTTTTAAATAACCTATCAACAATCAAGATCATCAAATAATTCTAATAAAAACAATAAAGCATATAAACCTATTCAAAGAATTATAACAAGAAGAAAATGATACTATGATCTATTTGGAGTGAGCTCAATTCTCCCAAGAACAAAGTAACACATAAACTAAAGAATTCTAAATCCAAACTAGAGAATGGAAACTGATGTGAAAATAAAGCTTGATTCTTATTCCATCATAAGTTGGACACAATTCTCCAGGAGTCCTCCCTTTGAAATGGAGGAGGCACTCCTATTTATACAAAAATTTAAGATAACTTAGATTCACAAATCTCTCCTAGATCCACAAATGTTTCATTTGGTTACAACCATGTGCTCACACCTGTCAAGTGATATCTCTACAAATCCTCTCACAAATATTTCTTTCATGATTAATATCCATCCAAGATACTTGAGTAGATCTCCAAATCTTCATCAAATCTTCAAATGGTTGAAGAGGAAATTCGAATTCGAGGCTTGATGGTCAAATTTGACTTAGTTGGAGTCCTCAAATACACCTGTAAATATCATGAAACTCATCCCACTTTCATATATAAGTGTAAACATGTCATTTTTCCAATATTTAATCATAAATTCACTCAAAAACACTAAAATAGATGCATTGGAAAATAATATGTATAGAACCCATGTAATCATGAAAATGGTTTAATGTAAGGGTATGGGAAAGCGAAATATGGTTAAAAGTGAAGTGAAAGTGAAGTGGAAGTGAAGTGAAAGTGAAGTGAAAGGTTGGTAAAAAGATGGTACTTTGGCGACCCAATAGTGATACGACAAGAAACACAAAGGAAAAAGAGAAATGCAAGAAGAAAAAGTACTTCAACCCTTAGAAGGAAGATCTCTCCCCAGTGGAGTCGTCATTTCTGTTACGAGGGAAAAACTCTCTATGGCCAAGGGTAAACCACAACAGACAGGTATGACTGTAGAAATCAACTCAATTACATTGTATGTTATATAAAATAATGTGCAAGATAAGAAAGAGGCCTACCTCGATCCAACGTTTGATGATGTTCCATTGTTGAGCACTTCAACCCAAAGATTTATACCTGCAATAAGTTCTTAACAAACAAGAAAAGCAAGTATATAGTGATAATGTAAAGGGGTTAGCACATCAAATAGCATAATCCATTAATAAACATTACAAACATGCCCATGGATAATAATCATATATTTGCATGATACCAATAGGACGAGAAATGAGTACTTTTATTAATAATTGATCAACAGAAGTGTCAACATTATAGACTTCTGTGTCGGCACGGTTTGAAACCAAGGAACCAAGTTCCTTCCAACTGGGCCTCCACCACTTCAATCCTCTACCAAAGGCAAGCTCAAAAGAGAGAGACAATGAGATTCTCTCAACAATAGGGAAAGATCTTGGGGGATGAACACTGTGTTCAGACTCAAGGGACAAAGGGATGCAGACTCAATATGAAGTAATTTCTCCAGAGTAACTTTTCTCTCAAAGTTGAATTCTTTCTCCTCCTTTTCCATAGCTCGAAATTGTGCTCTTATAGCCTTCAAAATGCAATTGAAGGGTCGATTCGGAACGTTTCCAGTATATGGAAGGCCAAGGATTAGAGATTTCTTGTCATGATATGAAAACCCAACTCCATTTTTTTATTTTCTAGCACAAATCCCGATATACGCGGGTTGTAGTGGAGCAACCTGCATATACACTTGTTGTATAGCTGATAGGGCACGTATATGTGGAAAAATGTTTATTTTTAGCTCTGGATTTATCAAAAAGCGATGATAAGTCTGCATAGGGAAATGGAAAAAGGCCCTCTCTGCAAGATAGCAATGGTGAGGCAAATCTTTCTATAACACTTGTATAAAAATGCAATACCACGGTTCAATGGACAAAAGTATGCATTTTGGAGAATAAGGATGAAAACATATATACAGGGACAGGGATTTGAAATTTGGCAATCAATTGTAGATAGATACATAGCACCAGCAGTTCCTCCAACAAATGACAAAGCAGTGAAACTCGATCAGAATAATTCCAAAGCCAAAAATGCACTTCTGAGTGGTGTTAGTGAAATGGTATTCACCAAAGTTGCACATTGTAAATCCACTAAAGAGATTTGGGAAAAACTTCAAAATATTTATGAAGAAGATTCAAAAGTCAAAGCAGGAAAGATTCAAACTTACAGAGGTCAGTTTGAACAACTTAAGATGAAGGAAGATGACAATATTGCAGCTTACTTTTTATGAGTTGATGAAATAGTAAATGCAATCATAGGATTGGGAGAAGAAATGAAAGAATATATAATTGTTCAAAAAGTACTAATATCTCTTCCTATGAGATTTGACCCTAAGATATTAGCGATAGAAGAAAGATCGGATTTAAACTCAATAAGAATGGACGAATTACATGGAATCTTCACAGCATATGAAATGAAAATTGAACAGGAAAATCCAGATATAAAATAAGTAGCCTTCAAAGCATACAAAAAGTCAAAGAAAAAGGGAAGGAAAAAAGAAGAACATAGCATCAGCAGTGACATATCGGAAGATGATTAATAAGTGGCCAACTTTATCAAAAGACTGAACAAGGGAACCGACGACAGGTATAGAGGTCAGCTTCCTTTAATTTGTTTTAATTGTGATGGTATTGGTCATTTTGCTAACAAATGTCCAAATAAGAAAAACAGAAATGACGAAGGTTACTCAAAAGGAAAACAAACATATAAAGGCAAAAGAACCACAAAGAAATTTTTCAAGAAAATCCTATGCACAAAAGAAAACATCTCATCATCAGATGAAGATGAAGTTAGTGATAGTGAGATAGAAAGAGTTCTATTCATGGCAGTAGAATACTCTGATAAAAAGGACTATGAAGAAGAATATGAAGAAGCCAAAGAAGAATATGAAGAAGTCTAAGAATAAATTGAAGAGGCAGAAGTTGACTACCGAGAGGAATTAATGTGTGCCATAGAAGTTATCAAAAGAGAAAAGAAGAAAAGCAAGAAACTACAAGTTGAACTAGACAAGAAAGAAGACACTCAAGAACTAGAACAAATGATCACAAATCGAAAGGTTCAAATAGAAGAAGATAAAAGAATTGAAGAAGCAATCAAAGAACAGCTAGAAGAAAAAGACAAGATCATTGGAAATTTGGAAGCAGAGATTGTCACATTAAGAAAGGATCTTCAAAATAAAAATATGCAGAACAACTCAAAAGTTTGGGATGACATTATCAGCAGTAAAAAATCTCATCATGACAAGTTCGGAATTGGATACAATCAAATAGAAAAAGGATCAAGCTCCAAAACAAGATAGCAAGAAACATATCCAAAAAGCTATGCAGAAACAATCAAGGGAGATAGAAAGATCTAAAAGGAATATTACAGGGAAACTCCTCCACCGAGAAGATTCAGACTTCAGAATCAACAATTGACAAATAGGTCTCAGGAAGAAGAAGAATTTATAAGAGTACCTCCTTTCAGAATATCTTCAACTCCCAGATATCAAACTATCTTTTTGGGTTTATGTTATGAATGTAATAATTTTGGACATAAAGATGTGAATTGTAGATCTAACAACAAGAACACAAACAACTTTGAAAGACATACAAAAAGGGATTATCCAAGTAGGCCTAGTGAGACACAAAGAAGAAGTTACAACAGGTTTGAATCTTTGAGCACTGAAGTGGAATGTTACAAATGTAACAATTTTGGACACATGGCAAAATATTGTAGAATGACAGTCCCTCCTAGAGAACTGCAACAAAATAACAACAATCATAGACAGGAAACTTAGAAAAGGACATGGATAAGAAAGCAAGATCAGTATAGCAATGAAGAATGCACACTCACTCTAAATGCTAAGCAGAAGAAACATGGTTGTTATGTTGACAGTGGTTGTTCAAAACACATGGCAGGTGATAGAGACAGGTTTCTTACATTACGAAAGGAAATAGATGGATCAATCTCCTTCGAAAATGATGATTCAGCTAAAATCATTGGAAAAGGCACAGTCAAAATTGGGAACAAGAATACCAAGGCAGAAAATGTTCTAATAGTAGAATATATGAAACATAATATTCTAAATGTGAGTCAAATGTGTGACCAAGGTTATAAAGTTACTTTTGATTCACAAAAGTGCGAGACAAGAAAAGAAGGTTCAAGAAAATTGATTGCTACAGCTGCGAGAACTTCAAGCAACATATATGTATTAAGTGAAATTGGAAATGAGAAGCGTTGTCTAGGAAAAGAAGATGAAAGTTGGATATGGAACAGAAGAATAGGTCACATACATTTTGATAACCTTGTCAAAGTTTGTAGAAGAGAATCAGTTAGAGAAATTCCCTGGATCAAGAAACCAACCAACACTTTATGCAAGTATTGTCAACAACGAAAACAAACAAAGACCAAGTTCAAATCAAAGGAATATTCAATGACAAGGCAACTAGAAATTGTACATATTGATCTAGTTGGACCAACTACAACAAAGGGTTTAAAAGGTGAGAAATACTTTATGTTATTAGTTGATGATTATACAAGACTGACTACAGTTTTCTTTCTCAAGAATAAGTCAGAAGCTTTTGAAAACTTCAAGATCTACAAGGAAATGGTTGAAAATGAAATGGATTCAAAAATTAAATGCTTGAGATATGATAATGGAGGAGAGTTCACATCAACCGAATTTATGGACTACTGCAGCAGTCATGGAATAAAAAGGCAATTATTCATTGCTAGGACACCTCAACAGAATGGAGTTGTTGAAAGAAAGAACAAGACAGTAAAAGAAATGGCTCGAACAATGCTAATGGATTCCAAATTGATAGGTATATTTTGGACATACGCAGTGCCTACAATAGTTCACATTCAAAACAGAGTAATGCTCAAAACCAACACTAATAAAACTCCCTACGAGCTATGGAAAGGAAGACCAGCAAATGTGAAGCACTTCAGAGTTTTTGGAATCAAATGCTACATCAAAAGAGAAGATGGAAAAATGAGAAATTTTGATTCTCGTGTGGACAAAGGATTACTCGTTGGTTCCTCAAGTACAAGAAAAGCATACAAGTGTTACAATTTGATATTGAACAAAGTTGTAGAAAGCATCAATGTAACAATTGATGAAATGGGTAGACCAGAATCAAAGGAAGAAGAAAATGAATCAATGGAACAGCTTTTCGAAGAAGAAAAAGAAGATGAAAATGAAGTAGAATAATAAGATGAAGAGAATCTGACATAAGCAGAAGAGCAAGTTCAGCAAGTGCCTCCAAAGACACCTAGAAAATGATTACAGAAGAATCATCCTTCAGATCAGATTATCGAAAACAAAGACGCGGGAGTTGAGACTAGAAGAAGAATATGTTCACCAGAACAAACACACCTAACACTCACATCTATGATTGAACCAACCTATTTTGAATAGGCCAGCAAGGATGAATTTTTGAACAAGGCCATGAATGAAGAATTGGATCAAATAGAGAAAAATGACACTTGGGAATTGGTTCAATACCAAAGGATAAGAATGTGATCGGCACAAAGTGGGTATACAGGAATAAATTGAACGAAGATGGACATGTTACAAGGAACAAATCTAGATTGGTATGTAAAGGATATGCACAGGTTGAAGGAATTGAATTTGAAGAGACATTTTCCCTAGTTTACAGAATGGAAGCAATCTGATTGCTTTTATCTTATGCATGCTCCAAAAATATTAAAGTGTATCAGATGGACGTAAAATCGGATTTTCTAAATGGGGAACTTGAAGAAGAAGTCTACATTGAACAACCATAAGGATTTTAGTTGTCAGAGAATGCAGACTATGTGTGAAAATTAAAGAAGGCCTTGTATGGTTTAAAATAGGCTCCTAGAGCATGGTACTCTAGACTGGAAAAATATCTACAGCAGGCAGGGTTCAGAAAAGGAAGAGTAGACAACAACCTCTACGCTAAGGTAAGTCAAGATAATATTTTATTAATTTAATTTTATGTTGATGATATTATTTTTGGTAGTGATGATGACAGTTTAAGCCAGAAATTACCAAAGGATATGCAGAATGAATTTGAAATGTCATTACTTGGAGAACTATCATTCTTTCTGGGACTTCAGTTACGTCAAAGCAACCAAGGAATTTTTATTTATCAAACCAAGTATATCATAGAAATGTTAAAGAGGTTCAGAATGGAAAATTGCAAACCAGTTATCACTCCCATGAAAACCTGTTGCAAGTTAAGCAAAGATGATGATTCAAAGTATACATATCAGAGGCAATACAGGTCAATGATTGGAATCATACTATATGTGACAGGATCCAGACCAGATGTAATGCAGTCAGTTGGACAGGTGGCACGATTTCAAGTAGCACCAAAGGAATCACATGTATTAGAAGTGAAGATAATTTTCAGATATCTCAAAGGAACAGAAGAGTTTGGATTATGGTATCCAAAAGGAAAGGATCTATCTCTTATTGCCTACACAGATGCAAATTGGGCAGGTTGTATTGATTATCAACGAAGCACCAATGGAGCACCATTCTACTTGGGTGAGTTTTTAGTATCATGTCTAAGTAAGAAACTATCATCAGTATCTCTATCTATGGCCGAGGCAAAGTATATTGTAGCAACAGCATGTTGTACACAGGTTCTTTGGATGAAACAAACTTTGACAGATATACAGGTTGAGTATGATGATCCCATTCCAATCTATTGTGATAATACAAGGGCCATCAATATCTCAAATAACACGCTGATGCACTTCAAGACAAAGCACATTCCAATCAAGT
Organism: Picea engelmannii; assembly: GCA_009831015.1. NCBI lineage: Eukaryota > Viridiplantae > Streptophyta > Pinopsida > Pinales > Pinaceae > Picea > Picea engelmannii. The sequence continues at coordinate 267,901 of ML779310.1, read as the reverse complement.
ATCACTTTCTACGGGAACAAGTTGCAGAAAAGAACATCGAAGTTGAGTATGTGGGCACAAAAGAACAAGTGGCATACATCTTTACAAACCCACTTCCACGAGAAGCCTTTGAGTATCTTCACAAGAGACTCAGAGTTATTTCTAATCCAAAATGAATGCTTTGAATGCTTATCTTATGTGTCTTATATGTACATGAGGAAGCACCATAAAGAGGACAGTTCAGACAGGGGTAGCAGCCCCGGATGGAAAGATACCTTTGCAATTGATTACAAAGGGGGAGAGATTCATCAGATGCAGAGGACAGAGGCATGGTTCCAAGGGGAGAAATGGTCATAGAGATGCACAGGACAGAGGCATGTTTCCAGGGGGATCATGAGTGATATGAATTCAATATTGCATGACATAATTTTAGTTTTGCATCAGAGTGTTTCCATCAATGCCAAAGGGGGATATTGTTGATTAAGGTTGGTTGTCATTGACGTCAACCCTTAAAGAAAGCCCGTAGCACAAAGGTTTGGGTAATGGAACCAAGTTTGTTCTATGTAAAGATGAATCATTATTGTCTTGTCATGGTTGATAATAAGTACAAATAGATGAACTCCAAAGTGGTCCCCTTATGGTGAAATCCCTCATGGGAAGACACTTTGCGGATTGAGTTATCCTAGAAGTATGGTTAGAGAACCCATGCTTATTTGTGGAATAATGAGATGAAGTCCAGTGCATTTATCAGTGAAACTATCCTATATGGAGAGTGATTTTCATGCCATTTCCGATGGTATATGGAACGTCACATAACTCCTCACGGTTAGAGAGTTATGGCCATGAGAAGTTGGAGAAACCAGGGTTGGGTAATGGACCCAAGTTTGCTTGATGGATAATGGTATGATTTTTGATATATTTTCAAGTAATACTATTCTATATGGATATTACAATTCATTACATTTCTGGTGGTATGTGGAACGTCACATAACTCCTCACGGTTTGAGAGTTATGGCTTTATGAAGTTGGAGGACCCTCATATGTCATCTAGAAGCCCCAAAAGGTCAAAGTAGTCAAAGTGGTTTAATATATCTTAGAAGGTAAATAATAAAGTGAAGCGATGAGTGTAATATAATTCAAAGGGAATACAAAATAAATTATTTAAATAAAAATTTAATGGAGAAATTAGAAGTGGGTTAACCCTAAAATAAGGAAAGTGGGCAAAGTGACCTAGAAAATGTTTTTAAGGAAGCTACTTGGAGAGTATAAATAAGAGGCAAGGCTCTCTCATTTTAGATCACACTTGAGAATATTTAATATCTATAGGTTTCTGAGGTAACCAAATGATATCTAAGTCGAATTTAAGATAGAAGGTGAAGAAAAGAAGGCCGGAATTCAAGGGAGGATAAATTCTTTTGATGATGTTTTCTAAGGTATGTTATTTACAGGTCATCTCAGCATTTTCTCAATAAAAAATTTTATAGAAGGATTCAGTTTGTGAAATTGATATTCCATTGAGGAAAAATATACAAGTATCTATGGTAGAAAATTCAGCTTGTGGGTCGTTGTATTTTTTTAGTTACACTCTATGGAAAATAGGGTTTGTGGCTAGTCCTGAACCTAGTCTAAAACAGGTGTTTCGGATAAAAATGTCATAATATTTTCATAACAGATCCAAATTTAGTAAGACCAAATGTGTTGGTTATAATACATTATTTAGTATTATTTGTAACATTTTCATATCCATTCAACAAAGAATCTGTGCAGGGCACGCTCTACAAGGTCTCTCTCTAGAATAATCCAAAATTCAGCAAGGTATGCCATTTTTTCTATAACTCCTTTTATGAGTGGTTCCAAGTAGTGAAACCTGGAGAAATTGCATAAAACACACTGAAGAACATTTTTTATCTTTTTCAGATCTTTAATCATTACAAGTACATGGTTATGATTATTTCAAGTTAGGGTTGTTGACTAATCCAAAACTAGTCATGTGAGACTAAAGAAAAGTTTGATGAAAATGCTAGTCTCTTGTTGTTAAAGTTAAGGAAGATTTGCAGGTATGTGATCATATACACTAGGTCTATTATAGAGTTACAAATCATATTTGGATGATGAAATTGATGAGGGATTTTGTTTGAGGTACATGTTGGGTACATGGTTGAGACAAGTAGTTGACGATTTGGCACATACATGAGGTGTATAGTTGATGATGTTGGTACATATTGATGAGTCATAGTTGATGAGTAGTTGACACATGATTGGTACATACTTGGTACATGGTTGGATGCACTTTCTTATAGTACAGGTTGATTACAGGTTGTTTGGTATAAGTTGGTGCATGGTTGATGCACTTGTTTATGGTACAGGTTGATGCATGGTTGATGCATGGTTCAGTTTTATTGGTACAGGTTTACAGCGGTACATCTCACAGTAATAGTGTGATAGTGGTTCCATAATTCTAATTTTACTTCAGGGCGGTTGTGTTGGAAGATTGGTTGTTGTCATTGATGTCAACCCTAGTCATGGGTTTTGGACCGCAAGATTGATGAAGGTATTTGGACATGAAGGAAAATGCACATGCAGATACAACACCCATGGATGGATAGTATACATCATGTTGT
>ML779310.1:246133-261568 GCA_009831015.1 Picea engelmannii | reverse complement strand
AAAACTAGTTAGTACACCTTTGGCCAGCCATTTCAAATTAACCAAGGAAGTGTGTCCCAAGACACCAGATCAGATAGAATACATGTCCATGGTCCCTTACTTATTAGCACTTGGTAGCTTTATATATGTTATGGTGTGCATAATACCATATATTTCACATGGAGTGGAAGTTGTGAGCAGGTATATGAACAATCTGGGTAAAGAACATTGGGGGTAGTAAAATGGATTCTCGGGTATTTGAGAGGTACTACTACTCATGCATTATGTTTTGGGGGTTCAAACATTGTTCTACGGTGATATGTTGATGCATATATGGTAGGTGATAAAAATAGAAGGAGAAGCACCATAGGGTATGTTTTTATTGTAGGTTCTAGAAGAGATTGTAAGTGGGTGCTTACTACAGGGATTGGTGTCCCTCACAGGTTGAAGCCTATAAAGAATGTAACTCTTGATTGATATAAAAGAGGTCGATTTGTGTTCCTCCCATATGGATTTCCACGTAAAATATTTTTGTACTATGTCTATGTGTTATGATTAACTCTCGACATTGCTTATGATTGACTATGTGATGACTAATTAAGATGGTAAAAAGAAAAATTGGTTGAAATTTGTGCAATACTGATTCCCCCCCCCCCCCTCAGTATTGTTGAATATTCCAACAATTGGTATCTGCTAGCGGAGGAAATCCCTCTATTACTATATTGGGTCAAAATATAGGTAGAGCACTGACTTCCCTTAAAATACATCCCTAATCCTAAGCTATCCCAAACTATCTGAATAGAAAGACAAAAAGAGAAGAAGGAAGATTGGTAAGTGTACCTTAGGCCTTAACGTCCGATGTATACTTCCTTCAACTTTGTAGCTTCCTAAGTTGCAGGTCTCCTCCCAAAGATGACCCGCAAGAACACTTAAGAAAACAATGCTACAAACATACAATCTCTACTTATCAATGTTAGCATTTAGATATAAACTTAGATGCATTAATCAATAAAGATGTAAATGCACAAAGTATTGGGACAGGAAAAGAACTCTTTTATTCAAACTGAAGATTAAAATATTACAACCTTCTCATTAGTAGACGCTCTGTGAAACTGGTTCAGGGTCCTCTTACTGCTACTCCAAGAGCATCATTCCCATGATACCTCTCATAATCAACTGATCTCCTTGGTAAAAGGGAAGGGATTGTATAGGGAGAAGGATGGAAGGGGAATGTTGAGGCCAATTCTCAGAAAGGGTTGCAAAGCTTGGGCTAGAAGAAGGGATTTTGGCAGCGTTTCTTTGTTATAATTCTTGATGTTGGAATGAGACCCCAAGACCTCCTTTTATATGGCCAAAATATGGTTATTCAGTTTGGGGACGGGCTATAATGGGTGAATTGGTTGGGAAACCCTTGATAGCCCATAAACTCCGCTGAATTATTTACAACTTTTTATTTTTTGCAACTTTTGGAGGTAAACCTGGGTTGTCTAGCATGCATCTCATGTATGTACGCGGGTTGTCTAGTATGCAGCTAGTGTGTGTACATGGGTAGTAGTGCAGCAGGGCAAGTACATGCTCTAAAAAATGGTTTTTTAAGAGAGATCCTTAGCAATAATTTGGAAAATTGTGCAAGTGAAAGGCCAATTCCATGTATGCATAGGTAGGGAATTTTAGGGCTATAACAATATCAGAGTAGATTCCTTTAGTGATAGCCTAACATATGGAAGGAATATCCTTCAGGAAAAATGGCCAGTCAAGATCTCTCTTCTTCAATCATACCTCCTCTATTCAATGCAACAAATTTTACTTTCTGGAAAATCAGAATGAAGACCTTCCTTATGGCACTTGGCATGGATATTTGGGAGATTGTGGTAGACGGATGCAAACCCCCATCAACTCCTCCAACTGATGAAGCTCGTAAGAAAAATTACCATAGTAATTCAAGAGTTATGAATTCCATTCTAGGTATACTTGTAGAAACAGAATTTGTTAAAGTGATACAGTATGAATCAACAAAACAGATGTGAGACAAACTAGTAAACAATTATGAAGGAGATGCTAAGGTGAATTTATCCAAAGTTCAAGCTCACATAATACAATTTGAAAGTCTAATAATGAGTGAGGATGATAACATTGCTAGCTTCTTTCTCATAGTAGATGAGGTTGTAAACACCATGAAAGGGATAGATGAAAATCTTGATGAAGTTGTAGTAGTTCAAAAGGTACTAAGATCTCTCCCCTCAAGACTTCATGCAAAATTATCTGTTATAAAAGAAATACATGAACTAGATAAGCTGAATATGGATAGGGTCCATGGAATACTCAATGCCTATGAGATGAGGACCAAGAAAGAGCATCCAGACCTAAATGAAGCAGCTTTCAAGGCATCAACCAAATCACAAGAACATTGTGATCAAAACTGCTCTAACCATATCTTTGATGAAGAAGAAGCCAACTTTGTGAGAAAGATACAAAGGGACTCTAGAAAATACAAAGGTATATTGTCATTCAAATGTATTAATTGTGGTAAATTAGGTCACTTTTCAACTAAATGTCCATACAAAGAAAACAACGTTGATGATAAAGAATAAATCTAGGAAGAATATCACGAAAAAAAAATTCAAGAAGAAAAGTTTTTACTCGAAAGAGTATAGCAATGGCTCCTTAGATGCTAAAGAAGAATATAAATATGATGTAATCCAATATGAAAATGTTTTCATGGCGCTTGAGCATCAAATTTCTGACCGAGAGAATACTAACACAGAGGAATGTGAGGTAATGACAGAAGGAGAACTCATTAGTGCTCTAGATGAAATGTACAAGCTTGGAAGAGAGAACCAGTCTCTACAGGAACAGCTGAAAAAATATCAAGAAGAAAATCATAATTCAAAATAAGAAATGTCACGTGACATTAAAAAATAAAAAATGATCATCATTGAACTAAAGACTCGGCTAGAAGAAAAGGAATAAAAGATTGAGAAATCCGAAGCAGCAGAAATCACCTATCTAAGAGAAGAATTAGAAAATATCGTTACATTGTTGAATACAAATATGAAGTTTGAAAAGAGTATTGCAGTTCTATATGAAATTATCATCTATCAAAGGTCACCCTTGATCAATACAGGTCTAGGTTATGACAACAATCAGAGCACTCTTGAAGAAGATGAAAGCTCCAAGTCAATCAAGGAGAAGGATGAAATCAATACAAATGTTCTTAGAAGCCCCAATTGTAGTGAAGATAACAGCATGGAAAGAAATTATAGTCAACCAATGTATAATAGGAATGATCTTAGAAGAGTTGCACTTCCAAGGAGACAATTTACTACCAAGTATCAAAGTTTCTTTTATGGTTACTATTTTTCTTGCAACAATTTTGAGCATAAAGCAATAAACTGTAGAGTCCATGAAAGAAACGATCATGTAAGGAAAAGAAGTGCCAAGAATGTCTATGTGGAGAAAAAAGCATAACACTCCATAAAGATGTTGATAGAAAAATTGAATGTTGGAAATGCAACAATCCTGGGCATATTGCAAGATTCTGCAACAATGTAGTATGTTACAAATGCAATAACTTTGGTCACAAAGATCAGAACTACAAAAGCACAAAAGTATGGAGGAGGAAACTAGAACATCAAAATAAGGAAGAATGTGAACCAACAACATATGTTGACAGTGGATATTTAAGTCACAAGATAGGGAACCAGACCAAGTAGCTCATCTTGAAAAAAGAAAACAAAGATAGTGTAATGTTTGAAAGAAAGGGATCTCTTACAATTGGTGATGAAGCAGTGGATGATGTGTATGTTAAGGATTTGAAAGATAATCCTCTTTGTTCTAAAAAATGATTATCAAATATGTAAAATGAGGAAGACCTCAAACTAAGGTGGAATTAGAAGGTATGATGAAATTTACAGTAAATAAGGCTGAGATAATTCTCTCACTGGTAGGTTTAATGACAGTTTTGTGGGAAATATTGAGTATTTACAATGGTAGACTTTTTCCTTGTCAACTAGAAAATGCCTCTGTGTTATAGTAGTATAAAGAACCATATATTGTAGGTTATGAATGCAGATCTGGAAGGGTTCACCAACAAAATGTTACCTTCATCAAAAATGGTCATTTTTCAGCAATTGATGGCAGTGTGAAAGAGCATTTTTCTAGCATTATGACTCTAGTCCTATGGATAAATCTCTCATGGAAACCTTGCTAGTTATTTGAATCCTCACTGAGTTCTTATCAGTCTTGTAGATAAACCTTTAATAACAATAGTATGAGGTGCTTCCATAATTCAAAGATCAACATATGTTACAAACATTTTGGTGTTTCTAGCAGTTAGGTCATTCTTGGATACATTGATCAGAAGTTAAAAACAATGGCAGCAAGTGTTACCAACCAAAAAGGGATAATTTAATTCATCATAATTATTAGCAGTAGATGGACATTTCTTGAACAATAGCATGGACATTTCTTGAACAACAACATGGACATTTCTTGAACAAGCAGTAGGCCATTCATTTTTTAGCAGTACATTGTGAGAAAATGTTGAAGGCAACAAATCCTATCAGTTGTGACAACATCCCTCTTAAATATTCAATGTCAACTAAACATGAAGATATGGTTAATATAATTGATACATTACAATCCTTGTAAGAAGAGGAACAAGCTCATTCAAGTGATGGTGACCATGATAATTGAAAGACTGCACAGTGTGGCCGAAACAGGTATTAAGTGGCAAATACATTTAAGTAAGTCAATAGTTAAATTGTGTGAAATATTTGAAGAACACGAAGTCAACTTGGAGATGTCAGCATTTACAAAGTGAAATATAATGCAATATACTTGGGTCGTTGATAAGAGCATTTTTAAGAAAGTCATTCTCTTTAAAAAGGATGTAAGGCAGAGTTAGTAACCAAGATGAGAAAATGTTGAAAGTTGTTATCCTTAGCCATTTTGATGCTTCTGAATTTTTTATTACTTCATGATTGGGAGTAATGTAATAAGGGAAGCTCTTGAACATATCATTGATGAAGAATAAGTACGATGTAGTTCTTATTATCATGATACATTGATAAGGGAGCAATAGAGCAAGAAAATGAAGCATATATATAGTTGGAGCAATTTCAGAAAGCAAGCAAAGGTAGCATAGTCAAAGAGGGAGATTTTTTTATTCCTAGGTTTCCATACATGACAAAGGGGGATATTGTTGAGAAATATTTTTCATCGATGTCAAATTGGTTGCAGGTGTGACAGTGACATGTCATTGATGTCACTACGGGTGTGGCAGTGATGTGCCATTGATGTTAAAGTGACTACTGATATGGCAGTATTGATGAGGTGTCATTGAAGTCATTGATTGATTGATGTATGATTATTAAAGAGTTCTTGAAGCAGGCTCCAAGTGGAAGTTTACCATTCGTCTTCCTTCAAGTATTCAAAGAAACTCAACTACGGGAATTTGGTATTCCAGTAATAATGTGTTGAACTACAAGAAGTAACTCAACTACAGGAATCGGGGATTTCGGTAGTTATGTGGTGAAGTACATGAAGCAAATCAACTACAGGAATTAGGGATTCTGGTAATTGCATGGTGAACTACATGAAGAAACTCAACTACATGAATTTATGATTCTGGTAACTATTTCTTTCACTACAGGAAGCAACTCAACTACAAGAACTCGAGATTCTGGTAACTATGTGTTGAACTACAGGAAGCAACTCAACTACAGGCACTCGGGATTTCAGTAACTACGTTCTGGTAACTACAAGAAGTAATGATAATTGTGTGTTGAACTACAGGAATGTGGGATTCTGGTAATGATGTATTGGTAATATTTTAACAGTCACTATGTAACGGTTGGCTAAGGAAAGGATGTGATCATGTTTGACTTCCACAACTTGTACAAATATTTTTAAATAGATTAAACTGAGTTTTCTTTTCATTAATGGAAAAGGAGAAAGTTTATAAGTTGGAAAGTGTTCACACAACAAGTATTGCAATGGTCTTTTGACATGGTCGAGGTCTTGACATGGTCAAGAAAAATACTTTGGGCTTATACCATAATTTTGATCTTTCTATGGGCAGTAAAACCATTGTAAAAAATAGTATAAATATATTATCAAATTGAAGAGTAGGTGTGAGTGAAGAATGAAGAAGAGGGGGTTAATCTAAGTTAAGGCCAAGGAGCATATTAGAGAATTATTTTTTGTCAGAAGAAAGAGTGTAGCTATGTTGTAGATCAAGACTGTAGGAATAGAGTGCAATATCCAGATCATAATGGTGTAGATCAAGACTGTAGGAACAGAGTGTTGTAGATCAAAACTGTAGGAACGGAGTGTTGTAGATCAAGACTACAGGAACATAGTGCAATATCCATATTAGAGTGATGTAGATCAACACTGTCGGAACAGAGTGCAATATCCATATCATAATGTTGTATATCAAGACTGTAGGAACATAATGTTGTAGAAAAAGATTGCAGGAACAAAGTGTAATATCCAGATCAGAATGTTGTAGATCAAGACTGCGAGAACAAAATGCAATTTCCATATTAGAATGTTGTAGGTCAAGACCACAATAACATAGTGCAATTTCCATATCAAAGTGATATACATCAAGACTGCAGGAACATAGTGCAATATCCAAATCATGGTGCAATATCCAGATCGGAGTGTTATAGATCAACACTATAGGAAATCATAGTGCAATATGCATATCAGAGTGTTGTAGATGAAGACTGCAAGAAATCATAGTGCAAATGAGTAGCGTTGATGATTGTGTGGTAGCTATCGGAACAGTAGAAATATTATTTATTATGTCCAATTGAACAAATCATTCATGGTTGCAGATTGTAAGTGGGTGCTTACAGAGAGGATTGGTGTCCTCATTTTCTTAATAGGTTGGTGCCTAGAAAGTTGGTGTTTGCAGACAGTAAGTGGGTGCTTACAATGAGGATTGGTGTCCTCATATTCTCAACAGGTTGATTCATGTCAAGTTAGTTCTTGAAGAGATTGTAAGTAGGTACTTACTACAGGAAGTGGTGCCCCTCACGGGTTGAATCCTGTAAAGAATGTAACTCTTGATTGATATAAGAGAAGTAGATTTGTGGCTTTCTCCCATATGGGTTTCCACGTAAAATATATGTGTATTGTGTCTATGTGTTATGGTTAACTCTTTGCATTGCTTTTGATTAACTATGTGATGACTAGTTAAGATGGTAAAAAGAAAAAGTGGTTAAAATCTGTGCAATATTGATTCACCCCCGCCCCCACCCCCGCCCTCTCAGCATTGTTGAATATTTTCTCCTACAATAAGCCATCATCAATTCAATTATATCCATCCCCACTACTACCATAATACTCCTAGTTAACACTCTTCCTTGAGAAAGGTAAGTAGCATCAAGTTGTGTACATGGAGACCATAATGGCTCGAGGCTTCCATAACTCTCTTGCTTATCTCCTTGTATCCCTTGACCATGTCATACATCCCTTCCCTCTATAATTCCTCTAAACATAGGTCAGCATCCATTTATTACCTCCCTAACACTCCATTCAAAATCATTTTTATATTATATTAATAAAATAAAATAAACATCATAATTAATTTTTTTAATATACAATTTTTAATGTCTTTTATTTTTTAATCTTAATTTAATCATACATTATACATCTTCTGATTGTAGTTTTTGGCAACTTAACTCGGTGGGGAAAATGAGTGAGGCTCAAAAATATCTAAGGTGATCTCGTGCTTGCAATTCACAACACTCAACCACTCCAACTAACCCATCGGGATTATATATATATATATATATATATATATATATATATATATATATATATATATATATATATATATATATATATATATAAGNTAAGGGCTAGTTTAATTTGTTGTAAATGTTTTTATGTTAAGAATATGAATATTTTGGGTCAAATTTCATTCAGTGCTTTATAGGTTACCAAGTGCTTATAGAGTTAATGGTAGATTTGTCTTCCATTCAAAAATTCCAAGGAAAAAGGGGAAGAGCTTTGTGAGAGAAGATTGGTACTAACACCTCCTTTTTGTACTTGAGTATTTAAGGGTGGGATGAGTCAGTCTCTCTCTCTCTCTCTCTCTCTCTCTCTCTCTCTCTCTCTCTCTATATATATATATATATATATATATAAGAAAATGTGTTTTTTTTTTAGATTTGTCCTATACAATGCATACTTTTAATTGATGTATAATTAACTTAAATTCATCTTAACTTTGAATCTATTAAGTGTTAATAGAAAATTAAATCTCTCTAGACGTAAATTTCTTTTAAAATGCAAAAATTTGAATAAAAGTTTACACCTTAAAAGATTTAATCCTTTTAACACTTGATAAGTCCAATATTAAAATAAATCTAAACTACTATTTTTGTTATTATTAATAGTCCACTACTTATAGCACAATAACATTAGAACTCTTCCCGATACTAAAATATAAAATGTACACCTAGCCCCAACAAATTTCTTAAATGAAACACACTTCAATTTAACACATTTAAAAAAGTGAAAGCATATTTCTTAGTTAAATATTCTTATAAAAAATCATACATTTCCACTTGTACTTGTTTTTCTTCCAATTTCAATCCAATCAACCATTAAATTATTAATTATTAATATATTACAATTATCAATATATATATATATATATATATATATATATATAATAAAAATATCAAAAAATATATTTTTATTTGGAAAAAAAATAACCATAAAAATCAAAACTAGCAATCACCTAAAGTATGATAATAATGAGAAATATTCCACTATTTGTCCTAGCACATATTAGTGTATAAATTTTCTATATATAATAATAATAATAATTTTTACTTTCTACTTTATTATTAAAATAATCATAATTATTATTTATTAAAATATGGTTAATATTATGTATCATTATGATTTATTGAAAAATAATTATTATAAAAATATTTATCTCTTATCTTAGTAAAAATAAGCATTGCTAAAATAAGAACAAATTCTCATGAGTTCCATAGTGAAAGTGGGAGTTGGTCAATTCTTAAAACGCCATGGGATGAAAGAGTGTGTCACCTTTGTGACACTAAGAAGGTTGAAGATGAAAAGCACTTTCTCTTAGATTGCCCAGCATATACCCATATTAGATCTCATTTTCAAAATATTGATCACACTACCAACCTTCCTAACCTCTTAACTCAACAAAAGTATGGTGATCTTGGAAAGCTTCTCTTAATGCTTTTCGAGTACAGAAACAAAATTCTAAAGAATCACAAATAATCACTTACCCTCTTAATGTCCGATAGACCAATTAAGTCTTAATGGACGTTAATCATCATTATCATCATATATATCCTTATTAAAAAATCAAATATATTATTTACAAAAATTAAATTTTAATGAGAAAAATAACATTATATTAAAGATTATTTTTTAGATTGAAATTGACATTCTACGTGGTGGTTGGTCTACTTGACTTTTGCCACTTTCAAAAGTAAACCACCAAGTTGAGGAATATTTTTATATAACTAAGACATGTAGATGCATGCCATTAATAAAGTGGATCCCGCACGAAAATAATGTAAAATGGCTTGTTTAGTGTGAATCACCATTAAAAGCTTGTGAGTGTTGATTTTATTCCTTATAACTAATTAAATAGGCAAGATAATTAACTTTAAAATTCCCAATTTCTTTCATTTTTATTGTTTAAGATTAAGGTTTTTATATACTTATTTCATGAATAAAATTATTTGTTTTATTTAAAATGTATTGTTTTGAATATTTTCAATTTTTTTTTTAAATAATGGAAAGATTATGAATTTTTTTTTTTAAATAATGGAAAGATTATGAATTTTTTTATATTTATATTTTTGGATAACATTTTTGGTAAATTTATTGATGTAGATTAATGAATTTAAATTAAGCATCTACTTCTATGAAACTATTTAGATACTTAATAACATCATAATAATCAATTAAGCTAATAACTTATGATTATATTTAAAACATCTACATTAATAAATATTTACTTTAATTGTTGATATTTTTAAATATGTATAATTTGTTATCTAATAATTAATAAATAATGTTAAAAAAAAATAATAAGTTTCAAAATAAAATGATATTATTATTTTATAAAAATTTAATTCCTCTAAATAATATATTCACTCCCGTGTAATTATTATAACACTAAATCAAATAAAAATATAACATTATTATCTGTAATAATGCTTTTTAATAAATACTCAATCAATATATTAAAAAACTTCTCACTTCTTAATATGTGATATATATGCATGATAAAGAAAACCTTATAACACCTATAAACTAATAAGTTGTTTGACAACCCCACACTCTACACATAAATGAGCTTTAAAAGTTCAAAATTGCCACCTAACCTTATAACACCCATAAACTAATAAGTTGTGTAACCCCACACTCTACATATAAATGAGCTTTAAAAGTTCAAAATTGTCACCTCACCACAGAATAATAAAGCAAGTGATTGTCTTAAAAAAGAGTACATGGTAGACAAGTGAAAAGAATTACAAAGTAAAGGTGTATTATATAGGTTATTCAAAACTGCTAAAAAAATCGTATGGTTGTTGGAATTCAAGGAAGCAAAGAATCTATAAAGTGGTCATTTTTTGGATTTTCTAAGGTTTTGGGTTACTTTAGAAATCCTAAAAGCATGGAGAAATTATGCTTTTGAAATTTTGATATGGAATAATGATAATGTTGAACATTTCAATTTTTATTAGATTTTGTTGCAAGGAATATGGTTAAAAAATAAGTAGATTTAGATCGTTTTATTCTACGTCTAAAGTAAAAACTAAGTAATAAACTAAGTAATAGAGAATTTAAAATATTCACAAATTGTTATCATTAAATATAAAATGAAAAGATAGCACATGTTTAAGAAAATTATTTGGATTGTTGTTAAGATTTAAAAAAAAAAAATGTCTTTATTTTATCAATACAACTTGAGTGGATCTAATGGTTATGAACATGTGTTTTCTCCTCAAATTTCATAGGTTCAAATCTAGAGGAGGGTAGGATATGTACACCTCTGTAGACTATTGTCCCACAAACAAAGGGATCTCTTGTCCCACAAAGAAGGGGGTATCATACACCAATTTGGTGTCTAGCACCTTAAAAAATTATTATTATTATTATTAAGTGCAATAGGGATATTCGAGTGTGTTGGATCCATTTCTATATTAATAATAATTGTATCAAATCCAAAATTACAATTTTAACAAAAATTACATAACCAAATTTGACATTTTTATCATATCACTTCCACCTTTATCATGTTATTTCAACCTAAATGAGCTCAATAAGTTGAGATTGTTGTATTTTTTTTATAGGAAAAAAAAAATAAAGGTCAGTGGAAGGAGCTAGAAGGTCAATTTGCTCATCTTTTAAGACTTGTATATAATGCCTTTGATGAAATACTTTTAGGTATTTTTTTTATAGAAAAAAAAAAGGTTAGTGGAAGGAGCTAGAAGGTCAATTTGCTCATTTTTAAGACTTATATATAATGCCTTTGATTAAATACTTCTACGTGAGTACTATAAGCATGTTTAAATGTGTGAACTTAAGCTTCATAATAATAATATTGTACTCCTAAAATTATAATAAAAGTATAAGCAAAGGTTATATTAAGAAAAGTCAATTTAAAAAACTATGAAGTATTATATTTAAAATAAATTATAAATTATCAACCACAATGTGCATAGACAATTTGTATAAGATTGATTAGTTTTAATATAAATTATAAATTAACAATGATATTATGATATTATGGATAAACAATTTTAATAATTTTGTCAATAAATTATAAATTAACAATGATATTATGGATAAACAATTTTAATAATTTTGTCAATTGGGTGTAGTTGGAGTGGTTGTGGGAAAAACTTGTTATCTTTTTCATATAGATTCAAATCTTACTTTGTAAGATGTTTGTTCTTAGTGAGTCAATTATTGATGAGCTATATGATATGTTCATGAGTTGTTGACTTGGTATTATGCCCTAAAAATATAGGGCTTATTCTATATACCATCCTTGGAATGAGTAGAAGTGCCCAAAAGGTTCCCCCACATATGTTACCTAGAAAAAAAATTATAATAAAATATTAAAAATAAATATTTATAAAGATTATTGAGTATAATATAAAGTTGTAAAACATAGAATGTTAAGTTATTGTTTATTGCTATCACACAATGTATAAAAGTGTGTGATGGTTAATTCCAAGTGGTAATAATATTGGTCGGTCTTATGATCATACTGCACACTCAATGTCAATGTTATGCCACATGGTGCCTATTAAGCAATGACTATTTGCATTGTTGAAACACCATTCTCCATGTAACTTCATAGCCTTGCTACTAATTCATTATTGATAGTAACATGATTGTAAAAAAAAAAAGTTTAAATAATGGATTTATAGTGTATTGGTTTTTAATTTCTTTACACATTAAGTTATATGTGTTGGATCATGTTGTCATTGATGCCAATGGTTTGATTGATTGATGTCAAAGGACTGATTGATTGATGATTGATGTAATATAATATGTATTTTCCTTGATGAGAATGCATAGATGAAGATCGATCAATGAGTTGTCATTGATATGATGAAGATGGATCAATGAGTTGTCAGTGATACATGATGAAGATGGATCGATGTGGTTTCATTGGTATATGATGCATTGTTGGGAAAATGTATAGATGACTCATTATTGTCTTATCATGATTGATAAGGTGCACAAATGGATGAACTCCAAAGTGGTCCCCTTATGGTAAAAGCCCTCACGGGAAGACGCTTTGTGGATTGAGTTATCCTAGAAGAATGGTTAGAGGACCCATGCTCTCATTATTTTCTTATCATGAGTGATAAGGTGCACAAATGGATGAACTCCAAAGTGGTCCCCTTATGGTGAAATCCCTCACGGGAAGACGCTTTGTGGATTGAGTTATCCTAGAAGAATGGTTGGATGACCCATGCTTGTATGTGGAATAATGAGATGAAGATCAAGGAAATTGTTGGTGAAACTATCCTAGATGGATAATGTTTGTCATGTCATTTCCGGTGGTATGTGGAATGTCACATAACTCCTCATGGTTTGAGAGTTATGGCCTTACTAAGATGAAGGACCCTCGTATGAAGGCTTGAAGCCCCCAAGGTCAAAGAAGTCAAAGTGACCTAAAAGAAGAAATCATTATTTAAATGATAAAGTAAAGTGACAAAGTCAAGGTGGATTATTTAAATAATAAATAGAAGTGAAAAAATCAAGAAGGAATATTTAAATGATAAAGCATTAGAGAACTTTATATTTATGGAAAGTGGTTAACCCTAAAAATAAGGAAAATAGGTTAAGTGACCTAGAAATGGGTTAAGTGACCTAAAAAAAAATCATTATTTAAATGATAAAGTAAGGTGACAAAGTCAAGGTGGATTATTTAAATAATAAAGAGAAGTGAAAAAATCAAGAAATGATAAAGTAAGGTGATAAAATCAAGAAGGAATATTTAAAAGATAAAATATTGGAGAACTTTCTATTTATGGAAAGTGGTCAACCCTAAAATAAGGAAAATGGGTTAAGTGACCTAGAAATGGTTTAAGTGACCTAAATATGGGTTAAGTGACCTAGAGGATGAAAGTATAAATAAGATAGCAATGGTCTCTTGTAGATCATCATTTTTGTGGATCAATGGAGAGCTTATTGTGAGAATATCTTTTGGAGTATTGATGGAGAGCTTCTTGTGAGAGCTTCTTCAGCATTTTTGGTGTGGAACACTTGATCATATTGAAGATATATAGGTGATTGAGGTAACCAAGGATATCTAAGCCGAATTTTAGAAGGAAGGTGAAGAAAAGAGGGCCGGAATTGAAGGGAGGATAAATTCTTTTGATGATGTTTTCTAAAGTATGTTATTTACAGGTCATCTCATTATTTTCGCTAAAAAACAATTTCTATAATGATTCAGACCATGAAATTGCTATGCCATTGAGAAAACATACCCAAGTATCTGTGGTAAAAAATTCAGCTTGAGGGTCATTGTATTTTGGGAGTTACACTCCAAGGAAAGGTTTGTGGTTAGTCCTGAAACTAGTCAAACACAGGTGTTTCAGGTAAAAACGTCATAACTTCTTCATAGCAGATCCAAATTCAGTGAAACCAAATGTGTTGCTTAGGGTACATGCTTTAGTATGTTGTGTAACAGTTTCAGATCAATTCATAAAATATTACGTGTGGGGCACGCTCTACAAGGTCACTCTCTAGAATAATCCATAATTCAGCAAGGTATGCCATTTTTGCTATAAATCCTTTTCTGAGAGGTTCCAAGTAGTGACATTTGGAGGAATTGCATAAAACACACTAAATAACAATGTGTATTAGTTTCATATATTTATACATTACAGGTACAAATTTATGATTACTTCAAGTTAGGGTTGTTGACTAATCCAAAACTAGGCATGTGAGACTAAAGAAAAATTTGATGAAAATGATAGTCTCTTGTTGTTAAAGTTAAGGAAGGTTTGCAGGAATGTGATCATATACACTAGGTCTATTATAGATAAACAAATCATATTTGGATGATGAAATTGATGAGAGATTTTGGTTTAGTTACATGTTGAGTACATGGTTGAGACAAGTACTTGATGAGTTGGCACATACATGAGGTGTATAGTTGATGATGTTGGTTGATGAGTAGTTGACACATGATTGGTACATACTTGTTACATGGTTGGATGCACTTTTTTATGGTACAAGTTGATTACAGGTTGTTTGGCACAAGTTGGTGCATGGTTGATGCACTTGTTTATGTTGACAGATTGATATTTGTTGAGGATTGTTGCCTCATCTCAGTTGGTGCTGAGAATGTAAGTTGAGTCTTGCATATAGAGTTGGTGCTCTTGTAGAGTTGTACTCTATTCATTTGTTGCTAAAAAACCCCCGGATTGAAGTCCATAATAAAAAGAAAAAGTGTACATACATCTTGTGTTCTTTGTGTTCCTTGTGGAGATGATTTGTTGATGATATGTTGTTGATATATGTTGTTGATATGTATTCACATCTAACTGGTCATAAATGAAAGCAATGAGTAATGAGAAAATGTTGAATGTTAACTAAGGAGTTTTTGTGTAAGAGGGAAGTTTTGGGGAAAAGATACCCACACTCATTCACCCCCCCCTCTAAGTGTGGTAGGTGTGTCCAACAATTGGTATCAGAGCGGGCCTTCACTACAAGCCTTAACAAGCTTGAAGGAGATCCATAGACACACAAATGGATGATGAAATAGCAATCCTTGATGAGGAAAACTATTCTACTTGGAGAATAGAGATGAGAGTGTATTTGAAGACAATGGGAGCAGCTATTTGGAAGGCAGCCATTGGTGGATCAGTTATGTTGAAGAACAAGTCAAAGTTTGCAGCTCAAAGGGAA
>ML779310.1:230530-240604 GCA_009831015.1 Picea engelmannii | reverse complement strand
TTTTTAGATCCTGAAAACTTGGATCTGTATCTAAATATAGAAAATAAAACTAACTAAATACAATTGATAAGCAAAGACTAGTTCCTAGAACTCGAACTGTCTTCTATGTTGATCTTGACATCTGTACTTCATCACCTTTAGGAATCTGTTGTGTCGTGGAAGGGTAAAGGCACCTATCTTCTGTAGCTGGACTCTTTTAATAACCATAACCAAAACTTTAGTTGACCAATTTAGCATTTGGTCTCAAAATCTCCACAAATCTTTGATGCTGAGTGTTTCTTGATTAGGTGGTTAATCCTTCCTCAAACCCTTTTTAAATACTTCAAAATTTCCTCACTCCAGCTTAGTTTTCCAAAACTTTATTTATGTACTTTCACCAACTAATTCACCTTACGATCTGCTGGTTAGCTGGTGAAATTTTTGCTTTTCACCAGCTAACTAGTTGTAAATTTACCCTTTGCGCTGGTGAAAGTTCTGTCTTTGGCCAAAAAGGAACCTTTCATCTCCAAAACTGTTGTTTTACCAAAAACTTAGTGTGCCTTTGATTTATCTCCTTGCATATTCACAGCAACTTGGGCCAATACCTGTAGATCTGGATGTGAATTACTCTTCTGCTTCAATTTTTTAATTTTCCTCTTAAGGCATTTTGCTAACCACCACAAACTATTATAGTCCTTGGTTATTTTCTTCTTTCTCTTTTTGTCTTTGACACTCTCATGAGCCAACTTCTCAAATGCTACATTTGTCTTTACAAAATTGTTAGATAGGGATTTGTATCTTGCCTTGATTACTCTTTCCAAAACCTCATGTTGTGCAATCACCTCTTTCAGTTCCTTAATTTTTTGTGATTTCTTTGACTTTTTACTCTTTGATGTTTCACCTTCATCAATGGGAGTAAAAGTCTCACAGTCTTGTGCAATTTCCATGGAGTGTTCAGGGATTTTAATGGCTGGACTTTCATCTTCTTGCTCTGGCTCTGTTTCCGAGTCTGTGTATGGCAAATTCAGAATATTTGTCTTTTTTACTGTAGGTTTCTCTAAATTGGTTTCAAAATCTAATTTTTTCTTTGCTCTTTTAGACTTTATGCTGGAAATAATGTCCTCTTGTGGTCCTGGAAGAGCTCTCCTCCTCCTTGAGCTGCTCTGAGGAGTTAACTACTTTTTTCCAGTTTTCTTCTACTCATTCATGGGTTGAGTTTGATTCTCAAAGCCTTCCCAAAAAATAAAATGTTGCCAAGTCCTTCCTCTTTGTCTGAGTTCTTCTAGAATTATCAGTTTGATCAAGCCAAAATGACAAAGGGTGTTTTTTATGCTTAGAGGTTCAACTCTAATATTTTTACATACTTTGGTTAGGATTTTGTGAAGGAAGAAAGGTAAATTCAGGAGGGTCTTCCCTATGAAATTATCTAAAAGTTTGAAATGATATAACATTAGTTTTCCATACCTGCCTTCTGAGGTGATATAGAGTTTAATGCCTTTAAACAGGTCCTGCCATTCATCTTCCAGATGAGAAACTAGCATGCTTTTCTTCCAGGTGATGTCTCTGAATTCTACCTTAAGGTATACCCTAAAATTCAAATTCTTGGTTGTTGTTGTCTTAAACCAGCTTTGGCCTGATCTGGGTAAGCTGGTTGTTGTGGCAATGGCGGCTTCATCGAATATCATTTCTACAGAACCCACACTAGCTCTGTTTCCATCATATGATTTAGCAAATGCTTCAGTTGTTATTTGGTGGCAACTATTTTGTAACCTTTCAACATAACTCATGAAGCCTATGTCTGAGAAACGTTTTTTCACATCTGGATGTGACTAAAAGAATGACAAGCTATCCAATTCTTTCCTCAGCAATAAACCACTTTGTTTCCTTGCCATCTGTGACTCGAACCTTGGATGTTTTGCAGACAGTTGTCACAGTGATTTCCTGATTGAGCCAAGGTTTTGGTGCTAGTGAAAACTCTCGGTGTTACCAATTCAAAATATGAAACCATACCATATTACCTGTGAATCAGTGCGTGTTTTAAAATGAGTGTTGATTTGATGTCGCTGAGTGACTTGTACCTCCTCTATCGGTGATGATGAATGTGAATTCGTTATCTCCAATGCTCTCATTGTTGGAGCATGTAATCACGAGCACGATCCATAATAATATCTGATCAAACGTGCACAATGGTATCATCATCATCATTCGCTTCGACCAGCGCCTCATAATAATTATGTGACGTGTTTTGAGTGTGTCTTCTTTTCAATTTCTGAAATCGTGGAAGAAAAACATGTGTTTCGCGATTTCACCAGCTATCCTGTCTGCGGGAGAGTACTCCTTAACCGTTGAAACCCATTGCTTTCACCAGCTAACATCAACCTTGCAACATGTGTTATTTGTTGAAAATATTTTCACAAAATTTTATAAAAAAACCTTTATGGATCAACTTAGTTCTAAGGAATGAATTTAAAACCTAAGTTTTGACACTAGAAGAATCTAAAAATAAATAGAGAATCCTACAGATGGCCATGTTATCACCTCCAAAATGAAACCAAGTGATTGATTCATTTTGGGAGATAACAGTAGGTGTGTCCAACAATATGTCACATAATACATAAGGCATATATAGGTGTTTATTGGCGTAAGTAATGGTTTGCAATTGTGTGCTCTTAAAAGTATTTATAATTTTATTACAAATAAAATATTTGTTAATGATGACTCGATAGCGATGGCAGGTGTTGGGGGAATCATCCTAGGAATGAAAGGATGCAAGAACATACCTATGCATGGGGTTTGGTAATTGCATCAACCAACGAGGCAAAGTCTATATCGATCTTTCAATAACTGACCTTTCTAAAAGAGAAAGGAGTGAAAAAATTCAATCGTGACAGGAGATTCATCTATAGTCATTCATCATATGCATTGTAATACTACACCAAACAATATTAAATTGTCTTTCCTCATCATCAAAATGTAAGGATTGGTAGAGGAGTTTGATTCCATTGAATTTTTCCTTGTCCTATGATACCATAATAGTTAAGTGAATGAACAAGCCAATTTAGGAGTTAATATGGAGGAAGGAAAAATAAATTTAAAAGGGGGGATATATCACATTTACACCTCCCTTGACATTTAATCCTCATGACCTTGTATTGAATCTCACGATATACCTTCACACATATGGACAAGTAGGAGGAGTTAATGGATTTTTTGGTAATTTGGAGGCGTGTGCTCTACTATTACCATGTGCTTAACCCATGATTTCTTAACCGTTGTGCTCAAACTCAGAGATTTCATGAATGTGGGTCTTCCTCTACATTATTTTCATTGGAGTTTAATATTGTTCCTCCTTCTCACTTTGGTTTCTTTGGTCTCAATTTGTAGCTAGGGTATTTGTTCTCCTCTCATTAGGGCCTATTGGTAAGGCTATTTTCTGATTTGAAAATAAGTTGGAATGATTAATGGTAGTGTTTTTAGAATCTATAACAAGCCACAACATGTATTGTTGAGAGCACACTTATACTGATAGGGGGCGATGAATCAATATAAGACAATTTTAAATATTTTCAAACATTCATCAATGATAAGAAAAAAATCACATCTGAGATCTATTAACTACAGAACATGGAACACAAGATTTTTGTGGAAACCCTTTCGGGACAAAACGACAAAACTTCTCTTTAAAATTCTTTGTAGGCACCAACCTACTGGAGACACCAATCCCCACTAGTACAAATCCTAGTAGGCACCAACCTACTCTTATAGATATTCATAGACACTAATATACTGGAGACATCAATCCCCATCATTAAGCACCAACTTAGCAATAGACACCAATCTACTAGAGACACCAATCCCCATTGCTAAGCACCAACTTAGCAAGAGACACAAATCTCTTTGTGTGAGTTGCACCAATCTTCACCGAGTCTACTTGTTGTCTTCACCAGGTATGCTCACTACTTCTGCCTTCACCGGGTCTACTCACTGCCTCTGCCTTCACAAGGTCTATTCACTACTTTTTCCTTTACCATGTCTGACCAAAATTTGAATTTCCAAATAGTAACTTTCCTGACGCTTGTTGTTTTGGGCCTCTTCCCAAGAGAGAACTTGTATAGCATGCCACATATCCAATTTTTCAAATACGATTTTGAAATTTTTACCTAAGGTACTTTTGTATGTCTCCTCTATTCTCTAAAATTTTCATACTCTAAAGAGTCCCAGAAAAGAAGTTATAGTGAAAATTCCAAACTGGCCTATTTGAAACTGATTTCAGGAGCATTCAGGAACCCTAACTTCCACGGAGCATATCTCAAAAAGTACATCGAATGAACATCTAAAATATTTACCTGAAAGTTTTACCTAATGTACTTTTGTATGTCTCCTTTGTTCTCTAAAATTTTCACACTCTAAAGAGTCCTAGAAAAGAAGTTATAGTGAAAATTCCAAACTGACCTATTTGTAACTAATTTCAGGAGCATTCAAGAACCCTAACTTCCACAGAGAATATCTCAGAAATTACATCAAATGAACATATAAAATATTTACCTAAGCTACTTCTATATGTCTCCTCTATTCTATGAAGTTTTCACAATCTGAAGAGTCCTAGAAAAGAAGTTATAGTGAACATTCCAAACCGACCTATTTTAAACTAATGTCAAGTGTATTCATGAACCCTAACTTCTACAAAGCATATCTCATAAATTTCATTGAACCAAAATCTGAAATTTTTACCTGAGGTAATTTTGTATGGCTCCTCTATTCTTTGAATTTTCACAGTTTTAAGAGTCCCAGAAAAGAAGTTATAGTGAAAATTACAAACTAACATGTTTGAAACTAATTTCAAGAGCATTCAAGAACCCTAAATTCCATAGAACATATCTGAGAAAGAACAGTGAAACAACGTCTGAAATTTTTATCTAGGGTACTTTTGTGTGTCTCCTTTGTTCCCTTAAATTTTCACGGTCTGGAGATTCCCGGAAAAAGAAGTTATAGTGAAAATTTCAAACTAACCTATTTGAAATTGATTTCGGGAGCATTCAGGAACCCTAAATTCCACAAGGCATATCTCCAAAAGTATAAAAAAACATATGAAATTTTGACCACATGTACCCAAATATATCTCCTTTGTCTCCTTAAAATTTCACAGTCTATAAAATCCTAGAAAATAAGTTATAACGAAAGTGCCAAGCTGACCTGTTTGAGAGTGATTTTAGGAGCATTCGAGAACCCTAACTTCCACAAGATGTATCTATGAAATTATAGCAAAACAACATCTGAAATTTTTACCACATGTACCCAGAGATCTCTCCTCCATATATTCAAAATTTCAGGGTATGAAATGTCCCAGAAAATAAGTTATTGCAAAAATTCCAAGTTGTCCTGAAACTGATTTTGCAACTCTTCCCTTTTGGAATGATATTCAAACTCTGCTCATCCATTTTTCACACACACACTTTATATCAATACTTTCTCTCAACACTTTATGTTTTTATAATTTTCATAACCCTTCATGAAAGGACATGTCCATTAATCAAATAATTAATTCCCCTTTTTTATTTTCCTTTTCCTGTAACATCCCCATTTTCAAACCCAAAACTATTAATGTATATTGTAAATGTGATGTATGATTGAGGATCGTGCGATGTAATATTTAAATGGTGTATATTGAATATAATAAATATAATGTATCACCAGATGCAGATAGACACAAACGTATATTTTGGGGTTTAGTTTCAACAAGGGGGAAAAGAGGTCCACAGGGGAGAGTTTACCCATGTCTCTTAAACCCAAACCCTTTTCTTTCTAAATTATCCTTACTATGAACCTTCCATTTTTTGATTAAGTGTTCCCAAAGCCAATCATTAAACTCATGTAAGAGGGTGGGTGTAAAATTCACATCACATAGTTATTTGGGAGCATGGGGTACAATCGATATTGCACAGAGTGAGCAGTAAATTATATTGGGAAAAGAGAGGAATCCATATGGGTAGAGGGGGTAGAATTAGTAATTCACATTTTTGCATGTAGAGCAATTTTTACAGGGGGGTTTTTGGACAGCAAGAGAGTTCTGAGTGATGAAGCTTGAAGGAAACAATAATGGGCATGTGTGGTGGATGTTTGGAGCTGTAATTTCATGAAAAAAGGGGTTGTGAGCCTATCAGCAATATTATGTTCAAAAATTGTCAAGAGGAGCAAGCATTTTTCTATTGTGTGAATTCTTATTGCACCTTTAGAATTCTCGAGGTATTAGCAGAGAGATTTCTTGCTCAACCTGTGTTGGAGGCCTTAGAGGGGAGTGGGAAGGCCCGAGGGACTGTGAGCAGGATTCCATCTGTAATACCCGTGTTTCCCTCAGTATGTAAATATATGCCAAATGACGCCATGAGTTATGGATAATATGTTAAATGTTTGGAACATGATGAATAATCAAAATGATAAAATGCATTTTGATGATATTAAAAATAAATTGTTGATGGGTGGAGCACTTACATAGATATGATTCCATGAGAGAGGAAATTTCCTTGCCAATTTAATATTTTAAGAAAACCCAAATTGCCCATTTTCTCGGAATTTTAGTTAATGAAGGAATTTGGTAGTTGAATTACCAGATTCCCACAATTATGGAAAATAATGGGGAGCTATACCAAAACTACCTTGCCTCATAAGCATGGGAAGAAAAGTGTCCATCTAGGGAATTATTATCTGGCCCACAAATTTGGGGATTTGACCCACAAAAATCTTGTTGCATAAGGAAATAAAAAGGAGGAAGATCACGGGCAGAGAGGAAGGGACACACACGGTTGGGTCTGGAAATGAAATCTGAGTGGAGAATAGTGTATAAAATCTCTTTGGTTCTTAATAACATAGGGAATTCAAGTTCTCTGGGTACTAGGTAATAAAATAGCAAATGCATTCCCTAACCCAAGCTAATAAATAGGGGCTGCAAATTTTGGGTGTTTAGTTGTGACTCCTTGAGTCAATAATAGGCCCCCTTTCTTGGTGGAACATGCGATTTATCTTGTTGAATTATGTTGGTAAAGGAGAGTAGTCATCATCTTTTAATCTTTGTTAATGAGTGAGAATTTCCCTTATGGCATCATCTTTTGGCTAGGGGGTGGCTAGCTGCAAGGATAGATGGAAGACAGGTGTGCCTATGGTTGGGTGGAAAGAGGCTCACCCATCAGCAGCTGCCAACGCACATTAAACTCTTAGATAAGTGTTTCAGTAATTTGCATGTGCCATGATAAGTTTCTTATAGCTATGGAATTTATACTTCGATTTTTATGAATAATTGATATTTTACTCGAGTAGTGAAATGTGTTGCTTCATATGATTGGTTGAATACAAAATTTGAAGAGAGTTGTGTAAAAGTACATGTTGTTTACTGCCTCTAGTTGTTTCTATTTTCATAGACTACTGAAAGAAATTAAGAGTAACTCTGAGCAAGAACAGAGTGTTAGTTGGGCAGTTGCAGCCCATATGTGTAAATATAATCCAGGAGTTAGTAGTGAAGACTAAGTTGTCAAAGTATTCACGGAACATCTGAAGTTAAGGATGTATAATATCTCTTAAATGAAATATTCACCATAACTCTGGTCTCTTGAGCTTAGGATAATTAGTAAAGAGGATAAGGTATTTTAATATAAGGAATATATAAATTAAATGAAATTAGGAATATGTAATTTTCATTTAATTGAAGTCTTATTAATACATGGTAAGAATGAAATCCTTGCCCGATTTTACTCAGTAAAACCATGTCCAAAGGTAAGAACCTAAAATGGAGGCTATCCTCTAAATAATAGTAAAGAATTGCATGAAAATCGGTGGACAGTAAGTTCTAGTACAAACATAGTTTTTGTTGTGGAAATTTTTGTTTCCACAAGAATTTAATTTTCTAGGAAAGAAATTCAAATAAATGAATTTATGTGCATATATATTTCATTAATGCATTTAAAGAAAAATATGCACAATGAAGGGATACTGGTAGCCCTTGGTAAATTCCCAAATTTAATATTTTATTAATAAGTTGAAAATTAAAAACATAAATTCTTATACTAAAAACTATGAATTTCTATCTTGTGCATGAGAAATGGAGGAACTCGTAATTTTTCCCTCTTCTAGGAAAGAAATATATGTTGTCAAGTTTACCAGTCTCAAAGATTGTCGCACCACACAGAGGTCTCTGTAATCCTGGGGAAAATCATTGTTTAATGTGTTTTTACTTTATTTAATTTTAAATGCATGAACTTATTTTCCTTTTTCCTCACCTTTATAAAATAGTTTTTTGTTAAGCTCGAATAGGAACTATTGTGCACCGGGATTTCAAGCTTGTAAGATACATTTTCTATACGAGATAGTCGGTGGCCAATTAATAAATTAAACATAAAAACAATATTAACATTATTTAACCTCTTCAGAGTATCGCGTACCAGGAGATTTAGAGCATGAGGTATGCATGTTAAGTGATTAGCACGGGATTGACATGGCTTCTATATTATCATGATTTTATATTAAGATGATAATACTAAAATCCAACCGGACTATCGAAATATCAGAGATGGAGAGAGTAAGGAAAATGTACTATGTGATTACCCTGGCCGACATTATAAATAAACAACCTTTATAAAAAATAATAACATTATATGGGGAGAAAAACAACTGTGGAATAAACATTTTACCGGAGCCCTATATGGTCGACGTAATAACCCTTCTAAATTAATAATATTATATGTAAAACTCCATCGGGATATCGTTGTCGGAAGTTTGAACCTTACAGGATGTATATGTTGAGTTATACATCGGTGGTCAGTCCAATATTATTATAAAATAATAAATATAAAATTGGTGCATTATACTTTATTAATATAAATGATTAACATTAACCCTATCGGCATGTCGGGTTCCCAAGTAAAATGAGAAAGTAAACCCTCGGTATTTACCGAGCCGATGATTTAGCTTAATTCAACAATTTCATTACGTGGGATATTGAGTTAATGAGATTTAATTAACATTAATGAGGATTAAATAAATAGATCCTAAGGAGTGGAATTTTAAGATAATATTGATTAATTAACTTAATAAGATCATAAGAAATGGATAGGTGTCCACACCTAGTTGGGTGATTCATTGTGCTCTATGATGATGTGTTATGCCATGGTTGGTCCACGTGTCAAGTGGTTATTGGGCCACATGTTAGGGTGATTTGGAATTTTGATTCAGATGGCAGGTGGTGATATGGCCATGAATCACACTAAGTGTGATCCAGGTGGATATCAGTGGTCACCCACCTTTTCCAAATGGCTCAAAACGGATTTCTGGCAATTTTGGCAATTTACTATTTTTAGCAGGTTTTAACTTCCGGGGCCATTTTGAGGGCCTAAATGAAGGTTTTTTGAGATCGAGGTTCTCAATTATATTCAATGGAATGATTGAGCCCCCAAAATGAATCTACTCGACGATACCTTTCCAATGAGCTATCACACTCCTAAAACGGAGATCGTATGCAAAAGTTACGACCCCGGGAAGTTGATGTACTAACTTACCCAAACGGGGCCCACATGACTTTTGGCGCTTCATCTCCTAGGGTTAGGTTTTTGGATGTCTAGGACTTTTGGCATTGCCGTCTATTGTAAAAAGGCCTTCCGAGCCTCATTGTAATCATCTTCTTGCGAATGCGAGTAGCCATCACATCTCTTCTCAGAGATAAGATGCCACCATTCTAGTGAGTCTTTCACTCTGTATTTTTACAGTCTCTGTACATTTCTTTCATTAATAGAAATTGTGTATTACTGTATATCTATGTTTATGGTTGCATCTCCGATACATTTCTGTTATATTATTGAATATCTGCGATATCTTTGTGCATTTCTTTATTATATCTCCAATCTCATTTCGTGCCGAAAATAATCCGGATCAGTGGTATCAGAGCAGGCTGCTCTTGATCGTTTTTCAGTGCATGTCCTCGACGAGGTTCGAGTATAGAAAGTTGGGTCTCGAGCTTGTCTCTCTTGAGGACAATCACTCTCGCACACCCAAGAAACCCTCAATGGCGGAGGAAAAGAAAATCAACGGAGCAGACGATCCTATCAGTCTGTT
>ML779310.1:194174-220441 GCA_009831015.1 Picea engelmannii | reverse complement strand
ATTAAGGGGTAAGCCGACATAAATAAAATAACATTACTAATCTAATATGCCCCAATTAAGGGGTAAGCCGACATAAATAAAATAACATTACTAATCTAATATGCCCCAATTAAGGGGTAATGAGCCAATATTAGGGCTTAACAAAATCGACCAGAAGACATAATCATTCATGTAAGATATCTCACGGACACTGCCCCCCTACCGAATCTGCTTCTAGAAGATTCAAATTCAATAGATAATGAAAGTGAACCGACGAGGCCCTGTAAAGGACAGCTCATCGAGTATATAGATAAATCTTGTCAGACATAGGACTCAAGTCTAAACCAAGAACATTTGAATATATCTCAAATAAAGAACATCCATAGATTACATCAATTGGGTCAAATAGCTCGACCTTGATTCCAAAAAATATTACTACATCAACCTTCAAGTAGACTTCGACTAAATATCTTGCAATGATTTCATTTGCTAAAAGGAAACCAACAATGGGACTTAACCAAATTCCTATTTACGAAGGTGACAAAGATCCCAAATGACATCGGTTAGTTTGCGAGAAATTATGGGATGTTACAGATATAGTCGACGAAGAAAAGAAAATGGCTTAGTTTGGAGCCGTGCTTTGAGCCAAGGATCTTACCTGGTTTATGAATTTCACCAACAATTAAACACGTATGAAAAATGAAATAAAACATAATTTCCTTACAGTTTTTAAGACACAATATATAAGCCATATGGTAGCGCAAAAACTTAAGGAAATCAAGAAGAATCTAGGTGAAACTATGCGTGAATACGACAAAAGATTCAAGGATTTGTTGAGTCAAATACCATACCTGATCGGTGAAAAGATATTAGTACAATGGTACATAGTGGGACTATTACAAAAGATCAGAGATCTATTATGAATGTATGACCTTTCAACATGTGAAGAAATCCTCAAAAAATCTCAGAGGATTGAAATGGATGATGAAGGCTTGGTTAATTCATTAAGTGCTGAAAAAATATTGAAAGACAAGATCACAGAACTACAAGATACAATTAAAAACATATCAATCGCTCGCAACGAACTCTAGTGTACCATTTTCTCTAGTGAAGGACACACAAAAACTATTGTAAATTTAGTGATTCCTTAGACCAGCAGTCAAGCACATCCATATTGAAACTTATTGCGATATTTGTGATTCCTCAACCAATCATGTAACAAGAGATTGTTCTCACAATCTAAGAAATGTACGTCCCAAGTGGTGTCATATATGCAAAGAAAATAATCATTCCACCCAAGAATTTTGATTGAATGGTAAGAACAGAATGAATATCCACTGAGTCTATGATACACAAGTAGTTGACTAGAATGTCAACCAAGGGAATGGCTATAAAGGTCAAGGTCAAGGTGGATACCAAGTTCGAGGTAGAGGAAGTCGAGGAAACTTTGGAAGAGGATGTGGTCAAGGATGATACTATTTATTTAACTGCTAGAAATAAGACCACATCAGTCCAGACTTCCCGATAAAAGATAGAACTGGTTTAAAGTTCTATAATATTTGTGGAGTAGGATATCACTCCCTAGAAGACTTGTTGATTGTGCTAGAAAAATTCATGACCAAGAGAAATGTAAACCTCTTACATACAATGTCAAAACAAGATATTTTGAATTCAAAAACTCTCCATCTGGTCACAAGATAAGGAGCAGGTAAAGATAATTACTCAGAGGCACCAAATCAACATGGAAACATAGATCCATATCCTAACCCTGACAAAGAAGAGAGGATCATGGTAGAAGCGTTGAATTTCTTTAAAAATATCGACCAGGATGAATCAAATGAAGGACGATCGAGTATGTCAAACACTGCCATTGAGGAATTTCTACAACTACTAAAAGAAAAGCAATCAATAGGATGTCTCATGGACCTATTGAATATATTGAGAGATTATAAAGAAAATCAAAGACCAACAAAAAGTGTAAGGAATTTGTATCAATACATAACCACGAGTGACTTTGATCCTCAAGTCAACCTAAAATTCGATGGCCACAAGATTAAACAAGTCGTGGTCAATTTGGGATCACAAGTGAACATCCTTCCCAAAGAAACATGGATTTGACTTGGAAGACCCCTGCTACAACTGACAAGGAACTACTTAAAAGTAGCAGATCAAATACTCATTGAACCAATTGGCACTCTCAAAAGTGTCATAACTTCTATAATGGGAATTCTGACAAGATTCAACTTTGAAGTCATAAACTCGGTTGAAGGAATTCCTTCTTATACTGTGCTTAGTAGGAATACCCTAGGGTCGGAACATGAAAGCCATGATATCTTTAGAAAGAGATGAAATCAATCTAAAAGGAAGCGAAAGAAAAATTATAATCCCCGTAGACCCAAAAGAAGGAAAACCATAGATTGAGACATGGGAAGAGGCCCAGGAAGCGCGTCGACTATATCAAGTTATGCATGAACAGAAAGATAATGTTGAACCTAATATTGAAGGAGAAATACTAGTCGGATCTCCATTGTCAATAGGACAAAATTTAGATACAGAATTGTTCAATTAGCAGATGGAGAATAACGAAGCCCAAGCCAAAGAATGTTGGTCGATAGAGGAAATACCTATCAAATGATACAAAACGTGCTTCTCTATTTAGGAAGTCCCTATCATTTCTGAAAGAAAATTGAAACAAACACTAACACTAATATCGACTAATGCATAGACAAGAACTTCCTCGTGGTTTATTGAACGAAGTTCTCCGTCGGCACATGTCGAAATATTTCCATGTCTAATAAGAAAACCATGGAAATAGTCGATCTACTAAAAGAATATCAGGACATATTCACACATGACTATGAAGACCTCAAAGGACTAGTACAAGAGATGGGAGAAATGAATATCGAACTCCTCCCCAAAGCCAAACCCATTAAGAAACGACCATATAAACTGGCGCACAAGTACAAACTCGGCGTTCAAAAGGAAATCAAAGCAATGTTAATTTTTAATATCATATACCCAATCGACAATTCGGAATGGGAAATTTTTATGGACATGCAACCTAAGAAACACGACCCAAAAAAGTTGAGAATCTGTGTTGACTTTCAAGGATTAAAGAAACTCATAGTCACTGACCCGTTCCCAACACCTTTTGTCGACGAAATTATCAATGAATTTGCGAGTCACGAATGTTACTCGTTCACTGACAGATTCTTTGGATACAATAAGGTACCCATATCAAAAGAGGATCAAGAAAAAACTACCATTGTCTTCGAGTTTGGCTCTTTTGCATACAAAGTAATTTCCTTCAGTTTAAAAAATGCCCCAGCAGTCTTTTCCAAAATAGTGGTTAAGGAATTTCATAAGTATATCTAGAAAACAATGTCAGTATACTTTGATGATTGGACCATCTATATCTTCCTAAAATATCATATACAATAGATAAGAATGATTTTGGAAATATGTAGGCAAATCCATTTATCTTTAAATATTAAAAAATGCATCTTTGCCACGCTAATTGGTATATTGTTGGTCCATATCGCATGCAAAGATGGGATTAAATTCAATATGCCTAAGATAAAAGTCATTATTGACTTGAAACCACCAATAAACCAAACAAAAATCAAAATCGTCCTTGGGCACATAGGATACTATCGGAAGTTTATTCGTCATTATTCTAACATTACTTTCCAATCGACCAGTTACTAAAGAAAGAAGTTGAAATTAATTGGAGCGAGGAATGCAACAAATCTTTCGAATTATTAAAAAGAGAGTTGGTATAAGCACATATCTTAAGATTGTTGAACTGGTCGAAGAAATTCCGCGTTCATGTCGATGCATCCAACTTCATTGTCGGATCAATTTTATCCTAGCCATACGATGACTTGATAAACCACCTGAAAGCATATGCCAGTCGGAAGTTAAACAAGGTAGAAAGAAATTATTCAAAAATAGAATGTGAAGCCCTAGAAATGATATTTTGTCTACAAAAAATCAGGCACTACTTATTAGAAAACCCATTTATATTCTTCACGGATCACTAGGTGCTAAAATATCTAGTAAACAAACCAGTGCACCAAGGGAAAATCTGTCAATGGCTACTATTATTTCAAGAATTTGAATTTGAAGTAATAGTCCGACTAGGGAAGAAAAACATCAAGTCGAATCAACTGTCCCGACTGGAGACAAAGGAATATCTGAATGGAATAGAAGATGATTTCCCATATGCAAACTTATTCAGAGTAGAAGCAGTCCCTAAAGAACTAGGAAAAATTGCAAATTTCTTAGAAGAACGGAAAGCACCTGATGATCTCCCAAATAATAAAGGAAAATTCTAGCAATGAACGTTGCACCATTCACCATAATGAATGGTTAACTCTACAATCTAGGACTTGAAAATATTTTGAGATGTGCACTACAGCATGAAAGGGAAGATATCATTACCGAGGCACATGCATGCAGCCCAACAGGAGGTCACTTCTAGGTCGATACGAGGGCCAGGAAAATTTTGCAATCCGATATTTGGTGGTCAACATTGCATAAATATTATCGGTAGAAAATAAATAAATGTGATAAGTGACAAAGGATAGACCTACCAATATGGAAAAACAATATTCCCTTACATTCTGTAAATCCCAATTTACTGTTTGAAATCTGGGTTATTGATTTTGTCAGACAGTTGGCTTAGGTTGATGGAAATTTGGCATGGATTGTTGGTTTTCATTGATGTAAACCATTGGAGAGTGATATTGTATATTTATTTCAACCCTTATTGATTGATGTCAACCCTAGGAGAAAGTCTGGTAGCGAATCCCGGTAGTAAAAAGGTTTGTGTAATGGACCCAAGGTTGTTTCATGTATAATGGTATGAGTTTTGATATATTTTAAGGTAAGACTATTATATATGGATAGTACATGTCATTCCATCTCCATTGGTATGTGGGATGTCATATAACTCCTCACGGTTAGAGAGTTATGGCCATGAGAAGTTGGAGAACCCAGGTTTGGGTAATGGACCCAAGTTTGTTTGATGGATAATGGTATGAGTTTTGATATATTTGTAGGAAGGAATATCCTATATGGACAGTACATGTAATTCCATTTCCAGTGGTATGTGGAACGTCACATAACTCCTCACGGTTAGAGAGTTATGGCCATGTGAAGTTGGAGAACCCTCATGAGCCATCTAGAAGCCCCAAAAGGTCAAAGTAGTAAAAGTGGTTTAAGAGATTTTAGAAGGTAAATAATAAAGTGAAGTGATGAGTATACTATAAGTCAAAGTTAATACAAAATAAATTATTTAAATAATAAAGATAATGGAGAAATTAGAAGTGGGTTAACCCTAAAATAAGGAAAGAGGGTTAAGATGGTTAAAAGGTAACCCCTTGAGGAAGCTACATAAAAGTATAAATAAGAGGCAAGGCTCTCTCATTTTAATCACACTTGATCATATTTAATATCTATAAGTGACTGAGGTAACCAAAGGATATCTAAGTCGAATTTTAGAGGGAAGGTGTATCAAAAGAAGGTCGAAATTCAAGGGAGGATAAATTCTTTTGATGATGCTTTCTAATATCCATACATCAAATATTTCATGTGGGGCACGCTCTACAAGTTCACTCTCTAGAATAAGCCAAAATTAATAACTCCTTTTATGAGAGGTTCCAAGTAGTGACACCTGGAGGAATTGCATAAAACACACTGAAGAACATTGTGTATTATTTTCAGATAGTTATTCATTACAGGTACATAGTTATGATTATTTAAAGTTAGGGTTGTTGACTAATCCAAAACTAGTCATGTGAGACTAAAGTAAAGTTTGAAGAAAATAATAGTCTCTTGTTTTTAAAGTTAAGGAAGGTTTGTAGGTATGTGATCATATACACCAAGTCTATTACAGAGTTACAAATCATATTTGTATGATGAAATTGATGAGGGCTTTTGGTTGAGGTACATGTTGGGTACATGGTTGAGACAAGTAGTTGATGAGTTGGCACATACATGATGTGTATAGTTGATTATGTCGGCACATCTTGATGAGTCATAGTTGATGAGTAGTTGATACATTATTGGTACATACTTGGTACATGGTTGGAGGCACCTGTTAGTAGTATTGTTGACACTTAGTTTATGGATGATGTAGCATATTTGTATTGGTATATTATTAGAAGCACATATTGATCTTGGTGATGATTATGAGTTGTTGTGTTATGCTTGGTTGATGCACTTGTTTATGGGATAGGTTATTCGTACAGGTTGGTGCATGGTTGATGCACTTTTTTATGGTACATGTTGATTACAGGTTGTTTGGTACAATTTGGTGCATGATTGATGCACTTGTTTATGGTACAAGTTGATTACAAGTTGAGGTATAGGTTGATACATGGTTGATGCATGGTTTAGGTTGTTGGTACAGGTTGTTTGGTGCAGGTTGATTGGTACAGGTTTACAGTAGTATATCTCACAATGATAGTGTGACAGTGGTTCCCTCATTCTACTTATACTTCAGGGTGGTTGGACGAGGCAAGGACAGGTGGTTGTAGCCATCTTCCGGTTGTAGCCAGAGAACATAGGGGGTCATAGCCTCCTTCTGGTTGTAGCCAGACAATTGAGGAGTTGGAGCTTCCCTCAAGTTGTAGCCTGAGAAATTAGGGGGTTGGAGCCTCCTTCCAATTGCAGCTGGAAAAAAAGGAAGATGGTGCTTTCAATGAATGTAATTCTTAAAGACATATAAGAAAAAGCATTATGTGGTTTTCTCCCGCTTTGGGTTTCCATGTAAAACACTAGTGTACTGTGTATGTGTGTGATTTCTCATTTGTTCATTATTTATTTACTCTGCAACTATTGGATGATGATGCTACATTGATATAATACTTGCATTTTATGGTGAAAATGGATTAAATTGCTCTATTAGTGATTCACCCCCCCTCTCAGTAATCCAACAAATTTTGTCATACCTTTCCCAAAAAGATCCAAAAGGACGAGAAAAAAATACATCATTATAGTTTTTGAATACTTAACCAAATGGGCTAAAGAAAAACAAGTTGAGAATTGTACAAAGGAAGCAGCTGCGAAATTTATATAAGAAAAATAAATTAACTTGTTTCGACTACCCTATGACAATAATCAGTGACCAAGGCACACACTTTATCAACAGTACAATCGAATTATTGGTCAAGAAATTTATGTTTGACCATAAAAAGACAATTTCATATCATCCACAGGCCAACGGAGTCGTCGAATATTTTAACAAGACTTTACACAAAGGTTTAACAAAAGTGTGTGGACTCGACAGATACGACTAGGATGAAAAAATTATGGCAATATTGTGGTCCTACAGAACAGCATACAAAATATCGACGAGAGAGACACCTTCCAAGTTAATCTATGGTCAGGAAGTCATCATACCACTTCACTTCTGCACTAATGCAGGTCGGATAACATCAATGTTGGAATTCGACCATATATGTAATACAAGGCAACATTTCTACCAACTAAATCAATTAGAAGAGGAAAGAATGTTGGCACAACAACACCAGGAAACCCAAAAGAACCAGCAAAAATTATGGCATGACCGACATTTCAATAAAAAGGATATTAATGATGGAGACTTGGTACTCCTATATGATAGTCAAGTAAAAGGAAAGGCAAGAAAGATAGAATCTGCATGGCTAGGACCATATGTGGTTGAAGACATCCGAATTTCAGGCACAGTACAGCTAAAAACACTCCAAGGGAAACCCTTTAAGAAATTAGTCAATGGGGCCCGATTAAACAAATATCATACATAATAAGCTACAACCTTGTTGGTGAAATATCGACAGAAGGGGGGGACACCAGTAGGACTTGATTTCATAAAATACCCCCCGAGAAATATCAGTCAAAGAGAACGCATAAATATGAATTTCAAATATCTCGATCAAACCATCAGCAACACAAGCATAGAGTCAAAAGACCAAATATTAATCAATTCATCAGGAAACAAGAATCAGACATGGATGGATATTTTGATTGTCGCCAGTGACAGAAAGTTATCATCACATGAACCAATAATCAATATCAACACCATTATAGAAACGCACAATATTTCACGTTATCTACAGACAGTTGGCTAGGACAAACGACAGTACATGGGAATATCTCTCATCAATACAATGAAGATTGTGTAAGCGTAAAACAAAGCAATTGATTTCATACCACTAGTATTTACTCCATCAATAAATGACAGGAACCATCATCATAGATGCATATCCATGCAAATCAGAGATAATTGAAGATTAATTTACGTGCAAAGATATTGGTTATCCTATTAGTTTCCTTCATAATCATGAAACAAGCCCCTATATATCAAAGCTAAAATAACAAAGAGAAGCCATCCTGCAAGAAGTTAAGTTTCTAAAAATAGACTATGTTGATGACAAATGTTGTAAACGGTGACCCATCTGATCCAGATCTCCAAAAGGGAGAATATGGCTAGCCATCTTAGATACAAACATCAGGAGAAGATACTCTCCATCACACGAAATAAGGAATGTTCCTCCATGGTACCATTCGCTCAATCCCAAGGATAGAGGGACATTCGAGAGTCATCCCTAGGATAGGTTATAGAAGTCACAATCCAGTTCAATTTACTTGAATGGGGCACATAAATCACAACCAACAATTTCTCCATTAACAAAGGTTAATCGTTGAAGGCGGAAAGAAATTGTGAAAAGATTTTTTCAACACTTTTCTGTGGGAAGAAAAGTTGAATGTGGACATGAACAAAAACCAGGGATGTTTCCAAACTCTGGCATTCGACTAAGAAAAAGTTGGAAAGTTGTATCTATATCCTAAAACTTCCAAGAATGCAATACTAAAGGAGCGGTCTACTTGCAAATAGAAACATCTACAATTTAGAAAGCAAAGAAACTTCACTAAAACTTGACTCCAACATTATCTCTTCTTTCTCTTTCTTATTCTAATTTTGTAATAACCTCAGAAGTAGGACATAGTAGAAAATTTTGTAATTTTGTCACATTCCCATCTTACTTGGGACGAGAAAGGAATTGAGGGGGGGGGTGAGCAAGATGTTGTAGGGGCTAGTCGGCTCTGCCAACTAGACCCACCAATCAAGTCGACAGTAGTAGTCGGTTAGGGAAGTCATTTGAATAATCAGTTAGAGTCGACCAGCGCGATAGTTAAGGAATGTAACTGACTAGTAATTGTACATCACACACACACACACATATATATATACACATACATCATCATGTAATGGAAAGACAGTTTTTTTTGGCTACATATAATAAAATGCTTTGATGGCTCTCCCACTATTGTGTATGTATATTTGTAGAATTGTGTGCTTCTATATATGATGATATAAATTGTATTTCCTATGTAAGCATCTATTGGCAACCTTTTCATACTTACTCCCTCACTACAACACCTAGAAATTATAATTGTTCCTTAAATAAAAATATTAAGCCATGTATGTATAACTCTCCATGATTAGAGGACTGATGGAAACTTGTAAGGTCAGTTTTGACCTGCAATGAATGAAACTTGTTGTTAGAATAATCCAGATAGGAAGAAGAAAATAGATTCCTCTGGATTGTTGATAGTCCTCATCAAAAAATTAAGTAAGTGATATGAGCATATGAGCCAGCTAATGAGCTCATGGTTGTACTAAAGAGAATGTAATTAACTATTGACCTAAGTACTTGTTTATGCATTAAAATGCAAGATGTGGACATGTTGTGATGCATACGGTAATGAGTAAGCATGTATATAACATGCAACTAGATTTATTATAACATGTGGTTGGTTGTAAGGTATGGTCTTCAAATGGGTCATTTTGGTCCATTATGACTTGATGTCAGCAGGAGAGTAAAACCGTGATTAAAATGTTGATAATGTTATTGCATAGAAGATGAGGAAGAATGACTAATGAAAATTTGATCTAAAGTCTAGTAAGGAAGAGTTTGGGCATTCCCAGAGGAACAATGGATCACATTGACATCCAAAGGTGGGTGAAATCCATAGAGGTATGGCTTAGTATAATCAAGTAATAGTAAGAGGAAAAAGTACTAATAAGAGGGAATTTAGGAAAGTATTCCCTTGGGAAAGCTCTGTTGACGAAGAAAGATTTAAGGCATGAAGATAATTTGGAATTGTTATATTATTTCCATGGGTAATGTTGTAATTACCTACTTATGTTTTCTAAATTGTGGAATGTTTTAGTAGAATAAGGGAAAGAGTGTTTTCTTGTTGGTTTTTTCCATGTAAAGAGGGCAGCATAATTACAAATATTCTTCTGAGACTTGTCATGTGATTGATTGTAAGCTCTCATCAAAGAAGGATGATATTAATATCAAATAAATGAATAGGAGTGATATAGAAATGTGCAATGGATGCACATGTATGATGTATGAGTATATATATATGCTCAAAGGAATGGTATGACAACATGAATAAGTGAATTGTGAGGCAAGATTTGTACTTGCCCAGATTGGATAATGTTATGGACAAACGATGGGATACAAAGCATGTTTATATAAGAATCATGGATTACATTTGAAATGTATTGCATGTGTGAAGACATGCAAGTGAATGAATAATCAGGTTAATTCCATTTATGGTTAAGGTGCACAAATGTACTGCACTGAAATTTAATTATGAGCTAATCATGATGGAGTAATATGTTTATTATATTCAGGAAAGGTCTAGATGAAAATTGACTGAGACTACTCGAAGAATGGAGTGGGAATATCCCAAAAGGGGGATAGATTGCAAAAGTAAATAAAGAGAAAGGGAGGAACACTTTTCTCATTTTAAAACTCTAATTTTATTAGCAAAGTTGTATGGCATAAAGGAACGACTGTGAGAACATAGGAAAACAAGTACGACTGGTGAAAGGAAAATAAACTAATCAATATGTCTAACAGATTATCTTGGTTAAAGCCATGTTGTGCAAAGGCAGAGAGGCCTTGGGAATAGTTTAGTTAAGATGAAAATCCAAAATCTTGCAAAGGAGTTGGAAAGAGGGAAGATCGCTTGACTTCGTCCTCATTAATTTATTTATTTTTGTATTTCTCTAGGATGAGAAAACTAACATGTTCTTATGTGTGAATGATTTTAGCATGAAAATGTTGATAGTTGTATGACTATAGAAACAACAAAAATATTAATGTTGTTTGCACTCATGAAAACCTTGAGGGCAACATGATAGAGTGCATATAGTTATGTTGGGGCATATTTGAACATGTTTTGTTGAATTAAATGTTCTGGTACATGCATTTTGAATTTTACCTAACAACTGATATAGCTTTAAATGTGATGATGTTTTTTATGTGTAGGAAAGGATTGGAGTTGTTGGGGAAGGACAATTTCCAATGGTGGACAACCTCAAGAAGAGGATATATACAAGAAGGTTGTTGATGAAGGAACCTTAGGAGCTCCCATAAATCACTACTGATGAGGTAATATCAGAGAGGGTGTTGGCAGCCTGAACAGGTATAAAAGTTTTCATGCCAATGTGGCATGAGATTTGAAAGGGATTGGGTAAAAGAATCCCTTATGAAATATTTTATATCTTGATGATATGCATGTGAAATTTACTTGATTGTTGTGTGTCATTGATACCCAAGTAGGATAATATTCAGGAAAAGAACTTGAATAACAGAGGGAGGAAGCTCTGGAAGTCAAGGATGATTGAATTCCTCGCAAGAAATTCATTTAAAAAAGTATCACGAATGCATAGATCAATCAATGATTGAGAATAGAAGTACTCATAAGTAACACATTAGTTAAATGCATTGAGGATATGCATGTTGTATGAAAGAAAGCATGTATAGAACTACCCATTAAGAAAGGAATACCTTCCAATATCCCAACAGAACTGTAACAATGGTAAAGGAAGGAATTGGCTGGCTAGGAATCTTAGCACCCCGGTTGCCAATAAAGAAAGAATGTTGGAATGCATTCATATAAAATTTTAGTTTCATACAATGTGTTAGCGCTAGAAGTTTCTCTTAGATTGCTTAAGAGCAAGCCTAGCACATCTTGAAAATAAAAAGTGACTTGATTGGGTTTTAGGAAAATTTGAGAGTGGTAAAATTAATCAAGAAGGCAATGAAGTCATTGGGCATGGAGTCCATGAAAAATTGTAATCCTAACTTAAAATTCTATGGGCAGAAAATTAGGTCAATAAATCTTGGATCAGTTATAATGCTTATAAAGAGATGGAATGAAGAAATAAGAAAAACAGAACTGAAAATGATCAAAGAGCATCTTGATCTTCAATACATCTAACAGCAAGAGGAAAAACTCAGTTTTCAGAAAACCTTTCTAAAGCTGAATTAAAACTAAAATAAGTTTGTGGCAAGGGCTAGAGCATATCCTATACAATAACCCTCTCAGCACATAAATTTCATACATATAACCTATAGCAGCAACACATATCCAAGAAGATGAAATATGAGAAAATGATTTACACATAAAAGAGAAAACAAACTGATATATAACTTCATTATCAGCTGAGGTATTTACATAGAAAGCAACATAGGTCTGCCACTTAACATCTGATACTTTTCAAGCCTTGCAGCTCCCTCTCAAATCTTGAAAATTCTTCCAGACCTCTCGGGTCTTCGCTCCCTAATCCCCCCTCTTTCTTTCTAATACAGAAATGTTTATATATCAATAAAACTAAACCAACTCCCTCTAACACTCGAGAACTAATATCTAAAAATAGAATTATGTTTTGGTTAAGCTGCAAGAAATTTGGAACTTGTTGTGATCTTTTGCTTGGAAAGATGGAAAAAATACAATTGTTGAATTGAAAAATGGAAGTGATTTGAATTTTGTTTGGTTGTCAAATCCATGCATTGAGAATACTCTGCCACCTATAATTTCCATCCTTGAAATCTTGAAAATGAGTTTGAATGTTATCTATGTTCTCTTGAATGATTGCCACATGCCGTTTGACTATGGTGACCAATTTGTAGCATCATTCTGTTAACTGATTTTTCGCAGTGCCCGAAGATTTTGTAGCGCACCTCCATATTTTGTAGCACCATTGTAAAATGGTTCTACACATTTCGTAGCGCCACTGTGTGTCTGGCTAGGTGATTCTGTAGTGCCACTTGTGTGTCTAATATATCTCTAACCATAAAACGTTTTTAAAAACTAAAAGAGGTTTTTGTTATTTGGTATGTGATGAACAAAAACCTCCTCCAGTTTTCAAAAATACCTTCCCATTTGTCCATAATCCAAGTTTTAAGTTAGTCACTTAAAAGCGGCAGAAGCGTCCTTACAAAATAACTCTGCACATTTCAGCAGCACCAATACTGAACATCTTTGTGTGCAATTCGGTAGCGCCAATACTGAACTGGTCATGATAAATTGGTAGCTTCCGACATGAAAATAAATTTGGTAGCAACCTATGGAATTCATAGCACCATCATTACATGGCTTAACAGATTTGGTAGCATTTTAGGTAGAAAAATGGTAGACCATGCTATATAGACAATTCCGCAGCACCATGGCACTACGGAATGTCTATGATTTTCTATATGATGAAACTAATAAAGAACTTTCATCTCACAGATGAAAGCCTATGTTTATCCTGTTAGAGGTTATTTAGTTGTTTATGGAGATGCATGGTTCTTCTAGCTGCAAATTATTGTGCTAACATAAGCTCCATGGGGGATAGAGACCTCCCTGTGAGGCTCTAAGAACTCTTGTAGTTTTAGTGCCTTATCCTAGGGATGATCCCAACCTTTAACCTCTGCAATATTATTTGATATGTGACCTTCAACTGAAACCAAATGCAAATTGAAAACTAAAACTGACAAAAATGTTGAAAACGATGCTTGTACAACAAGCTTATTGCACGCACCTACTCTAATTATTGGGAAAGTGAAGCATTCAAGTTACATGAAACAACCAATGAAGTCATTTCATCATTTTTTCAACTATTTGAAGCTTTGAAATGTGTTTCATTAAGCACCAGAGATAATGCCTACTTAAATGCACGTCAAAGAAACATTTGGCAATACACGTTCCATTGAAGAAATCAGTGATCCTAGGCTCACTTACTGCTTGCAAACAGGTCGCAAATGGATCCTGAAAAACATAACCAATACTTGCCCCTACAATATTTCTTTGTGTAAAAAGGAAAATTATTTCATTAGGTCCTTCATCCATTGTGCTTGGTTGTTGCATTGCTTTTTGATTTTCTGATTCATTCTCAAAACAACAGACTCTGATTCAATCACTACTTTCGGATGCATTAATCAAAAGGCTCTTGCATGCTAGTTTCTCTAATTCATTTTTAATGCATATGGCCTTGGTCCACTCCTGGTCATGAGGTGTATTAGAAAAAAGGATTAGGGATGATTTTCTTTCTTTAATTTCAACCTCTCTCATCTGCTCACATGGCATTTGATCTTGGTTGCTTGATGAAACTGAGCTTGTGTCTTCAAGAGGAATAGAGGATTGATAGGGAAGTTCATCAAAATTAGAAGTGCTCGGGAAACTACATTCGTCTATCTTATCTTCTGATTGAGAGGGGTATTTATCATAGCTTGGCTTATGGTCCCAACTTCTTAGTTTTTCACCTTCTAAACTTAGATTATCATATTTTTCTTCTTTTTCAAAAACAAAAATATGGCATGAGGGATGAAGCAAGCTATTGTTGCTTTGATGGAAAGGGTACTTCTCTGATATAAGATCTTCAACTGACTATTCATGGAAATTATATTCATAATCATTATACAAAGGAGAATCAATGAC
Source organism: Picea engelmannii (assembly GCA_009831015.1). Taxonomy (NCBI): domain Eukaryota; kingdom Viridiplantae; phylum Streptophyta; class Pinopsida; order Pinales; family Pinaceae; genus Picea; species Picea engelmannii. The sequence goes on along the minus strand of ML779310.1, from coordinate 205,690 downwards.
CATTTGACTATTAATAGCTGAGGGGATTAGTACAATAGCTGGGACAGCTGGTTGTTCAGGGAAAACATCCTCATAGTCATCAAAACTTGGCAAATCATGGCACACCGGTTCATTAAAAATAGGATGGATTACAAAAACAACTAGTAAGCTATGAATTCGGTCATGACGAGCTGAAACACTGTCCTCATGATGAAATAACTCTAAACCTAAGATGACCTCTTGACTTAAAGAATCGACAAATGGAGGATATAGGGAAATGATGGATTGTTCATCTTGATGTTTCTCTTGGGGAACTAGATTTTTACATGAATGATGCATTTGTTCTTCAAATTTAGTAAAAGCATTATGAAACTCATCATCTAAGTCCTGCTCTCTACTATCATCCCCTTCATCATCAATGCTAGAGGAATCACTTGTTGAATCTTGAATATATGATGCATACCCCTCACAACAATTCTCAAAAAGTCTTTCAACTGGATAAATTATCGTGCAATGAGAATAAAAAAACATCATGAAAGTCCTTCAAAGAGGAAATACTAGAAACAGGGAGTGTTTTATACCATTGCCTCACATAGCCTTCCAATGAATACATGAACATTTTCATCAATATATCTTGACGATGGATGTCAAGATGTTGCATCAAAGCATGAAATTCATGAACATTCTCAACAGGGTTGTCATTCTCACCTTCATAAATCTACGCAGCAAATCTTGCCATTCATCAATTTGAGGCACAGAATGTGGATAACCATCTATGGCTGAGAAATTGAGTGGGGAAAACCAACTGGCCAGGATATCCTCCATAGCCATTTAATTTGTCTTATTCCAGTGGAGTCACCAATAGATTATGAACAATGGAGTCTCCATGGGGAATGTGCAATCTTGAAGGTGTCCAAATTTAGTCACAATCTAAAGCTGGAGATGTGCAATGTCCTTCTTCCTAGGGAGATTTTCAATCTGATCAAATCCATCCCCGACAATGGCACCAAAAATTTTAGCACTAGAAGTTGTTCTTAGACTACTTAAGAGCAAGCCTAGCACATCTTGAAGATAAAAAGTGACTTGATTGGGTTTTAGGAAACTTTGAGAGTGGTAAAATTAATCAAGAAGGCAATGAAGCCATTGGGCATGGAGTCCATGAAAAACTGTAATCCTAACTTGACATTCTATGGGCATCAAATCAGGTCAATAAAGCTTGGATCAGTTATAATACTTATAAAGAGATGGAATGAAGAAATAAGAAAAACAAAATTGAAAATGATCAAACAGCATTCTGATCTTCAATACATATAACAGCAAGAGGAAAAACTCAGTTTTCAAAAAAAAAATCTAAAGCTGAATTAAAACTCAGATAAGCCTGTGGAAAGGGCTAGAGAATATCCTATACAATAAACCTCTCAACACAGAAATTGCATACATATAACATATAGCAGCAACACATATCCAAGAAGATGAAAGATGAGAAAATGATTTACACAGAAAAGAGAAAACAAATTGATATATAACTTCATTATGAGTTGAGGTATTTACATAGAAAGAAACACAGATCTGCCACTTAACATCTTAGACTTTTTATGCCTTGCATCTCCCTCTCAAATCTGGAAAATTCTTCCAGACCTCTCGGGTCTTCGCTCTCTAATCCCCCCCTCTTTCTTTCTAATACAAAAATGTTTATATATCAATAAAACTAAAACAACTCCCTATGGCACTTGAGAACTAATATCTAAAAACATAATTATGTTTTGGTTAAGCTACAAGAAATCTGGAGCTTATTGTGATATTTTTCCTGGAAAGATGGAAAAAATACAATTGTTGACTTGAAAACTAGAAGTGATTTGAATATTGTTTGGTTGTCGAATCCATGCATTGAGAATACTCTGCCACCTGTAATTTCCATCCTTGAAATGTTGAAAACGATTTTAAATGCTATCTATGTTCTCTTGAATGATTGTCACATGCCCTTTGACTGTAATGACCAATTCGTAGTGTCATTCTATTAATTAATTTTTCGTAGCGCCCGAAGATTTTGTAGCGCACCTCCAGATTTCGTAGCGCCGCTTTAAAACAGTTATGCACATTTCGTAGTGCCATTGTGTGTCTGGCCAGGTGATTCTGTAGCGCCACTTGTGTCTCTAATATATCTCTAACCATAAAATGTTTTTAAAAACTAAGAGAGATTTTTGTTATTTGGTATGTGATGAACAAAAATGTCCTCCAGTTTTCAAAAATACCTTCCCATTTGTTCATAATCCAATTTTTAAGTTAGTCACTTAAAAATGGCAGAAGCGTCCTTGCAAAATAACACTGCACATTTCAGCAACACAAATACTAAACATCTTTGTGTGCAATTCGGTAGTGCCAATATTGAACTGGTCATGTTGAATTGGTAGCGTCCGACATGAAAATAGATTTTGTAGCAACCTATGGAATTCATAGCGTCATCATTACACTACTTAATAGATTTGGTAGCATTTTAGGTAGCAAAATGGCAGACCATGCTATATAGACAATTTCGCAGTACCATGGCGCTACGGAATGTCTATGCTTTTCTATATGATGAGACTAATCAAGAAATTTGAGCTGATAAACGAAATCCTTTGTTTATCATGTTAGAGGTTATTTAGTTTCTTATGGAAAGGCAGGGCTCTTCTAGCTGCAAATTTTTGTGCTAATACAATGTATGTTGATTTGAGGTCATGATCAGTTCAATGCAGGAAACACGGTCATGTTGTAACAATGAATGTGAGTAAATAATTCTTAAGGTGAAAGGTTGTTTAAGTTCCAACACACCATGGAAGAGTTCCTAACCTGAAATATGGTAAATTGAAATCGTTGCAAGGGTGCATTGTGTGTAAATGTGGCCAAGGACATTGGCACATTGGTTTAGTGGTATATGATGATTGATTGCATTTAGGAAAATTTGAGTATGATAAAATAATGCATGTGTAAGGAATGACAATTCATTTTTACGTTATATCAGTAAATAGACTTGTAGAGGTGGTTTAATTGTTAGTGTGCACAATTTTAAAATTGGTTGTGAGCCATTGCAAGTGTGAAATTAAAATGTAATGTGCACGAGAACTAACAATTTGTTTAGCCATGTGAAGTTTGAGATTGCATGATGGATGGTATTGGATATGGCAGTAATGTAATCCATAAGGAATACCAATGCCTATTGATTGTAAAAGAGCCAAACTACTATGAGATAGAAGTCTCATACTTGTGAATCTATTTCCTATATGGAACAGATCTGAAAATGGACAAGTGAAATGGAAATCTATGGACAACGGATTGAAAATTTTTAATTGAAATTGATTATGGTATTTCATGAGTTATTGTATGCATGTGATATAGCTAAGACTACAGATCTATCCTGGAGGGACAAATGATGGTTGTTAAGCTAGAAAAGCATGAAAAAGACCATTGTTGTGACATGAAGACCTTGTGATATGCCATGATATCCATAGATATGGTTGTGTTGTGTTAAAACGGACCTGGGGGATGCCTCGACAAAGCAGGCCTGAGGGATGCCTCAGCTGTAAGACTCAATGAAGCCTCTGAATCTCTTTTTGTGCGATAAAACCTTGGCAGGCAAGATGGATCGTGTGAGGGACTCTATAGTAGAGAATATGATGTATGAGCCTGAGCCTGGAAGGTGAGTTGCCACGAGGAAGAGGATACTTCGATAACCCTTTTTATCTATTTATTGGGATCATGAGCACGGTGGATATGTCAAATAAAAACAGTGAGTCGAGTAAATGTGATAGTCATATGGATGAGGATCCATGAACTACACAGATAATTATTGTGTTGATATGAAAAAATTCCTCTTGAATTATGGACAATAATAAAAAATACTTTTGCATGGGATTATGATTAATATGCTTGCTATTTGAAATTTATTGTAGGAATATGTTAAATGCCAAGAGTCTTGGAAAGGATCATACCAAGAAAAGGAAAACATTGTTGAAGAAGTTGAAATACGGAAACATGACTGGTGTTGTTGAGGTGCAAAGAACATCAAGGACAACATTCATTTAAGGGGGAGGGGATTGTAATACCCTTGTTTCCCCCTGTATGTAAATATATGCCAAATTTCACCATGATTTATGACTAATATGTTAAATTCTTGGACCATGATGAACAATCAAAATGATAAAATACATTTTGATGATAATAAAAAGAAATTGATGATGGGTGGAGCACTTACAAAGAGATGATGCCATCAGAGAGGAAATGGTGAGGAAATTTCCTTGCCAATTTAATATTTTAAGAAAACCCAAATTGCCCATATTCCCATAATTTCAGTTAATGAAGGAAGTTGGTAGTTGAATTACCAACTTCCCACAATTATAGAAATGAATGGGGAGTTGTACTAGAACTAACTTGCCTCATAAACATGACCAGAAAAGTACCTATTTAGATAATTTTGATCTGACGCACGAATTAGGGGATTTGACCCACAAAAATATTGTTGTAGAAGGAAATAAAAAGAAGGAATATCATTGGCAGAGAAGAAGGGACACACATGATTGGGTTTGGAGACGAAATCTGAGTGGATAATAGTGTATAAAGCTTCTCTAGTCTTAACAAGAGAGGGAAGTCAACTTCTCTGGGTTCTGGGTAATAAAATAGAAAATGCATTCCCTAACCCAAGCTAATAAATGGGGTTGTGAATTTTGGTTGTTTAGTTGTGACTCCCTGAGTCAAGAACAGACCCCCTTGCTTGGTGGAACGAGAGATTTATCTTGTTGAATTATGTTGGTGAAGGAGAGTGGTCATCATCTTTTTATCTTTGTTAATGAGTGAGAATTTCCCTTATGGCATCATCTTCTGGATAGGGGGTGGCCTGCTACAAGGATAGATGGAAGAAAATTGTGCCTATGATTGGGTGAAAAGAGGCTCATCGATCATAAGTTTCCAACCCACATTTAACTCTCAGATAAGTGTTTCAATAATTTTCATATCCCATGATAAGTTTCTTATAGATATGGAATTTATACTTTGGTTTTTTATGAATAATTGATATTTTACTCGAGTAGTGAAATTTGTTGTTTCATATGTTTGGATGATTGAAAACTCTGAAGAGAGTTGTGTAAATATACATGTTGTTACCTACCTCTAGATGTTTCTATTTTCATAAACTAGTAAAAGAAATTAAGAGTAACTTTGAGCAAGAACAGAGTGCTAGTTGGGCAGTTGCAGCCCATATGTGTAAATATAATCCAGGAGTTAGTAATGAAGATTAAGTTGTCAAAGTCTTCACAGAACATCTGAAGTTAAGGATGTATAATCTCTCTTAAATGGAAGACTGACCATAACTTTGGTCTCTTAAGCTTAATCTAATTAGTAAAGAGGATAAGGTATTTTAATGTAGGGAATATATAAATTAAATGAAATTAGGAATATGTAATTTGCATTTAATTGAGGCCTTATTAAGACATGGTAAGGTAAGAATGAAATCCTTACCTGGTTTTACTTAGTAAAACCATGTCCAAAGGTAAGAACCTAAAATGGAGGTTATCTCCTAAATAATAGTAAAGAATTGCATGAAAATAGGTGGATAGTAAGTTCTAATAAAAACAAAGTTTTTATTGTGAAGAGTTTTATTTCCACGAGAATTTAATTTTTGGGAAAGAAATTCAAATAAATGAATTTATGTGCATATATATTTCATTAAGGAATTTTAAGAAAACTATGCATGATGAAGGGAGACCGGTAACTCCTGGTAAACTCTCAAAATTATTATTTTATTAATAAGTTGAAAATTAAGAACAAAAATTCTTATACTAAAAACTATGAATTTATATCTTGTGCATGAGAAATGGAGGAACTCATAATCTTTCCCTCTTCTTTATTATTTTATTAATAAGTTGAAAATTAAGAACAAAAATTCTTATACTAAAAACTATGAATTTATATCTTGTGCATGAGAAATGGAGGAACTCATAATCTTTCCCTCTTCTGGGCAAGAAATAAATGTTTATAATTTTATCAGTATCAAATATTTTTACACCACACAGATGTCTTTGTAATTCGGGGGGAAATCATTGTTTAATGTATTTTTATTTTATTTAATTTTATATTCTTGAACTTATTTTCCTTTTTACTCACCTTTATAAAATAGTCTTTTGTTAAGCTCAAATAGAATTTATTGGGCACCGGAAGGTCGAGCTTGTAAGATACATTTTTTGTATGAGATCCTCGGTGGCCGATTAATAAATTAAATATAAAAACAAATATTAACATTATTTAACCTCTTTGGAGTATTGCGTACCGGGAGATTGAGAGCGTGAGGTACGCATGGTAAGTGATTAGCCCAGGATCAACATGGCCTCTATATTATCATAATTTTATATTAAGATGATAATATTGAAACCCCACCGAGCTATCGAAATACTAGAGATGGAGAGTGTAAGGAAAATGTACTACATGATTACTTGGTTGACATTATAAATAAACAACCTTTATATGAAATAATAAGATTATATGGAAATCTCCATCGGGATGTCAGGTATCGGGGAATGGGGAGTGAACAAGCGTGGAATAAACATTTTACCAGAGCCTGATATGGATGACATAATAACCCTTCTAAATTAATAATATTATATGGAAAAATCCATCGGGATATCGGTACCAGAAGTTTGAACCTTCCAGGATGTATATGTTGAGTTATATGTTGGTGGCCAATTTGAGATTATTATAAAAAAACAAATATAAACCCAGTGAATTATACTTTATCAATACAAATGATTAACATTAAACCCTATCGAGATTTGTGTTCCCAAGTAAAACAAGAAAGTAAACCCTCGGTATTTACCGGGCTAGTGATTTAGACTAAGTCAACAATGTCATTGTGTGGGATATTGAGGTAATGAGTTTTAATTAACATTAATGAGGATTAAATAAATAAATCCTAAGGAGTGGAATTTTAAGATAATATTGATTAATAAACTTAATAATATCATAAGAAACGGATAGGTGTCTACACCTGGTTGGGCCAGTCATTGTGCTCTATGATGATGTGGCATGTCGTGGTTGGTCCACGTGTCAAGTGGCTATTGGGCCACGTGTTAGGGTGTTTTGGAATTTTGATTCAGGTGACAGGCGGTAATATGGCCATGAGTCACACCAAGTGGCAGGTCATGGTAGGGTTGTGCGTCCTAAGTGTCAGCTAGACTATCAGCTCGGGAACTGGAGGTTGGTGCGAATATTGGTTTACCCGAGGGGTTGGTATTCTGGTACCTCGGTGAGCTAGAGCCCCGGGATATCGGCTACTAGAAGATTGTTAAGAGGCATTGAGTGTGAGAAATACACGGGAGCCTACATGTCAATAGTTTGGGACCTCGGTGGATAAATTACCACGTCGGTGTTGCATCATTAGCCACGCAACAGCCATGTATGTACCAAATGGACCACGTGGGTGCCACATGGACATGAGATTTTTTCGACAGTAAGGACTGAAACTTTAGGGAGCCATAAATTTTGGTCTTGTGCTTGGATTTGAGCTTAATTACAGTCATTGGAAATCTCTTAATGAGCAAAATATAATGGTTCCCTTGAGAAGAGGCTTCGATATGGTCAAGGAAAAGCAAAATTTTGATACCCCATTCCCTTAAAAAGTACTTAGGGTGTTGGGTGTGTTACACCATCCCTTGGTTGTATGTGGGTTGTGCAGGTTGTGGGGAAGAGAGTTGGTGGACTAGAATTAGTTGTGGGGATTGAATATTGAGGGGGGGACATTAGCCAACCTTAGGGACCATTGTCTCTTATGGATTCATAGCCCCATCTCAAGAGTGACTTGCTATTGATAACTAGAACAGCAGGTCTATGTATGGGAGGAACATGTGTCCTCTGCAGCGAGTTGCATATTTCATAAGATAAGTGTTCTTATTTGTTGTGTTCATTTATGTTAATTGATGATATAGATGGTGTACATTTTACAATGAGATATTCCAGGCTATTGTTGCATGTTGTGTGTATACTGATGCATGAAAATCTCTAGTTATGTTGTTGAATGTGTTTGGTTTCCATTGTGCACATTTATCTATTTGCATTTACATTTTTAATTAGCATGTACCATTGCATAAGCTTGAACATCATGTGCATGTGTTATTTCGGCATTTAGAATTGGTATCAAAAAAATTATTGGGTCATTTTTAGCAGTAGCATGACCCAATATGGGGTTGGGTGCGTTAAATTTCCAAATCGAATGGAATCCATCTTCGTTACTGGAGAAAAGGTCTCATCATATTCAATACCATGAACCTATTGAAAGCCTTTGGAAACAAGCTTGGATTTGTATCTAATAATCTATCTATCTGCTATGCTCTTGGTCCTGTAGACCCATCTGCATCTGACAAGTTTCCTCCCAGAAGGAACGGGAACCAGATACCAAGTCTGGTTCTCGAGGAGGGAGGTGTACTCCTCCTGCATGGTGGATTTCCAAAAGGGATTTCCAGCAACCTCGCCATAAGACTGTGGATCTGAATACTGAACCAAGAAAATATGCTTGGAGAGCAATGGTTCAGTGGCAGTGAGTGCAATAGGAGGCTCCTTGAAATCAGATCGAGTCATCCTAGTATCGGCTAGATCACCAAAGAGATCCCCTGCAGCCTGAAGAGTAGTATGTGCCCACTTGGGCCTCTGCTCTAGATCTGTAACTGCATCTGGATGATCTGACTCTGCATCTGACTATACTGACTCTAAATCTGAATCATTTGAGTCCTTTGAATCAGAATTCTCGTCTGAAGAAGATTCAGCATGTGCATGCTCATCATCTCGGACAGGTGGAAGAATGAAGGTGTATGCATGCGGCTATCGAGTTGCATGTGAGACACTTTCCTCGAATTGGACACTTCGTTCAATGATGAGCTGGTCTGAGGAAATATCAATAAGCCTATATACCTTCACACTGTCGGGATATTGTTGGCACAAGGGCAAACCCAGGGTTCAACGCTACAACGGCGCACCAACAAAACCCTAACTACCAGCCCTTTCGACAACACCTGCAAAGCAAATGAAGTCTCACCTGAGGTAGAGGCAGGGGTGGTTTTAGGAATCAGATGTCTGCAACCTTAGCTGGGACACATATCTGTGATTCTAACACTTAACAGAGCACTTAGCAGTAAACATTCATCAATATTCATTTCTTGGTAACAACGCAGACAAACCCTAATTAAAAAGAATCGCAGTATCCAACCAGATCTAGCATCTAACAGCACTTAGCATGACAAAACAAATTAGGTCTTAACAGATTCATCACTAAGCATATGTATATCAGTCAGATCTAACATTCATTCTCTTTTATAAGCACAAAGCAACATCAGTTCTATCTAACATTCATCTATATCATAGCAAGTTACACATAAACACATCAACATATTGCACAAAGCAGAGCAACACAGCATATACGTGGTTCACCCCCCCCTGGGGCTACATCCACCAACTCTTCTTCTCTTCTATTGTCTTTTGTTAATCAGTTACATGCACAAAGCCTCAAAAACCCTACTCCACATAGGACGGGATATCTGTGTGCACCTCGCCAGATCCTCCTCCCTTGAGCTAGGTTACAGCACTAAGCCTTCTACAGTCACTTGCACTCAGCTCTGGAAACTTCACATAGTATGCACAGAGCACTTACAATCCTTCGATCACATAGATCGATCACTAGAAATTAGCACATTGGCCTAACATCACATAGATGCCCCTCCTTACATTGCCTAGACATCTATTTATACTTTACAAAATAGACCTAAACATGGGTAAACCCATGGGCCGACATCCCATACCCATTACATAATCCCAAACCCCAAAAAGGACCCAAAAAGGGGTCAATATCCCGGGATCTTTGCTTCGTCTTGCGCTCCTCCTTCAATAGGCTATCGAAGTCCCAAAATAGGTCAAACTTGACCAAGGATCTCCCAAAACTTGGTCAAGGGCCAACAGATATCCTACAAAAATGCACTCAGTGCTCTGTGGATGAAGTGCCTTCCTCTTTTCAGAGGGAATCCAGGCCCATGCACCTGAACCAAAAATGTGAAAGTGGGTCACTTCCGATTTGAGGCCGCTCAAATCCTCGTAGGGGGTCTTATCCTTGATAGATATATGGGGAGATTTGTTTTGGGTGTATGTTTCACAATTAAGTGCTTTGGCCCATAGTCTCTGTGGTAGAGACTTTGCATGCAACATGCAACATGCCATCTCCTTTAAAGATCTATTTTTCCGCTCAGCAACTTTGTTTTGTTGCGGAGTATAGGGAATTGTGTGTTGCAACTGAATCCCAGCCTCATGGAAAAGATTATGGATCTCATGATTTACATACTCTCCCCCTTTATCAATTCAAAGGACTTTGATCTTCTTTCCGAACTGTGTCTCAACCAAGGCTTTGAAATCTTTAAGGTATTGAAAGACCTTGGATTTTTGCCTGAGAAAGTAGATCCATGTAAAACGTGAGAAATAATCAACAAAAATGAGAACAAACCTCACTTTGTTGATGGATGGATGCGGAAAAGGACCCATAAGGTCACTTTGGATCAGATTTAAAGATGCAGAAGCTCGTTGAGACTTTTCCTTGTCGAATTTTTCTTGAGGGTGTTTTTCGAGAACACATCCCTCACATAATCCCTTAGAGAAATGGATGTCTGGTAGACCATCAACCAATTTGTTCTTTCTAAGTTGTTGCATGTATCTAAAATTCAAATGTCCAAACCTTTCATTCCTTATCCTACTACTTTCATTAGCATGAGTAAGCAGTAAAGCAGAATCAGGTTCAATGAATTCAGAAAAAGTATACAATATAGACTGATGATTTACCTCACTGGTAGAAACCCTGGAGTTGGTTTGCATGTCGTAGATGTCCATGGAATTTGGTTTGAATATGACTTTCTTTCCAATGCCGGAATTCTTCATCTAATACATGGAGATAAGGTTGACAGAAAGTTTGGGAACGTGCAACACATTCTTGAAGCTTTCGTTGGTGAGTTCAATCCTTTCTTTGCCGGTGACTTCGAAAAAAGAGTTGTCCCCCATCAGAATAGGATGACCTTTGCATGCATCCAATGAATAATAGAGTGCTTCAAAGGCATTAATGTGATGTGATGCTCTTGAATCTACGATGCAAGCATTGGGAGAGGAGTTGATTACAATCAAGGCATGGCTAGAATTGCCTTTCTTGGAATTCGGATCTTCTGGCTTCTTCTTCTTTGAACCCTCGAGGATGTGATATCCAAGGTTGTTTTGTTGAATTATTTGAGACATCAGATCTATTTGTTTTTGGATGCATGCAGATTTTGAATGGAATCCTTTGTGACAGTACATGCATTTCTCCCCTTTTCTCCCATTTTCCGCTTTGGATCCGGAGGCATCGGTGAAGGGTTTTGTGTACCCTTCCTTCTTCGAATGTGCATGGGATTTTTTCTTATCTTTATCTTTATATTTATGATATTTGTGGTTGCCATCATGCACAGTGAGTGCATGCGCCCTTGGGCCTTTGATTGTGCCCATGTTGATGAGCT